>CM061753.1:166101887-166621887 GCA_030979885.1 Lolium multiflorum | reverse complement strand
TTAAATCCCTAATCCCTAATAATCCCTAATCCCTAAACCCTAAACACCCTAAACACTAAACCCTAAACCCTAACCTAACCCTAACCCTAACCCTAACCCTAAACCCTAAACCCTAAACCCTAATCCCTAAACCCTAAACCCTAAACCCTAGACCCTAAACCCTAACCCTAACCCTAACCCTAAACCCTAGCTAACCCTAAACCCTAATTAAACCCTATGTATAGGCCAACGACACTTAATTGTGCATCGAGCAGGCCAGGGGTGCCTCGCGGTCCTCTAATTAAATTAAATGTGCCATGCATTAACCCTAAACCATATATATGTAACTAACCCTAGCGAATCAACCCTACTTAATTAAAACACATAACCCTAAACTATACTAGCTAGCTATAACCCGATCTAATAAAAACATGCTCTATATATAGCAGCTAGCTAGCAAACCGTAGATTAACACCAATTAAAATATACATGGCCTATATCGATCATGTTGTATAACATATCCCGAGATTCATTAATTAATTATATAATTATCGTGATAAATTAATTAACTTGAATTTTGACAAGTTCTCTCGAATGAAAACACATTTGATTAAGTTGCCTCATAATATATATATATATAATTAGTGTGCATGCATGGCCTACAATGCATTCGTGCATATATTTTAATGTATATTTGAACATATTCTTGGGGATTTCAATCTCTCTCGATCATCTATATATCGTTGGTGGCCCAAAAACACACATATATACGCATGCACGTACTTTATGCGTAAAGGCCCGGGTGCCTCGATCTAATAATGTGTGTGCGCACTCGATCGATGATCCCTAAACCTTAAACAACCCCTAAAACCTTAAATCCCTAATCCCTAATAATCCCTAATCCCTAAACCCTAAACACCCTAAACACTTATTAAACCCTAAACCCTAGACCCTAAACACCCTAAACTAAACCCTAGACCCTAGCTAAACACCCTAAACACTAAACCCTAAACCCTAAACCCTAGCTAACCCTAAACCCTAATTAAACCCTATATATAGGCCAACGACACTTAATTGTGCATCAAGCAGGCCAGGGGTGCCTAGCTCGCGGTCCTCTAGTTAAATTAAATGTGCCATGCATTAACCCTAAACCATATATATAACTAACCCCTAGCTAATCAAACCCTAGTTCATTAAAACACATAACCCTAAACTATACTAGCTAGATATAACCCGATCTAATAAAAACATGCTCGATCTATATATAGCAGCTAGCTAGCAAATTAAACGGTAGATTAACACCAATTAATATATACGACATGGCCTATATCGATCATATGTTGTATAACATCTCCCTGAGATTCATTAATTAATTATATAATTATCGATGATAAATTAATTAACTTGAATTTTGACAAGTTCTCTCGAATGAAAACACATTTGATTAAGTTTCCTCATATATATATATATAATTAGTGTGCATGCATGGCCTACCATGCATGCATTCGTGCATATATTTTAATATATATTTGAACATATTCTTGGGGATTTCAATCTCTCTCTCTCGATCATCTATATATCGTTGTTGGCCAAAAAAACACACACATATACACATGCACTTTATGCGCAAAGGCGCGTGTGCCTCTAATAATGTGTGTGTGCGCACTCGATCGATGATCCATAAACCTTAAACCCTAAATAAACCCTAATCCCTAAACCCCTAAACACCATAAACATTAAACCCTAGACCCTAAACCCTAACCTCCTAACCCTAAACCCTAAACCCTAATTAAACCCTATATATAGGCCAATGACACTTAATTGTGCATCAAGCAGGCCAGGGGTGCCTTAGCTCGCGGTGCTCTAATTAAATTAAATGTGCCATGCATATATATATATATATATATATATGTGTGTTTAATTTGGGGATTTCAATCGCTCTCTCGTATGTAGCTCTCTCTCTACCTCTCTCTCTCTGTCTCTCTCTCTCGTTAATTGGTGGCCAACAACACACACATGCACTTTGTGCGCAAAGGCATGCACCTCTAATAATGTGTGCGCAGTCGATCAATCTAGTTTTGATTAATCATAGCACACAAATAAAGAAGTTGTATTTGAATCCACACAACCTAATCTAAAACACATAACCCCTAACATGGCCTAATTAATTAACCCCTTCTCTCTACCTAATTAGTGGAAATTGCACAAAATCAAAAGGGGTCCCTCACTAATTGTGCATATCTGCTAGATTGTGATAAACTTTTGCCCCATATATATTTGGTGGATGGGTGCATCTTGGCATGTAAAACAATTAGTGTTTGCAAATGGCGTTGTCAAAATTTATGTACAAATGATTTCTTTCCATCCAAAGTGCATAAAATGGGAGTTTTAATGAAGAAAGTACAAATAAAACAGCTCAACATGCTTCCACACCCCGATTTCCACACGAAGTAGAGCATATTTAAAGGATAATTCCAGAGTTTTACTATTTTTCAAGCAACTTTGCTAATTTTCCCCCACTCACATGACTTTATGTCGATTTAACGAAAATATGGCAAATTTAAACTACATGGGTGGGATAGTTTGAATTGTGCGCGCGGCAAAGGGAACCGCCAATTCCTCAACCTTGTGCACGGCAAATTACACACGCAACTCCATTAAACGCCACCTACCGACCTTAATTATCACCCCGCGCCCGCCGCATGACCCCCCACCCACCCCTACACAACTTATCCCCGTCCGTGCGAAGAGCTTCCCCTCCCCGTCCCGTCCGTGCGAAGAAGCTTCCCCTCCCCGTCGTTCTTCTCGAGACGCACCCGGTCAAGTTGATCCACGGTAGGGCTGCTATCTCTAGCTCAATCATGTATCGGGCAAGACGGCCTAACGATTTATATTTTCTTGATGCTGCTAAAAAAATCGTCAGTATGCTCGAACTAATTGGCACTTTATAGTTTTCCGCTCGATTTGTCATCGATCAATTTGTTCATTTGCGTGGGCATATAGAGTCAGTTCTGCACTCGATTCGTTAATTTGCTGAAATGCCATGGCAGAGTTTTGTACACGATCTGTTTGCTAAAATGTCGATGGGCATTTTTTGTTTTGTACTCGACATGATTGCTGAAATGCATAATCATGTAGTATAGTTTTGTACTCGATGGATATACATTTCCTACTTCGCCTTAAATTAATCACCAACCACTGTATCTCATAATTAAACAGATGGACAGAACTTGGATGTAGCACCCTACCTTTTAATAAAGGCAAGATACCTGTGTATAGTGCTATTCCCGGGATCACTGATAGCACACACATTACAAAATATAGTAATCATTGCAATAGTATCGAATTACTACATCGTTGATCCAAAGGGTAATGTAAAACCTTACAAATTGCATAGTCACATGGACTAGCTCAACAATATTCAGAACATACACAGCGGAAAGTAAATCATCAATGAGCCTTCATCATCTTCATGTGCCACAGGCAGTCATGTTGGAATGTAGACTCGAGATCCTACCACGTACTTCTCCTCAGAAAATCCTGCACGTTTGAATATGCAGCCCCACGAATGGAGGTCAGTACAATGATGTACTGGCAAATGACACTTATATGGTGGCAGTTTTAGGCATGACTATCTACATGATATTTGGCTAGTGGAGTTTAGGCAAATTTGCATAAAGCCAATTTTATCCTACATTTTGTTTAAAACAAAACATTTTGAAAATCTTTGAATGACATTATGAAATCACACCATGGTTACATCCTCCATGGGTTTTAGAATAATCACATGGTTACATCTCCCATGAGTTTTTCAAAGTTGATCAAATTTTAAGCACATTCAGAAAAAGTGATGAGATTCTTCTGTACATTCCCTGCCTAGAAGCTCAAATTGTCCGTAACCGGGGACACGGCTAAGATCTTAGGTTTAACTCTCGAGAGGTTGTGCACTTTCACCTTACGACCCACCCTTCCCAAGAGAAGAATGAGACAAGATCTTTCAGAAGAAGAATTCAACCATACAAACTAGACCCGTTCCCTTGGCCGTCGCCTCCACCCGCTGTCTAGCCACAAGTTGAATCCTCACAACTTACTTAATCCCGGCAGAGCCCATAATACCATAAGGCTGCACTGGAAGCTAACTAAAACATGGACGACATAGTAATCTCTTTAATCCTGGGTGGTCTACCACAAGTGGAACTCACAAGCTTAAAACCTTACAGGTAGTAAACCCCCACACGATCCCCTGGTGAAAACCAGGTGTGCAGTCAAAAGCGACCACTCTACAACTTGCGCACTCTCAGGGATTCACCACTTTAGCCCACTCGGGGCGTGGACCTGAGCAGCCGCCCACCAATCAACCAATCCACCCAGGTGTTTCATTAGGGTTGTTAATTTTTAATTTTCAAACACTCACAACCAATAACGAAACAACATTTGGCATTTGATGTTGCAAAGCAAAATTAAAGCATCCTAGCAATGGGTTCAGGAGTAGCTACACACTACTAGGGTTTGCTAAGCATAACATAATACTTTACTTTTGAAAACAAAATCCTACCATGCATACTAGTTTCAAAACACTAATGCATAATTAAAATAAGTAGGATTTGAGTGTCACTTGCCTTTTTGGTAGTCGAAGCGCGTTCACTTCTCTTAATCAAAATACGTGCCTCTCCGTACAAACTATAACACAGAATATAGCACACATAAACACACCATTCAACAACAATAAAATCAAACCAAGCAAACAACAAGTAATTATTTATTGTGTTTTAGTCATTGGATAAAGAAGATATGGCATGAGGTATGGCTTGCAAGATATGAGTTGGAGATATTGAACGGATGGGTCAAATACCTGGAAAGAACATGATTATCTAAGTTAAGTACTTAGAAGAAAATGATTGATAAGAACCTATGGTCAAATGTTGTTTGCTATTCAAGAATGGATAAATGGAATGATCCATGTGATGAAATCACATGAGTCTCAAATGACGCAACTCAAAATACTATTTGGTAAAGTGTGACAACACTTACTAAGATAGTATGAGTTACACATAGGCTTGGGTATGGATTTGTGATATGTTGAATTACTCAATCAACTCATTTGTAAATTGAATAGTTCAATATAAACCAATAGGATTAAATGGTCATGAGGTTGAAAATGTAAGAACGATATGGACAATGTGGGTCAAAGATGCTAATGGATATCAAGGGTTCAAAACATTTGCTATGTAGTATAGTGACTCAACATAACACTTGCACAAGGGAAAATCCACAGCTAAGATTGGTCACCATTTACTCAAATAGCTCAATTGTCATTTGAATAAGGTGAACTAGACAACAAGAGTAGCATATGCATTATCTATGAACATGATAAAGAATTATAACTTGTCCTGGAAGATGGGTATGATCACAAGGATCATTTTGGCTAAAGGAACTATGTCGAAACCAGTTATAGAACTACACTTTTCGCGAAAAGTCATTAAAAGAAGTTTTCCGGATGGAAGATCTTTCTACACGGAAGTTGTAGAGAATTCCATTACAAGCGTATCGCCAAAAGAATCTCTCGATTTTTTTTTGTACAATTTGTTTCATAGACGATGGTACGGAACAAAGAGATACCGCGAAAATAAAGTGGGCGAAACTGCCACGCAAAATGTCTAACATGATCTACGTGATTTGCTGATTCCAACGATATATGGTTTGTCGAAATCCGACGGATAGAACTTAAGATATGAATTTTACAAAACTAGACCTAAGTGGTTACAATTCTAATGGTGTACGGAAAGTTGTCCGAACAAGTTGCTCGGATGGAAAAACTTCCTACACGAAAGTTGTAGAGGATCTAATAAGAAACTTAACGGAAGAACCACTATTCTAAACAGAGGTGTAGATCTACGAAAATAAAAAAGTTACGTACGACAATCTACGAAAAAGAGCGGAAATAAAATTATTACCGGGTGAGAGATGCGTCGACTCCCAAATAGCGTTGCGGATGTTGCGTGCGATTGTGCTTCGCGAAACAGCTGCGCCAGAGAAGCAGACAGCTGCGCCGGAGAAGCAGTGCTGCGCGGGCGTGTGCTGCACGCGGGGAGAGAGAGGCGCGGGGCGCTGGGCGTGTTTTTGGTCTGCCCTCGGGTCCATTATATAGGGTGTAGGCTGGAGGCAATTTCCGTAACTTGGCGATGTGGGACTAAAATAGCAAAACGGGGCAGGGTGTGCTGCGCGCGGTCGCGGACGTGGGTTGCGTGTCGCGCGCGTGCTGGCTGCTGGGCCGTTCGGCCAGGTGGGCTGGGGGCGGCCTGGGCGTGGGGAGGTGGGCCGCGGCTGCCGGGTGGCGCGCAGGCGGGCGCTGGGCCAGGGCGGGGCTGTGGCGAGCTGGGCCGTTTCGGCCTGGCCGCTCCTTTTGTTTTTTTATACTGAATTTGGAAATACATTTTGGGGCTCAAATAAAATCGGAAAAATGTAAATGAGGTACCGTTGGATTCGTTATGAAAAATCCTTTAATATGAGATTAAATTTGGAACAAAAATATAAATTTTATAAAATCAAAAATTGACATACATGTCTATGTGGCTATAGTGCCTTTTTAGGGTTTAATGTTTTCTCAAATAAAATATTTTATAAGTTTCAAAACCTCCGAACAAAATAGGGTATAATTATAAAATCTTTTAAAAACCAAGGTTTATGAAAACTATATATTTTTGCAAAAACCTTTTTAATATCCCTTTGTGAAAATAAAATAATTATTATATACATTTGTCATATATTTTTGATTTTGAAAATACTTTAAAACCAAAAATCTTTGAAAACACCATTTTGGAATTTAACTTGTAAATAACCTAAAAAAATTAATTCTTTGTGAAATTTCAATCAAGTTCAAACAATCAAGCATTAAATTTATTTTTATTTTACATTCCAAAATTTAGAAAATTTCGGGATGTGACAGACTACCACCCTTAAAAGAAATCTCGTCCTCGAGATTTGAGAAAGGTTAGAAAGTTTTGGGTTCCAGATGGGCATGGGTGCTACCACCCTTAAAAGAAACTTTTGTTAGGTAGTCTTAGGTCTTGGGTTTAGGGTAAGCTCATCTTGGATATGACTTGGCACATCCGAGGATATGACTTGACAACAGGTCATATTTTGAAACAATCTATGGCTTATGAGTTAATTCCAATAGGTGAATGTTTATTCACATATAGTGAACAACATATCTCTTGTAAGTGACTTGAGTGGGCTTTTCATCATGGTTGGGATTCTAATTCCATATAGGATGGTGGTTGTTAAACTACTTCTGACACTGATGGTCACTCCTTGGGTTTATTAGGAGACCAAGATGAGAGGACTTCACGACTTTTCGCATCTTTGTTTATTGGTGTCTTCGACGGTCTTCTGCTATTCTTCATCTAGTGGTTGGGTCTTCAAACTCACCGTAGTCCTACGGTTGGCAGCACTTGCCTACTATAAGGGCATAATATCTATTTACCCTATGGTTCAGGCTTAACATCGACGTCTCTCTTGTAGGTACGTCTATCTAGATTTACCATTCCTCATAACAAGGGTGAACAATATGAGTAGTCGTCATGGGGACCAATCCATGTCGCACCCAATCATTTCCTTGTTTTCAGTTTGGTACATCTCGTATTCTAACTCTTGGTCAACCTCACAATTTTGACAAAAAATTTCATGGAATAATTGAATCAATGTTTCAATCCCCATTATCGAATTGCTTTGAAAACACTTCTATCGATCCTTAACTAGGGTTTTGCGTGTCTCACATCCTATGCTTCTTCTTCTTGATAGGAACCATCATGCTTGGTTTCACTAATGTTGTCTTCATGGCGATTCGCCGAAAAAACATTCTCTGGGCTGGGTATAGATGAGAATAGATAGAAAGATTCTAAAGAAGATTTCCTACCCAACACATTAGATAAAAGCAAAACATCTTACAAACAACATCTAACAAGCATCAAGCAATATGTTTCATCAAACACAAACAAACTAGTATGGTCATACCTCAATTTGGTAAGATCAATACTTTCTAATGCTAGCGTTGTTTCAAGAAAAGAGAGCTAATGGTGGTCTAGTCTATTTCTTTTTTGGATGTTTCAAGTTTCTATTCTACTCCTTCGGTGTATCTTCGGGTGTTGTGCAGTCTTCATAGTAGTCTTTCTTCAAGTTCTTCTTTTGTCCTCCATGAAACCCTTCTTGTTGAGTCAAAGAATATCATATGAATCATCACTCTTCATGCTTCAGGGATATGGTCATCATCAATCCTTGTTGATAGTTTTGATAAGGTGGTCATCTAAATTGAGAGGAAAACCATTTTGAAGATGATATAGATAAGAATATAAGAGGTTCAAAATCCAAACATATTTTTAATTGAAATAGGATTAGACAAACTTTTCATCCTAGGGTCTTCCTATTTCTAATCCAAACCTAGGGTCTCGATTCTACAGGCAACACTATGCTCTGATACCATTCTGTAGCACCCTACCTTTTAATAAAGGCAAGATACCTGTGTATAGTGCTATTCCCGGGATCACTGATAGCACACACATTACAAAATATAGTAATCATTGCAATAGTATCGAATTACTACATCGTTGATCCAAAGGGTAATGTAAAACCTTACAAATTGCATAGTCACGTGGACTAGCTCAACAATATTCAGAACATACACAGCGGAAAGTAAATCATCAATGAGCCTTCATCATCTTCATGTGCCACAGGCAGTCATGTTGGAATGTAGACTCGAGATCCTACCACGTACTTCTCCTCAGAAAATCCTGCACGTTTGAATATGCAGCCCCACGAATGGAGGTCAGTACAATGATGTACTGGCAAATGACACTTATATGGTGGCAGTTTTTAGGCATGACTATCTACATGATATTTGGCTAGTGGAGTTTAGGCAAATTTGCATAAAGCCAATTTTATCCTACATTTTGTTTAAAACAAAACATTTTGAAAATCTTTGAATGACATTATGAAATCACACCATGGTTACATCCTCCATGGGTTTTAGAATAATCACATGGTTACATCTCCCATGAGTTTTTCAAAGTTGATCAAATTTTAAGCACATTCAGAAAAAGTGATGAGATTCTTCTGTACATTCCCTGCCTAGAAGCTCAAATTGTCCGTAACCGGGGACACGGCTAAGATCTTAGGTTTAACTCTCGAGAGGTTGTGCACTTTCACCTTACGACCCACCCTTCCCAAGAGAAGAATGAGACAAGATCTTTCAGAAGAAGAATTCAACCATACAAACTAGACCCGTTCCCTTGGCCGTCGCCTCCACCCGCTGTCTAGCCACAAGTTGAATCCTCACAACTTACTTAATCCCGGCAGAGCCCATAATACCATAAGGCTGCACTGGAAGCTAACTAAAACATGGACGACATAGTAATCTCTTTAATCCTGGGTGGTCTACCACAAGTGGAACTCACAAGCTTAAAACCTTACAGGTAGTAAACCCCCACACGATCCCCTGGTGAAAACCAGGTGTGCAGTCAAAAGCGACCACTCTACAACTTGCGCACTCTCAGGGATTCACCACTTTAGCCCACTCGGGGCGTGGACCTGAGCAGCCGCCCACCAATCAACCAATCCACCCAGGTGTTTCATTAGGGTTGTTAATTTTTAATTTTCAAACACTCACAACCAATAACGAAACAACATTTGGCATTTGATGTTGCAAAGCAAAATTAAAGCATCCTAGCAATGGGTTCAGGAGTAGCTACACACTACTAGGGTTTGCTAAGCATAGCATAATACTTTACTTTTGAAAACAAAATCCTACCATGCATACTAGTTTCAAAACACTAATGCATAATTAAAATAAGTAGGATTTGAGTGTCACTTGCCTTTTGGTAGTCGAAGCGCGTTCACTTCTCTTAATCAAAATACGTGCCTCTCCGTACAAACTATAACACAGAATATAGCACACATAAACACACCATTCAACAACAATAAAATCAAACCAAGCAAACAACAAGTAATTATTTATTGTGTTTTAGTCATTGGATAAAGAAGATATGGCATGAAGTATAGCTTGCAAGATATGAGTTGGAGATATTGAACGGATGGGTCAAATACCTGGAAAGAACATGATTATCTAAGTTAAGTACTTAGAAGAAAATGATTGATAAGAACCTATGGTCAAATGTTGTTTGCTATTCAAGAATGGATAAATGGAATGATCCATGTGATGAAATCACATGAGTCTCAAATGACGCAACTCAAAATACTATTTGGTAAAGTGTGACAACACTTACTAAGATAGTATGAGTTACACATAGGCTTGGGTATGGATTTGTGATATGTTGAATTACTCAATCAACTCATTTGTAAATTGAATAGTTCAATATAAACCAATAGGATTAAATGGTCATGAGGTTGAAAATGTAAGAACGATATGGACAATGTGGGTCAAAGATGCTAATGGATATCAAGGGTTCAAAACATTTGCTATGTAGTATAGTGACTCAACATAACACTTGCACAAGGGAAAATCCATAGCTAAGATTGGTCACCATTTACTCAAATAGCTCAATTGTCATTTGAATAAGGTGAACTAGACAAGAGTAGCATATGCATTATCTATGAACATGATAAAGAATTATAACTTGTTCTGGAAGATGGGTATGATCACAAGGATCATTTTGGCTAAAGGAACTATGTCGAAACCAGTTATAGAACTACACTTTTCGCGAAAAGTCATTAAAAGAAGTTTTCCGGATGGAAGATCTTTCTACACGGAAGTTGTAGAGAATTCCATTACAAGCGTATCGCCAAAAGAATCTCTCGATTTTTTTTTGTACAATTTGTTTCATAGACGATGGTACGGAACAAAGAGATACCGCGAAAATAAAGTGGGCGAAACTGCCACGCAAAATGTCTAACATGATCTACGTGATTTGCTGATTCCAACGATATATGGTTTGTCGAAATCCGACGGATAGAACTTGAGATATGAATTTTACAAAACTAGACCTAAGTGGTTACAATTCTAATGGTGTACGGAAAGTTGTCCGAACAAGTTGCTCGGATGGAAAAACTTCCTACACGAAAGTTATAGAGGATCTAATAAGAAACTTAACGGAAGAACCACTATTCTAAACAGAGGTGTAGATCTACGAAAATAAAAAAGTTACGTACGACAATCTACGAAAAAGAGCGGAAATAAAATTATTACCGGGTGAGAGATGCGTCGACTCCCAAATAGCGTTGCGGATGTTGCGTGCGATTGTGCTTCGCGAAACAGCTGCGCCAGAGAAGCAGACAGCTGCGCCGGAGAAGCAGTGCTGCGCGGGCGTGTGCTGCACGCGGGGAGAGAGAGGCGCGGGGCGCTGGGCGTGTTTTTGGTCTGCCCTCGGGTCCATTATATAGGGTGTAGGCTGGAGGCAATTTCCGTAACTTGGCGATGTGGGACTAAAATAGCAAAACGGGGCAGGGTGTGCTGCGCGCGGTCGCGGACGTGGGTTGCGTGTCGCGCGCGTGCTGGCTGCTGGGCCGTTCGGCCAGGTGGGCTGGGGGCGGCCTGGGCGTGGGGAGGTGGGCCGCGGCTGCCGGGTGGCGCGCAGGCGGGCGCTGGGCCAGGGCGGGGCTGTGGCGAGCTGGGCCGTTTCGGCCTGGCCGCTCCTTTTGTTTTTTTATACTGAATTTGGAAATACATTTTGGGGCTCAAATAAAATCGGAAAAATGTAAATGAGGTACCGTTGGATTCGTTATGAAAAATCCTTTAATATGAGATTAAATTTGGAACAAAAATATAAATTTTATAAAATCAAAAATTGACATACATGTCTATGTGGCTATAGTGCCTTTTTAGGGTTTAATGTTTTCTCAAATAAAATATTTTATAAGTTTCAAAACCTCCGAACAAAATAGGGTATTATTATAAAATCTTTTAAAAACCAAGGTTTATGAAAACTATATATTTTTGCAAAAACCTTTTTAATATCCCTTTGTGAAAATAAAATAATTATTATATACATTTGTCATATATTTTTGATTTTGAAAATACTTTAAAACCAAAAATCTTTGAAAACACCATTTTGGAATTTAACTTGTAAATAACCTAAAAAAATTAATTCTTTGTGAAATTTCAATAAAGTTCAAACAATCAAGCATTAAATTTATTTTTATTTTACATTCCAAAATTTAGAAAATTTCAGCATGTGACATTGGATATTGCATGGACACTTATGTTCCCCTTCATATATAAATGGTGTTCAACCCTTTATGGGGTTTATTAGAGCTCATGAAGGTCACAACCTGGACGTGTATTGCCCGCGCTGCACATGTATGAATGGTGAGAAGAGGCCTCACCCTGTAGTGGCAGATCATTTACACATTTTTGGGATGGACCGCACATATGTTAGGCGGGTTTAGCATGGTGAACCATATGATGATCCTTTAGCAGGAGAAGCAGATCTTGCTCACACTGTATGTGTGCTGGCATATGTAGTTAATTATTTATATTGATGCTGCCGCTGTTTCAATCAATAGTTTGCATTGCTGTGCAAGGTTCTGTACTCAAATTTAACTTGTTGCAGATGGATGGACGGGAAGGAGAGAAAAAGCGCTTGCTTCAGGAAACGGGTTTCAGCTCTGGGACATGTGCTGTGCCAGATGAGAAGGTAAATATGTAAAACGGCATTTGTTCAGGTTGCATCCCTTAGATGTTTGTCTAATCGGTTGATGTACTAATTGCAGAAGCATAGAGTTGAAGAGGTCTCTCAGTTTGATGGGAGATTTGAAGATGAATCTCAGTTTGATGCACCTGTGGATGGTACTGATGACGAGCCTTTCATAGACGAAGGTCATGCACCTGAGATTATCCAGCCTACAGAAGGAGGCCGTGGACCGAGTACACAGCTTTGCGTTGAAGTGGATGCACGCCCGGAGATCATCACGGGCGTCCGGGTAGGCTCAAGACCACCCAGCCCTGATGCACTGTGGATGGTACTGATGACGAGCCTCTCATAGACGAAGGTCCTGCACCTGAGATTATCCAGCCTACAGAAGGAGGCCGTGGACCGAGTACACGGCTTTGCGTTGAAGAGGATGCACACCCGGAGATCATCAGGGGCGTCCCGGTAGTCTCAGGACCACCCAGCCCTGATGCAAAATGTTGAGCTACTTTATGATTCGTACTCTTATGTTCTGGTGCTGTAGTATGTTATGATTTGTACGCCTTTGGCGCTAGATTAAGCATTCAGTGGATGATCGCGTTGCAAAATTCGACACCCACACAATCAGTTCATCGTATGAGTAGTAGCACAATTACTTCTATAGCGATTCCTGCCAGCGCATTAGTTGGTAGCATGAAACACTTTCAGGTACTCCCCTCTGATTCATATTAATTGACTCAATTCTGTCTAGATATGGATGTATCTAGATGCATTTGTTAACTAGACTAACAAACTTGAGTCAGTTAATATGAATCCGTGTAAACCGCCCAGTCCTCGAGCAGCTAGTTTATTGACTCTGGACTCCAAGCCTCTCGCGGCAAGCCATCGACGAAGCTTTGACCAGATCTTGGCCCGCAATTTTTTGTGTGTGGCGAATAGCAAAGCTTTGACCAGTTCCTCTCGGGATACAGCACGCCGGTGAGCTTGCACGGTTGCCATGAGCACTTTCCGGCGGAACTTCCTCTTCAACGCCCTCAAGCCGCTGCTGCGAGACAGCACGCAGTGCCTCGAGGTGGACGGAATTCTGGATCTCAGGGCGGGGGGTCCGCATCGTCCGGGAACGATCTCCAGCGGGTTAACGAGGACATGCATGGCGGCCAGGTTTTTTTGGTTTGAGCTTGGGATTTGGGGTTTTTTCGGATAGGGGAGGAGGAACCGAGGAAGAGGAAGGAACAGCCGCGTGCTTGGCGCGTGGCGGTGTGCTTGAATTTCGAATTTTTGTGAAATGTTTCATTTCCCGCTACAATTCGGGGGTTTCTTGACGCGCCAATGCGTCCCGCCGGGCAGCTTCAAGTGAATTTGGGGTGCCACGCTATGGGCCCTAGTTTCAGTGAGACATGTAATGACTAGTCACATCAGTAAGTTCACTGTGTAATAAAATATGTTACCCCTCCCCTTTATGTAGCACCCCTTCTCCCCGATCGAGTGCCGATTGCCGACGGATGCAAGCCGCTAGCTCGATCCCCTCCTTTCGCCTCCACCGTCCAGGCATCCAGCTTGGAGGGGCAAGCTGCATCTAGACCAAGCGGATTAGGTAGGACTAGTAATGTTCTTTCCTTTCTCGAGATCGGTTCTTTTTTCCTCTCCTCGATATCTTGCGCATCTCTTTCCTATTCTGGGCGAAGGGGTGTCTTTCTGGTCACCCTCGAGCTGGGAGTGATTGATGGGGGTGGGGGCGGGGGCTACCTTTGCTTGGATTGGGGTGTTCTTCCTTTATTTGTCGACATTTGCAACCTTTGTAGTTTCTGCTGATCCTCACTGTATCTTTTGTCAGCTTGTACAGGAAAGGTAAGACCTCGGCGGTGGGGGCAATGGAGCGTAAGGCCACCATGCATGTGGGCAGTTGGCTGAGCCTGAGCTGCGTCCCCAGCCCCGCGAAGCAGGTACTCCGTTTGCTTATCCACTCTTTACCTTTTAAGTGTCTCTCTGCATCCTCAATATGTTCCTGTTCTGGAATATGCTTAAAGTAGCACATGTCTTCAGCTGTTTGTGCGTAAAGCCTCTGTGACACCATGCTCTATATTCTCTGTATCAGGTTGGTACCTCCAGGTTCCGTGCTGAGGCTATGGGGAACGAGAATAGCCCCCCACCTGCTGCAGGAGCATGGCCCGATCTGCAGCACAAGAAGCGAAATGCCACTGCCGAGCTGGGCAGGGACCGCCCAGGGGTAATTTTTTAACCAACTTACCATGATGTAGTCTGAATCTGATACTCCCTCAGATCCAAATTAATTGACTCAACTATCTGTAGATACGGATGTATCTAGATGTGTTTTAGCTCTAGATACTACTGCCTCCATCCCAAAGCTTTGGGCTTATATTATTTTTAGAAAGTCAAACTATACCATGTTTGACTAAGCTTTTACCAAAAATCAGTAACATGCAAAATACAAAATTAATATCATTAAATAGATAATAAAATATATTTTCCTACGGTATCTACACAGTATTATATTTGTTGATAGAATGTTCTAAAATTTTGGTCAAACTTTGCTTGTTTTGATTTCTCAAAAATAAATAAGGCTTAAGATTTTGGATGGTGGTAGTACATTCATATCTAGACAAAGCTGAGTTAACTAGTTTTTTGTCTGTCCATAGCTAGTGTTCACGCTGCAAAAGGCTAAGAGCATCCACTATATGCATCAGTCTATCTCATACAGTAATTCAATATCACTGCTGAGGTCTGCCTTTTGTTTTGCTATTCATATGCAGACTGAAACTTTAGGGCCTTTACTCAAAAGAAGATCAAAACTGCGGCTGATCAGGCTGCCAGTATGTTGATGCCGCCCCATCTTCTAAATGCCTCTACAAGCACAAGGCCACGCGCCAGCTGGGTGGTGATCTTTTAATGAATATGGTATATTTTCTTAATCCACAAAACATGCCTTGATTTTTCTCTGTTTATTGTCGGTTTTTTCTATGCTTGCCAAAAGTTTACAACAACAACAACAACAACCAAGCCTTTCAGTCCCAAACAAGTTGGGGTAGGCTAGAGTTGAAACCCATAAGATCTCGAAGCCAAAAGTTTAGAAACACCAAATTTGTTTGCTTACAATCATCATACAGTAATGTTCATCTACTCCAGTTCCCCTAACCCAACAAAAAATGATGTTAATTACGATTTTTAGATTAAAAGAGCACCATTAGGCGCTGTTAATTACGACTTTGAGATTAAAATGTCATTTGCAATTCTTAATTACAATTTTGAGACAAATGGTTAGTTTAACCTCGATCTCTTCTGCTCTCCATTTATCCCATCCGAACAAAAATTTAACCATTCCATTCCTCTGAAATCGAACCATTCCATTCCATTCCATGCTGTTTCAGAACCGAACACACCCTTGCATTGTTGTGAACTGTTGTCCATACACGGCCATACCCTTCCACTTACATCCAGCACTATATGCATCTGTCTCAGAGTCATTCAATATCACTGCTGAGATCTGTTCCCATTCTTATGCAGGCTGAAACTGCTGCGCCTTTACTCAAGTGGATGCAAA
The DNA here is from genome assembly GCA_030979885.1 of Lolium multiflorum. Classification (NCBI taxonomy): domain Eukaryota; kingdom Viridiplantae; phylum Streptophyta; class Magnoliopsida; order Poales; family Poaceae; genus Lolium; species Lolium multiflorum. The sequence goes on along the minus strand of CM061753.1, from coordinate 166,605,711 downwards.
ATGAGGCTAATGAGGCTGCTGTGAGGACGATGGTGCCGGCACCATCTTCCGAAAACCTCTACAAGCACGAGGCCATGGGCCAGCTGGGTGGTGACCTTTTAATGAATCTGGTATATTTTCTTAATCCACATACATGATTTCATTATTATCTATTTAATTACTGTTGGCTTTGTCTAATGCTTACCAAAAGTTCAGAAACACTGCGTTTGCTTACAATCATCATACACTAATTTTTCACTTTTCAGTCTGTCTCATCCAGTATATAAACTGTTGATTTCCATTGGCTTCTTTTGTAATCATTTGCATTGTTGTCAACTGTTCTCTATGCACAACCCTATTCTTCCACTTACACCCGCACTATTTGCATCAGTCTATCTCATAGATTTATTAAATATCAATGATGAGTTCTGTTGCTATTCATATGCAGGATGAAACTTCTGTGCCTCTACTCAAATGGATAAAAAATGATCCTGATGAGGCTGCTGTGAAGACGATGGTGCCGCCACCATCTTCTGAAAACCTCCTCAAGCACAAGGCCACGGGCCAGCTGGGTGGTACCCTTTTCAGTAAGCAGGTATATTTTCTTAATCCTCATACATGATTTGATTTTTGTCTGTTTATTGCCGGCTTTGTCTAATGCTTACCAATAGTTCAGAAACACACACACCTATTCTTACACTTACATCCAGCACTATATGCATCAGTGTCTCATAGATTCATTTTATATATCACTGCTGATGTCTGTTGCTCTTCAATTTTCATATGCAGACTGAAACTGCTAACCCTTCATTGGTCAAAAGGATTGCAACTGCTGCTGATGAGGCATCTGCAGAGGCTGCCACCAAGTTACTGTCAGCCCCACCTTCTGGATGCTTATATAAGCTCAAGTCCAAGGACCAGCCGGGCCGTAACCATCCAAGGGTTCGGGTATATTTTCTTAAGCCACATATACATGCCATGATTTATGTCTGATATTATCACCGGCTCTGTCTAATGCTTTTTGGAATTCGGAAACACCAAATTAGCATGCTTATATTCATCATACACTAATTTTTCACTGTTCAGTTTGTAACATAGTGTTATGCACTCGCTTGTCAACATTTGCATTGCTCTAAACTATGCACTTTACACAACCTAATTCTTCCACTTACATTCAGCGCTACGCACCAGTAGTACCTCCCATGTTTCCTTCACCATCCCGATGCCGAGCTTGCGGGAATATGGCGGGCCCATGTACATACCCCGCATATAACACCTCCTATGGCTCTATCTACCTTTCTAGTAGCTCCTTCACAGAGTTACAGGTATGTATTCTCAGTGGTTTAGCATGAATTGGCATATAGTAAAGTCTTGTTTTTAGTCTTCCTGCTTCTTACATTTGTATCAATTTTCACATGCAGACTGTACCTTGTGAACTTCGTCCAATGATTAACCAGATGTGTCCGCATGAAGGGTCTTTCACTATGCATGGCAATGGCAAATTGATGAACACCTACACGGTCTATGAGGTGTATGTCTACAAGATGCAGGCCAGCACCGGTTCCTCTAGAGGCACCGTTTACTGCACCTGCCCAGCAGTCTCCTGCATCAGCACCGGCTCGTGTACCAGCCCAGGCTCCTGCACCTGCCCCAGCCAGATCACCGAGGTCTCAGCTCATTGCTGTGGCCACCCGTGTGGTGACCAGGACGCATCTGAAGGCTATGTTCGTGAGTATATGACAACATAACTGCTCTTATCTTGATGTCTTCTCTGCTCAAAGTCTCACATGGTTCAGTGCATTGGTGCCATTGACTAATTTTTGGTGGTATCTCTTGCTTTGAATCAGAAATTGCCTAAAAGTATCTCCAAGGATCTCAATGCTGGCCGAAGGGGCAAGATATCCCTCGTCATGGAGAGTGAAGGTCTCACCGTGGAGGGACGGTACTCCGTCAGTCCCACAGATGGCCGCTTGGCTGTTACTTCCAGGTGGAAAAAGTTCATTGACGGTGCCAAACTTCGCATTGGATCAAAGTTGAAGGTCAAGATCTTTCGATGCCGCTGTGACATGCTGGTCATAAAGTTCGCGGTTGTCTAGTTCTGTTGCCCCATGAGCCCTTAGCAAATGCATTTGTAGTTATACTTATATAAGGTTATCTTATCTGAACTGCTAATTAATTGTATGGGTGGTAAAACTCTGGCAAGCTTTTGCTCTTAGCAAGTATGTATGTATGATCAGCTATTATGATAACTAATGTTTGTGTTCATCTTAATTTGCATTTCCATTTTAGAAAAAAACTTAATTTCTATTTTGGCTGACCTGTTAGAGAACTATCAGATTGAACCCACAACATGATTCAAATAGATTCATTACACCGAGCCACATGTCTTGACCTTGCTATACACTACTTCCATTAATCAGTGCAAGAAGGCTTACCTGAGCTGCCTGAACCATGGCAGATTCGAATCCACCTTATCTATCTAGAAATACAACCTTTGCAGAAAGAGGATTTGCAGTATGGGGAGGCTGACATTGGGGACCCATGAGCCAGCAGCGTCGTCAACGTTTTAAAGGTGGCAGGAGATCGAAAGAAAAAATAAGCCAAAAATCAGTTGGTAAACAATTCAAGAAAAGAAACATTTACCTTTCTGAGAGGATGACATGCGGGACCCATGAGGCAGGCATCCTCAACTATTTCAAGGCGGATCAAAAGAAAAAAGGAAATAGCCATTAATTAGGGTCAAAAATAAATCCATCAAAGGAAACTTTTATTGTTCATAGAGGATGACATGTGGGACCGACTTGCCAGCTGCGTCGTCATCGTTTCAAAGGGGCGGGGATCAAAAGAAAAAGGCAAATAGCCAGAAATTAGGGAAAAAAATAAATCCAACAAAGGAAACTTTTATTGTTCATAGAGGATGACATGCGGGACCCATGAGCAAGCAGCTTCCTCAACGTTTCAAAGTCGGCATGAGATTGAAAGAAAAAGGCAAGTGACATAATATCAGGAGCCAAAAATAATCCAAGAAAAGAAACTTTATTGTACATAGAGGATGACATGCGGGTCCCATTTTGTAGCAGCGGTCTCAACGCTTCCAAGGCGGCACAGGACCGAAAGAAAAATGAAGTAGCCAGAAATCAGGGTGTGAAAAAAATCCAAGAAAAGAAAGATTTCAATTGGGCTGTATCTGGACATCTAGGCCTTCGAACTATCCTGCTGGGCCTTTTGACTCGTACAATTTCAGCCCACTCCAAAACAGGAAAGGTCGGATTTTTCTCAAAAAAACAGGAAAGTCCTATGCTTCACAAAAACAAAAAACAAGGAGATTCAACATATAAGTTTGTTTATGTAGATATAAAGATTTAATTTATCCGTTTGCAATAGCTCGGAGCGAAATACAACGTTTATTGTCTGCAAAATAAAATATCACATGTTTCTTGTACGGGAGAGCTGATATCGGGGACCCATGAGCCAGCGCGTCGTCAACGTTTCAAAGGCGCCGGGGATCGAAAATAAAAAAGCCAAAAATCAGTTGGTAAAAAATAGAAGAAAAGAAAACATTTATCGTTCGAGAGGATGACATGCGGGACCCATGAGGCAGCAGCATCCTCAACGTTTCAAAGTCGGCATGAGATCGAAAGAAAAAGCCAAGTGACATAATATCAGGAGCCAAAAATAATCCAAGAAAAGAAACTTTATTGTACATAGAGGATGACATGCGGGTCCCATTTTGTAGCAGCGGTCTCAACGTTTCCAAGGCGGCACAGGAACAAAAGAAAAATGAGGCAGCAGCATTCTCAACAATTCCAAGGCGGCAGGGGATCAAAAGAAAAAAAAGGAAATAGCCAGAAATTAATTAGGGGTCAAAAATAAATCCACCAAAGGAAACTTTTATTGTTCATAGAGGATGACATGTGGGACCGACCTGCCAACAACGTCATCATCGTTTCAAAGGGGGCAGGGGATCAAAAGAAAAAGGCAAATAGCCAGAAATTAGGGGTCAAAATAACTCCAAGAAAGGAAACTTTTATTGTTCGTAGAGGATGACATGTGGGACCCATGAGCCAGCAGCTTACTCAACGTTTCAAAGGTGGCATGAGATCGAAAGAAAAAGGCAAGTGACCAAATATCAGGAGCCAAAAATAATCCAAGATTTATTGTACATAGAGGATGACATGTGGGTCCCATTTTGCAGCAGCGGTCTAAATGTTTGTAATGCGGCTTGAGATCAAAAGAAAAAGAAAGTAGCTAGTAATTAGGGGGTGAAAAAAATCCAAGAAAATAAAGTTGATGGACATAGAGGATGACATGCGGGTCCCTTGAGCCAACAGCTTACTCAACGTTTCAAAGGGGTAGGGGATCAAAAGAAAAAGGCAAGCCAAAAATCAGAGGGTGAAAAAAATCCAACAAAGGAAACTTTTATAGCACATAGAGGATGACATGCGGGTCCCATGAGCCAGCAGGTTCCTCAACGTTTCAAACGTGGCATGAGATCGAAAGAAAAAGGCAAGTGACCAAATATGAGGTGCCAAAAAAACTCCAAGAAAAGAAACTTGATTGCTCATAGAGGATGACATGCGGGTCCCATTTAGCTGCAGCGGTCTCACCGTTTGAGAGGGCAGGGGATCGAAAGAAAAGGCAAGTGACCAAATATCGGAGCCAAAAATAATTCAAGAAAAGAAAGTTTTATAGTACATAGAGGATGACATGCGGGTCCCATTTAGCAGCGGTATCACCGTTTGAGAGGCGGGGATCGAAAGAAAAGGAAAGTGACCAAATATGAGGTGCCAAAAAAATCCAAGAAAAGAAAGTTTTATAGTACATAGAGGATGACATGCGGGTCCCATTTAGCCGCAGCGGTATCAACGTTTGAGAGGCGGCAGGGGATCGAAAGAAAAAGGCAAGTGACCAAATATGAGGTGCCAAAAAATCCAAGAAAAGAAAGTTTTATAGTACATAGAGGATGACATGCGGGTCCCATTTAGCAGCAGCGGTATCACCGTTGGCGGCGGGGGATCGAAAAAAAAGGCAAGTGACCAAATATGAGGTGCAAAAAAAACTCCAAGAAAAGAAAGTTGATTGCTCATAGAGGATGACATGCGGGTCCCATTTAGCAGCGGTCTCAAGGTTTCCAAGGCGGCAAGGGATCAAAAGAAAAAGGAAGTAGCCAGAAATCAGGGGGTCAAAAAAATCCAAGAAAAGAAAGAAATTTGGTTCATAGAGGATGACAAGCGGGACCCATGATCCTGCATCGTAAACGGCTCGATCGGAGAGTGTTGAACGAGATGGCGCGATCGAGAAAAAAATAATGCTAGAGAGGCTGCCATCTGGGCCCTACATCCCTGGGCGGTGCGGATTTGCGTTGACTCGGCCGGCGAACCCGAGAATTCGCGATGCACCACGTCCCGGGCCACCATACGCGACGTTTTGGCCGCTTTCGTCGGGCTAGGTGGCCTCAAAAACGAGAAAAAAAAGTTTTGACATGCACAACGGACAGACCAAAAATCGTCGGCCATGGTACACCAGCAACCACGGCGCGACTTCAACTTCGTCGGCCATGGCAATTTTTCTTGTAGTGCAAGAGAAGCTGAGTCACAGTTGGCTGAAGAAGCGCAACAGAGGGGTCGTGCTACAGGTGCAGGGCGTTACACGCCTAGGCCGCTACCCTCCACAGCGCCATCTACGCGTCCTACGGATGTTCCTTCTTCGTCTAGCAAGCCGGTGTCTAATGTGTCTAACACAAAGAAGCCCGTCCCTGCAGCAAGTGGAACTAGTTCTAACATGTCGACAGCGCGCAACCGTGATATGGTTTGTCATACATGTGGTGGCAAGGGTCACTTCAAGAAGGATTGTCCTAATCGCAAAGTTATGATAATTAATGAGGACAATGAGTATGAAACTGGAGATGATGTTGATCCCAATGCTCCAGATGAGGATGATTATGATAGCGATGGTTATGATGCTTTTCCTTCTGAAGCTCAAACTATTGTTGTCTCGCAGCGTGTTCTTAATGTGCAGTCAAGTGCATCTACACAGCGCTGTAATTTGTTCCAAACAAAGGCACTAGTTGGTCCTGATAAAGCTTGCAAGGTTATTATTGATGGCGGAAGTTGTCGCAATTTAGCAAGCAAAGAGTTATGTGCCAAGCTGAAACTGAAGTATCTACCGCACCCGCATCCATATTATATTCAGTGGTTGAGCAATAATGGTGAGATGAAGGTGAGCCACATGGTGCGAGTTGATTTTGAGATTGGACCGTATAAGGATTCCATTGACTTTGATGTGGTTCCTATGACGGTTTGCCATCTACTGTTGGGCCGGCCATGGCTCTATGACCGTTCTGTGCAACACAATGGCCGCGCCAATACATATCACTTGGAGTTCAAGGGCAAGAAAATTAACTTACAGCCTATGTCACCACAGCAAATTGTCAATGAGTCTCGTCAGAAGATTGAAGTAAACTTGGAGGATGCATCCATAGATAGGCGAGAGAATTGTAATGCCGTGAGTGATATAACGAAAAGTGAGAGAGTGAATTCCTTAGTCTCATTAGCCACCAAACAAGACATGAGAGAATTTTGTGAGGATCCTACAGCCATGCCTATTGTGCTCATGTACAAGGGTACGGTTTTGGTTTCTAACGACATGACCCCTCTTCCTCTTGGTGTTTCTAATGTTTTGCAGGAATTTGGCGACGTGTTTCCGGAAGAGGTACCCGCAGGACTTCCACCATTGCGAGGTATTGAGCATCAAATTGACTTGATCCCCGAGCATCGCTGCCCAATAGGGCGCCATAGGACAATCCCGAAGAGACGAAGGAGATACAGAAGCAAGTACAAGCGCTACTCGACAAAGGTTATATCCGCATAAGCCTTAGTCCTTGTGTTGTTCCTGTTATTCTTGTTCCTAAGAAAGATGGTACATGGCGTATGTGCGTAGATTGTAGAGCGATAAACAACATTACTATTCGATATCGTCATCCTATTCCCCGTTTAGAGGATATGCTAGATGAATTGAGTGGTGCTGCTGTTTTCACTAAAATTGATTTGCGTAGTGGTTATCATCAAATTAGGATGAAAGAAGGGGATGAGTGGAAAACCGCCTTTAAAACAAAATTTGGTTGATATGAGTGGTTAGTAATTCCTTTTGGTTTGACTAATGCACCTAGCACTTTTATGAGATTGATGAACCATGTTTTGCGTGATTTTATTGGCAAGTTTGTGGTTGTGTACTTTGATGATATATTAATTTACAGCCGCAATGAATCTGATCATATTATACATATTCGACATGTTTTGCAAGTGTTGCGTGATAGTAAACTCTATGGTAATCTTGAGAAGTGCACATTTTGCAAAGATAAGGTCATATTTCTGGGTTATGTTGTCTCTAAGCATGGAGTAGAAGTAGATGTGTCTAAAATTGAAGCTATTCAAAATTGGCCTACTCCCATGAATGTGAGTCAAGTTCGAAGTTTTCATGGTCTAGCTGGGTTTTATCGCCGTTTTGTGCCCAATTTTTCTACTATTGCTGCACCTTTGAATGAATTGACTAAAAAGGGTGTTGCTTTTGAGTGGGGCGTTGCCCAAGATCATGCTTTTGATGAACTGAAACGATTGTTAACTTTGCACCGTTGCTTGCACTTTTCAATAAGCAATTTGAGATTGAATGTGATGCTAGTGGTATTGGAGTTGGTGGTGTGTTGATGCAAGAGGGTCGCCCAATTGCATATTTTTATGAGAAATTATCTGGTGCTAAGTTGAACTATCCAATATATGATAAAGAATTGTATGCTTTAATTAGAGTTCTTGAGGTTTGGCAACATTACTTGTGGCCAAAAGAATTTATCATACATTCTGATCATGAAGCTTTGAAATATCTGAAAGCCCAATCTACTTTGCATAGGCGTCTTGCTAAGTGGGTTGAGTTTATTGAGTCTTTTCCGCACATTATCAAGCATAAGAAGGGAAAAGATAATATTGTTGCTGATGCTCTATCTAGGAAGACTATGTTGTTAACTCATCTTGATGTTAAAATTCCTGGATTAGAGGTGCTATGTGATTTATATGCGACTGATCATGATTTTGCTGAACCATACCGCTTGTGTGTTATTGGTAAAGCATGGGAAAAATATCACATACACGATGGTTTCTTGTTTAGAGCTAACAAACTATGTGTTCCAGAATCGTCTGTGCGTTTGCTCTTATTGCAGGAATCACATGCTGGAGGTTTGATGGGTCACTTTGGGCGTGAGAAGACGCTACTCATGCTCGCTGATCACTTCTATTGGCCAAAGATGAGGCGGGACGTGGACAGGTATGTGAAGAGGTGCATTACTTGCAACAAGTCCAAGTCCAAGCTGAAGCCTCACGGTTTGTATACTCCTTTACCGGCACCTACTACACCATGGGAGGATATAAGTATGGATTTTGTGTTGGGTTTGCCGCGTACTAAAAGTGGCCATGATTCTATATTTGTGGTAGTGTACAGATTTTCTAAAATGTCACATTTTATTGCCTGCCACAAAAGCGACGATGCGTCGCATGTTGCTAACCTATTTTTCAGGGAGATTGTTCGACTACATGGAGTCCCGAAGACTATTGTTTCTGATCGTGATGTGAAGTTCATGAGCTACTTCTGGAAAACACTTTGGGGAAAGCTGGGGACAAAGTTACTATTCAGTACTACTTGTCATCCCCAAACTGATGGTCAAACTGAGGTGGTGAATCGAACCCTGTCACAACTGTTGAGATCCATGATCAAGAAGAACCTGAAGGAGTGGGAAGAGTGTTTGCCGCATGTGGAGTTTGCTTACAACAGGGCGGTACACTCTACCACGGAGTTGTGTCCTTTTGAGGTGGTGTATGGTTTCAACCCCATTACTCCACTTGACTTGTTGCCTTTGCCCATACATGAGAGAGTTAATATGGAGGCATCCAAGAGGGCAGATTTTGTGCATAAGATCCATGTGAAGACTAAAGATTTGATCGAGAAGAAAGGCAAGAGCAATGCTGCAAGGATGAACAAGAAGCGCAAAGAGATGTTGTTCAAGCCTGGTGATATGGTCTGGGTACATTTTCGCAAAGATAGGTTTCCGAAGCTACGGAAGTCTAAGTTGAAGCCTCGTGGTGCTGGTCCTTACAAAGTGCTTGCCAAGATCAATGATAATTGATGTCTACGGGTGCTTCTATTCTTGTAGGAGTGTTGGGCCTCCAAGAGTTTGTAGAACAGCAGCAAGTTTCCCTTAAGTGGATTACCCAAGGTTTATCGAACTCAGGGAGGAAGAGGTCAAAGATATCCCTCTCAAGCAACCATCACAAAGCAAGAAGTCTCTTGTGTCCCCAACACACCAAATACACTTGTCAGGTGTATAGGTGTACTAGTTCGGCGAAGAGATAGTGAAATACAAGTAATATGGATGTATATGAGTGGTAATAGCAATCTGAATAAAATATGGCAGCGAGTAAACATGCAACAAAACAGTAAGTAAACGGTGTTTGCGGTATTGGAAACAAGGCCTAGGGATCATACTTTCACTAGTGGACACTCTCAACATTGATCGCATAATAAATACTTCTTCTCATATGTGCTACATACACTCTTGTTTGATAATGAACATCATTCGTTGCGTAGGATTACACGAACCCTCAATGCCGGAGTTAACAAGCTCCACAACATTCGATATTCATGTTTAAGTAACCTTAGAGCATAATAGATCATTGCAAAATAAACCAAGAACTAACATAGTGCACACGCTGTCCATATTACACTATGAAGGAGGAATAGATCACATCAATACTATCATAATGATAATTAACTCCACAATCTTCAAGAGATCGTGATCATAGCCTACGACAAGAACCACACGGTGCACACACTAATCACCTTTACACACGTGGAGGAGGAATAGACTACTTTAATAACATCACATGAGTAGCACACAACTAGTAGCGATACAAAGCTCATCATATGGATCTCAATCATGTAAAGCAGCTCATGAGATCATCGTATTGGAGTACAGAGAGAGAGATTAACCACATAGCTACGGTAGAGCCCTCAGGGGGAGAACTACTCCCTCCTCATCATGGGAACAGCGATGGCGGTGAAGATGGCGGTGGAGACGGCTTCGGGGGCAATTCCCCGTCCGCGCGTGCCGGAACAGAGACCTGCCCCGAATCTTGATTTCGCGATGGCGGCGGCTCTGGAAGGTTTTCTCCGTATCGTGGTTCTCTGTCGGTGTTTTTAGGTCAGAGAGGCTTAAATAGGCGAAGAGAGGGAGTCGGAGGGGCCACGGGGTGCCCACACCCTAGGGCGCGCCGGCCGCGCCGGGGTGTGGTGTGGGCCCCCCTGGCTCCCCTCTCATCCTCCTCCGGTGCTCTGGAAGCGGGAAAAATAGGAACCCAGGCGGTGATTTCGTCCGATTCGAGAATATTTCGTTACTAGGATTTCGAAACCAAACCAGAAAACAAGAACGGCCTTTCGGCATCTCGTCAATAGGTTAGTTAAAACGCATAATAATGACATATAATGTGTATAAAACATGTAGATATCATCAATAAAGTGGCATGGAACATAAGAAATTATCGATACGTTGGAGACGTATCAGCATCCCCAAGCTTACTGCTCGTCCCGAGCAGGTAAAACGATAACAAAGATAATTTCTGAAGTGACATGCCATCATAACCTTGATCATACTATTGTAAAGCACATGAGATGAATGCAGAGATTCGAAGCAATGATGAAGATAATGAGTAAACAAATGAATCATATAATAAAGACTTTTCATGAATAATACTTTCAAGACAAGCATCAATAAGTCTTGCATAAGAGTTAACTCATAAGCAATAAATTCTTAGTAGAAAGCTTTGAAACAACACAAGGAAGATATAAGTTTCAGCGGTTGCTTTCAACTTTAACATGTATATCTTGTGGATAATTGTCAACACAAAGTAATATAACAAGTGCAATAGGTAAACATGTAAGAATCAATGCACACAATTTACACAAGTGTTTGCTTCTAAGATAGAAAGAATAGGTAAACTGACTCAACAATAAGGTAAAAGAATGGTCCTTCAAAGAGGAAAGCATCGATTGCTATATTTGTGCTAGAGCTTTGATTTTGAAAACATATAGAGAGCATAAAAGTAAAGTTTTGAGAGGTGTTTGTTGTTGTCAACGAATGGTAGCGGGTACTCTAACCCCTTGCCAGACAAACCTTCAAAGAGCGGCTCCCATTTTATTTTGTTTTTGGGTGGCACTCCTTCCAACCTTTCTTTCACAAACCATGGCTAACCGAATCCTCGGGTGCCTGCCAACAATCTCATACCATGAAGGAGTGCCTTTTTATTTTAGTTTTATTATGATGACACTCCTCCCCACCTTTGCTTTCTCAAGCCATGGCTAACCGAATCCTTCGGGTGCCGTCCAACAATCACATACCATGGAGGAGTGTCTATTTTTGTTAATTAATTTGGGACTGGGAATCCCATTGCCAGCTCTTTTTGCAAAATTATTGGATAAGCGGATGAAGCCACTAGTCCATTAGTAAAAGTTGCCCAACAAGATTGAAAGATAAACACCACATACTTCCTCATGAGCTATAAAACATTGACACAAATAAGAGGTAATAACTTTTGAAATGTTTAAAGGTAGCACTCAAGCAATTTACTTTGGAATGGCGGAGAAATACCATGTAGTAGGTAGGTATGGTGGACACAAATGGCATGAATATTGGCTCAAGTATTTGGATGCATGAGAAGTATTCCCTCTCTATACAAGGTTTAGGCTAGCAAGGTTATTTGAAGCAAACTCAAGTATAAAATGGTGCAGCAAGACTCACATATAAACATATTGTAAGCATTATAAGACTTTACATCGTCTCCTTGTTGTTCAAACACCTCAACCAGAAAATATCTAGACTTAGAGAGACCAATCATGCAAACCAAATTTTAACAAGCTCTATGTAATTATTCATTAATGGGTACAAGGTACATGATGCAAGAGCTTAAACAAGATCTATATGAGCACAACAATTGCCAAGTTTCACATTATTCAAGACATTACACCAATTACTACATGTAGCATTTCCCGTTTCCAACCATATAACAATTAACGAAGCAGTTTCAACCTTCGCCATGAAAATTAAAAGCTAAGAACACATGTGTTCATACGAACCAGCGGAGCGTGTCTCTCTCCCAAACAATCATTTATTCAAACAAAAACAAAAACAAAAACATACAGACGCTCCAAGTAAAGTACATAGGATGTGACCGAATAAAAATATAGTTTCAAGAGAAGAAACCTGATACTTTGTCGATGAAGAAGGGGATGCCTTGGGCATCCCCAAGCTTAGATGCTTGAGTCTTCTTGAAATATGCAGGGATGAACCACCGGGGCATCCCCAAGCTTAGACTTTTCGTTCTTCTTGATCGTAGTATATCATCCTCCTCTCTTGACCCTTGAAAACTTCCTTCACACCAAACTTCAAGCAAACTCATTAGAGGGTTAGTGCATAATCAAAAATTCACATGTTCAGAGGTGACACAATCATTATTAACACTTCTGGACATTGCACATAACTTCTGAAAGTTAATGGAACAAAGAAACTCATTCAACTTAACAAAAGCGGCAATGCGAAATAAAAGGCAGAATCTGTCAAAAACAGAACAGTCCGTAAAGACGAATTTAAAGCTGGCACCAGACTTGCTCAAATGGAAAAACTCAAAACTAATGAAAGTTGCGTACATATCTGAGGATCAAGCTCGTAAATTGGCATATTTTTTCGAATTTTCTACAGAAAACTGTGCCCAGATTCGTGACAGTCAGCAATGCTGTTTCTGCGCAGCGATCCCAAATATAACATCAACTTCGACATAGAAACTTTACTTGGCACAAAAACATGATAAGGAGAGGTTGCTACAGTAGTAAACAACTTCCAAGACACAAATATAAAACAAAGTACTGTAGCAAAATAACACATGGGTTATCTCCCAAGAAGTTCTTTCTTTATAGCCATTAAGATGGGCTCAGCAATTTTGGTGATGCACCCGCAAGAAATAGTATTTGAAGCAAAAGAGAGCTTCAAGAGGCAATTCAAAACACATTTGAGCCTAACATGCTTCCTATGCAAAAGAATCTTATACACAAATGAATTCATGAAGAGCAAAGTGGCAAGCATAAGAGGATAAAACACGAGTAACTTAAAGATTCTCAACATAAAGAGGGGAAACTTAATATTATTAAGATGCATATAACCATATTTCCCTCTCTCATAATAACTTTCAGTAGCATCATTGATGAAATCCACAATATACCCGTCACTTAAAACATTCTTATCATGGTTCATATGCATAGAAGTATCATTAATTTTGGCATAAGAAGAGTTATTCTCATTAATAGTAATTGGAGCAAGATTATTATCAAGAATTTGAACATGGTAAACAAGTTGCATATTAAAAGAATTGTTTTTGGCAAGCCCATCATAACTATGACAAGTTTCATAAGGATAATTGTAACATGTGTCATATACATCTCTATAGCAATTATCTAAACCTGAATATGTAATATCATCATTTTCACTAAAAGTAGATGTCTCAAATACAGGATCTTCAAGCACAACATCCCCAAGCTTAGAGCTTTCAATATCATCGTTTAAGGGGACATGAATAATGCTATCATTATTAATTTCATAATCAGTACCAAAGAGATTTTCAATATCAAAGGCAGCGTGCTCATCCAAATCATGATCACTAATATGGGTAAAGGGTATAGGAAGATCATCGTACTCAGATTCATTATCATAATAATCATTAGGAGCAACATACTTACGGTTACCTAGCGTTATCTCATTCACGCGGGGATACACCGTTACCTCTTTCTTTTTATTCTTCTTCTTCTTCTTCTTCGTTCCCTTCTTCTTCTTCTTCTCCTTCTCCTCGTTCCCCTCTTTAGGAGGAAGAGGCTTGAATGGTGGCTTGTCCGCATAACCTGATTTTCTTTTAGAAACAATAGAAGAAACTTGGGAGGATCCCTCCTTTTCATTAATTAATTGAAAACACACAGCGGTCCTATCATATTTTGGCAAGGTGTCATCTTCTAAAATATTTCTGTATGTAAGTATTTGTATGGCTATTATCAATGCAATAAGAAAGACAACCATGCAGGACATCATCAATATCAAGATCGTTAATATTTAACAAAGAAATTTTTCTTGATAACTCTTCACACTTCAAAAATAAGGTAAGTTCATCATGCTGATTAGGAGTAATTTCATCATCACAATACAAATTTGCAGCACTAATGGGGTTTGAATTATCATTGGAGGAACATTGAAAATTAAAATGACCAACTCTATGGCAAAGTTCACAAATAAAAGGATAGAGGGCACACACTTTTTCTCCAAGATCATCTAGAGCTCTAGACCACTTTCTAGTTTTTTCATTTCTGTGATGGATACAATATTCATCTTCTATTTGATTAATTCCACAAGGTCTATGTATTCCACAAAAATTAACATGCTTATAGGAAATAGCATTCTTAGGAGTTTGAGCACGCTTATTGCAATTATTAACAACAATGTCATTCTTCATGCAAGCCTCTTTAAAAGGTTCGTGATACTTATCAAAATTCTTTTTAGGCAATTCTAAATGAGAAGCAAAGGCTTTATAAAGATTTGCAGCTTGAGAGTCAAGACCATAAGTAGCACTCATATTTCGAAATTTAGTATTCATAAAAGTTTCAATGCATTCATAATCATAGTTTATACGACTCTTTACCTTTGTCGTTCTCCCAATCTTCAGCGTTCTCCTTAATCCGATCAAGAAGGTCCCTTTTAAACTCTTCTTTATTGCTCGTGAATGATCCAGAACAAGTAGTATCCAGCAAGGTCTTATCTTGAAAAGAAAGTCTTGCATAGAAATTATCAATGATGATATTACCTGGAAGCTCATGATTGGGGCATTTGAGCATTAAAGTCTTCAATCTCTCCCATGCTTGGGCAATACTCTCTCCATCATGAGGCCAAAAATTATATATGTGGTTTCGATCTTTGTGAATTTCACTTGGAGGATAGAACTTGGAATAAAATAGAGGCACAATATCCTTCCAATCAAGAGAGCGCCCGTCCTTCAATAGTTTATACCAATGCGCCGCTTTACCAGACAGCGACATAGAGAATAGTTTCTTCTTCACTTCATCCATAGAGATACCTGCACACTTGAATAACCCGCATAATTCATGCAAAAACAGTAAATGATCTCCAGGATGGACAGTTCCATCCCCTTCATAGCGGTTATCCATAACACGTTCAATAATTTTCATAGGTATTTTATACGGAATACTTTCAGCAGGTGGATTTAAAATATCAGAAGCATCATTAGAGTTATCGCATATGGGAGATAAAGCATTATCAGAGCAAAATATTTCTTCCAAAGTTGAGGAGCAAAAAAGATTATTTTTATGTAAACTAGCTTCCCCAAGCTTAGACTTCTCCATAGCATTAGCAGTAATTGCATTCATACTAATAACATTGCTACTATCATGTAAATAAGGTTCCATAGGTTTTTTAATTTTCGCATCAAACCATCCATGTCTTAAATCACGAAATAGAATAAGAAGCTCTTTGTTGTCCATTATGCCTAACTAGTGTAAACAAGAAACAAAAAGATAATTGCAGAGTCTAAAGGAAATAGCTTCGAGTACACACACAATGGCGCCAGAAAAGTACTGTTACCTGGAACCGGAGTGTGAGTGCCTTTTACCTTTCCTCCCCGGCAACGGCGCCAGAAAAGTGCTTTACCTGGGACCTGAGTATGAGTGCCTTTTACCTTTCCTCCCCGGCAACGGCGCCAGAAAAGTGCTTGATGTCTACGGGTGCTTCTATTCTTGTAGACAGTGTTGGGCCTCCAAGAGCAGAGGTTTGTAGAACAGCAGCAATTTTCCCTTAAGTGGATTACCCAAGGTTTATCGAACTCAGGGAGGAAGAGGTCAAAGATATCCCTCTCAAGCAACCCTGTAATGACAAAGCAAGAAGTCTCTTGTGTCCCCAACACACCAAATACACTTGTCAGGTGTATAGGTGTACTAGTTCGGCGAAGAGATAGTGAAATACAAGTAATATGGATGTATATGAGTGGTAATAGCAATCTGAATAAAATATGGCAGCGAGTAAACATGCAACAAAACAGTAAGTAAACGGTGTTTGCGGTATTGGAAACAAGGCCTAGGGATCATACTTTCACTAGTGGACACTCTCAACA
This sequence comes from Lolium multiflorum, assembly GCA_030979885.1. NCBI lineage: Eukaryota > Viridiplantae > Streptophyta > Magnoliopsida > Poales > Poaceae > Lolium > Lolium multiflorum. Next base: position 166,589,479 of record CM061753.1, on the reverse strand, counting down.
TTGATCGCATAATAAATACTTCTTCTCATATGTGCTACATACACTCTTGTTTGATAATGAACATCATTCGTTGCGTAGGATTACACGAACCCTCAATGCCGGAGTTAACAAGCTCCACAACATTTGATATCCATGTTTAAGTAACCTTAGAGCATAATAGATCATTGCAAAATAAACCAAGAACTAACATAGTGCACACGCTGTCCATATTACACTATGAAGGAGGAATAGATCACATCAATACTATCATAATGATAATTAACTCCACAATCTTCAAGAGATCGTGATCATAGCCTACGACAAGAACCACACGGTGCACACACTAATCACCTTTACACACGTGGAGGAGGAATAGACTACTTTAATAACATCACATGAGTAGCACACAACTAGTAGCGATACAAAGCTCATCATATGGATCTCAATCATGTAAAGCAGCTCATGAGATCATTGTATTGGAGTGAGAGAGAGATTAACCACATAGCTACGGTAGAGCCCTCAGCCGGGGAGAACTACTCCCTCCTCATCATGGGAACAGCGATGGCGGTGAAGATGGCGGTGGAGACGGCTTCCGGGGCAATTCCCCGTCCGGCGGCGTGCCGGGCAGAGACTTCTGTCCCCGAATCTTGATTTCGCGATGGCGGCGGCTCGGAAGGTTTTCTCCGTATCGTGGTTCTCGTCGGTGTTTTTAGGTCGAGAGGCTTAAATAGGCGAAGAGAGGGAGTCGGAGGGGCCACGGGGTGCCCACACCCTAGGGGCGCGCCCCCTGGCCCGCGCCGGGTGTGGTGTGGGGCCCCCTGGCTCCCTCTCATCCTCCTCCGGTGCTGGAAGCTTCCGGGAAAAATAGGAACTGGGCGGTGATTTCGTCCGATTCCGAGAATATTTCGTTACTAATTTTGAAACCAAAAGCAAAAACAGCTGGCCTTTCGGCATCTCGTCAATAGGTTAGTTCCGGAAAACGCATAATAATGACATATAATGTGTATAAAACATGTAGATATCATCAATAAAGTGGCATGGAACATAAGAAATTATCGATACGTTGGAGACGTATCAATATTGCATACTCGATAGATCTTCCAGTTGATGAGTTTGGTGTCAGTAATTCTTTCAATGTTGCTGATTTGACACCATATGACGGAGAAGACCTTGGAGCGTCGAGGTCGACGCCTTTTGAAGGGGGGAGATGATGAGGACATCCCTACTTCACCACTACCTCCGTCATTGCAAGATGAAGATGAAGCTGTGAAGCTCAAGTCCAATGAAGTTAGGATTGGACCAATGACACGAGCTCGTGCGAAGCTACTTAAACAATAGGTGAACTTGTTCCTAAACGATATTTTGATCGACGAGAACTTTATAGTACCTAAGTCGTATTACTTATGTATGATCAGGTATGAGGAGGAACCAAGCATCGCACGAGGAGGAGAGGAGCAGCTGGACAAGAAGCTGGACGTGAAGCTGGACATGGAGCTGGACGTGAAGACATCCCATGGACGCGCGAGGGAGGAGCGGGAGGCATGCGCGAGAGGAGGAGTTCTTCAGGCCGGTCCCAGGCCCGGTCAGACCGGCCGTGGCACCGGACCGCCCGGTCCCAAACCGGATTCTACGCCGGTGCCATCCGGGCCAATCCCGGGGCCTTAGAAGCTACATCCGGTTTCAGCCGGTCCCAGATCCGGTTGTAGACCGGACCGCCCGGTCCCAGACCCGGTCGACCGGATTCCAGACCGGCCGAGTCCGAGTTTGTCTCGACCAGATCTATTCTGGGTCGGTTATTTCCATACTTTTTCGACCTGAGGTCGTCCCGAACGCCTATATATGTCCCTGGGACGCCCCCAAAGTTGCTTTAGACCACGTTTAAGATAAACCCTAGTTCTTAGTTGTTTGCTATGCAAAACTATTGAATACTACTCTCCAATTCGCATCGATCTGGAGTTTTATGCTACTGAAAGTTTGTGTGTGATCTGCTGTTCCATTGGGGATTAGAAGATTGCAATCTACCGCTTCGTGGTCGGCGGCTACGTGCGCAAGTGTGTGGAGTTGCGAATATCTTGCAGGGTTGAGAGCTGTTGCACTGGCATCAGGAATCAATCGAGAGACTTCGTCGGCGCCATACAAGTTATCCTCCTCATCATCGTCGATTTCATCCGCTGCTACCATCACGTGTTCATCACCACCCGTCGCTTACTGAGAAGATCGGGCAACCCCTTATCAAACGTGGAACCTGCACACAACACAACCAAAATACTTTGCCAGAACTTACAGTGAGGTTGTCAATCTCACCAGTTCTCCTAAAAACAAAGGATTAACCGTATAGTGTGGAAAGAGATGTTCGTTTGCAATGGAATTAAAGAGAACAGTGCTTGCAGTAAGTAAACAAAATAGGATGATTTTATCAGTGTAAAGGAAAGGACCGGGGTCCACAGTTCACTAGGGGTGTTTCTCCATAAAGATAAATAACATGATGGGTGAACAAATTACAGCTGGGCAATTGACAGAATAAAGACCATACATGACAAGATGATTACTATGAGATTTGTTTGGGCATTACAACATAATCTCTACTATATCTTTACCTACTAATAAAGGAAGGAAGGTTTCTCCCCACTTTTTTCGTCCGTTTTAAAAGTGCCCCTATTTATCACGTGAAATTACAAGGGTTGCCACCGCTGAAGTCTATAACAGTTTCGTCCGCCCGCGTACCTGTTCGTCATGACAGCAGCCTGGCTCGACAGGGCATCCTCTTCCCCGCACGACCTAATCAGCAGAGCGGTGAAGGTCGCCTCCGCTGATTAGGTCGCCCTCATGGCCTGCTCCTCTCCGGCTAGGCACGACGCCGCTTCTCTCCCGTGCGCTATTATGTCCTATCTTTGCCGGGAATCAATGGAGACAACCGAGGGGAGGGCCTGGCCGCGACGAATCGGTCCGGGGAGGCGCTGGCTCGTCGGATTTTTGCCTGCAGCAGATATGAGATGATGTCTATAGGAGAACGGAGAGACAGATCGGACGGGTCGCCTTAGAGACAGCGAGGACGGGCTGTGGCCTGTGGGAAAGGAAACGGGCCGCGGTGGCGGGCAAGGAATCAGCGGTTGTGCAGAGCAAGAGGAGCAGTGGCGCGGGCTCACATCTTTGGTGGCGATGGGCAAATCAGCAAACGACTTCGTCAACTTGCAACCGAAGCGCAGGACGGCGAGTAAGAGGAGTCAGCAGGAGGCTCCACGGCGAAGGCGCGCAGGCCTCTACGGACCGATACAAGAGCGATGAAAGGAAAGCAGAAAGCACTATGGAGAATAAGAAGTGTGTGGCGGAAATTGAGCCTAGCTAAATAAACTGCTTGGGTCCCGGAAAAAGGCCCTGGCCAAGGTGAAAGACGAGATTGAGCAGTAACAGCCAACCAGGGCCGTGACGCGATCTGCCTAATCTGAGCTATGCCATCAGTAATACCCACGATCGAGAACAACGTGCTGAAGCGGGTGTTGGCGAGGAGAGATACCGAATTGCAGTTAGCACCGATGAAGTACGGGGACGCGGCCTGCTAGCTCTCGGCGCAGCCCAAGGAGTTGAGGAGGAGATCAAATGCGAAGGCCTTCAGGTCAGTTAATTTATTCTGAAGAAACATGAAAATACACCAGCAGTGCTTAGTAACATATCTTACCTAAAAGAAGGGTATGCGTGATAAGACTCTAATGGCTTCTACTTGTGTTTTACAGTTAAATTTCAGAGTTAGGAGCATGTAGATGTCATGGTCTACGTTTAACGCGATCAATGGATATGATCTCACGTTCAGTGAGTGCAGCATTAGCAAGCCAAACCCTTTGTTCAAAATAAAAAATAAAAAACGAACCCAATTTAGTTACTTGAATCTTTCTTGGTACAAATATGTCAGGGTCTGGAGAACCAACCTGTGGTTGAATGGTTAGGAGGTTAGTGGCACCCTCGGTCGGTCCACCAGAGTTTAAATTCTAGATTTGACACTTTGATGTCTCATTAAAAGGCGGAATATTCTATAGTGGGAGGCGATGTTCCCGTCGACAGTGAGGCGTCCGTGGTGACTTCGTCAATTTCAAGACCCACCAGAACAGTTTCTTAAACTCAGTCTCTCGGAGATGCTCATAGGGGTAGGGTGTGCGTGCTTTCATAGGGGTGAGTTCTAGATTTGACACTTTGATGTCTCATTAAAAGGCGGAATATTCTATAGTGGGAGGCGATGTTCCCGTCGACAGTGAGGCATCCGTGGTGACTTCGTCAATTTCAAGACCCACCAGAACAGTTTCTTAAACTCAGTCTCTCAGAGATGCTCATAGGGGGTAGGGTGTGCGTGCTTTCATAGGGGTGAGTGTATCTACGTATGTGTGAGCCTCGTGTATGTACATATGCTACTTTTCGTATTTTATAGATAGAGGGTGCATACATTTTGATATTTCTAACTGAATTATGAGAAACATGTCCACATGTATCCATCTTCAATATGATTTTCCCCGGCTCAAATTAATGTTCTGTCCAAAAAAAAATGCTTCAACGTCTTCTCGGGGCGCCTAGCGCTAGGCGGCGGGGTGGCGATGGCGTGGCTCGTTGGTGGCTAGCAGCGGTGCCCTCCCGCCCCAGATCCGGGTCCTTTAGGTGCCATATGTGGTTGGGCGGGGCGGGCTGGCGCAAAGTAGTGCGGCCTCCGGCGGGCGAGAGGTGGACTGAGAAGGAGGTTGTTGGGGAGGCAGCTCCGATCAGTAACTATGTGGAGTACGAGCTTGTTGTCATGCTGACGGTGGTCACACACGCAGTAAATTTTGTAAAGCTGACGGAAGACATCGGTGGCCGTGGCGTAATTGTGTCTGGGAGACGACGGTTATGAGTTGTGAGTTCTGGACAACTCACGGTCATAACCGATAGTAAAACCTTTTCCGGAAAATAATAATGCAAATAAACAGATTTTTCCTCCCGTTGCAACGCACGGGCATTTTTACTAGTTATATTAAAGGGCTAGAGGTGGTAGGATGGTTGGTTGGTACGTCGTCCATGCTGTATCCCGCCGTCTACGCCTCACCCGTTGTGGCAAATAAAAAACGCGAACGAAAACAGAATTAAGAATTAAACTGCGGGTTAAATAGCAACCACGCATGAGGTCCCAGTGCCCCACGCACGGTCTCCTCCTCCCCACCTAACCGCCCACGACTCCCACGACCATACATCCGTCTTCGCGTCGTCAGAATTTCTACTCGAGCAGAAGAGAGGAGATCCTGCCGCGCCGCAGGGGACAACCACCGGCCTGGCGGAGCTCGCTGGAGCCTTGTGTAGCGACTCGCGCCTCTACCTCGGCCTGGTGCTTGGCTTGCTTATCGTTGTACGGTTCCAATCCATAGGGAGCGCGCTGCCCAGGCGCCGCCTCGGTCTGGTCGACGGCGGAGGCTGGTGGTGAGCGAGATAGTGGCGAAGCCGAGAAGAAGCAGGAGCGCGAGGGCCGAGCGTCGGGCGCGACCGTGGTGGGGATGGAGCGTGGCTATGGAGAGCCGGAGGGGGAGAGGCACGCTCGCGCGTCCGGGTGAAGAAGAAGGCGTCGGGGAGGGGGCGTGCTGGCCCGGGGACGGCGCGGGCTGCCACTTTAGGAGAAGGTACGCGCCCTACCCGTCGTTGTACGAGGTCAATGAGACAGCCCTGGTCCCCTCTGTGGCTCTGTCCGGTGCCCTCCTCGTGGATGTTACAGGGCCGGCGCCCCCGGTGCTCTGGCACACAACAAATTGCAGGTTGGTCAGCTGATCAGCTCTCTCTTACGGTTCAAGTTCCAAACCTGTTTTTTTCTGAGTTTAATAAACCTGTAGAGGTGCTGCAGTTGTGTTGTTAAACGTTTACGAGTTAAACCATCGTAAGAAAATCTCTGAATAGAAATCAGAACATAGGTTTGTCATATATGCCATTTGTTTAAGAATTCTTACCCGGCTAAGAAATCTTCCTATTGGAATAGAATCAAAAAAGGACATTGGTGTGCATGGAACAACACACCGAGTAACTAGGAAAATAAGGATCTTCATGCCTCGATCCCAAGAACAACGACTGATGAAGATCTTGATAGCAAGAAGAACATTGTTCAAGTTCCAACAATAATGCACACTGAAAGTTAACTTCAGCGTACTAACATGAGGATTTTGGACATTAGCAGCCATCCATGAATTCTGTGATATTTGCTGAGCTATGTAAATGTGGAAAGTAACATAAAAGGAGGGTTACAAGACGCCTTAGTTCTGGCGTAGGCAAAGCATATAAGGCTTAACACCCGCATCCCCCGTTTCTCTTTCTTCTTTGTTGATCACTTGATCTGATGGTGATGGCTTTACATAATCGATATCTGCTCTATGAATACCATGTGTCTCCACTCTCCTTTATTTGGCATTTCCTTAGTTCTTTGAGGAGCTATACTGTCATTAAAGTCTCAAACACCAATTGTCTTTATGGGCATTTATAACGTCTTTAAATTCTTGGTAATCTGCCAAAATATCTGCATAAGGCACAGACCGAATAACCTCTCCATCTGAAATTAACCGCCAGGAGGCCACTTGGTACAAGAATAATAGAAATAATATCACTGAGATTTCAATTATAATTCGACTTACTCATCTGAAAATAGAATTCAACCACTATTTACACTTTGTATAGAAAATTCATTTTTTCAAGTTTTCATTATCTCTTCTGAGAACAAATTTGTTCATGTTGTTCTGTACCTTTCCTTATAGACCACTAATATTGCACTTTGAGTCTTTTTTTTCGAATAATTACACTTTGAGTCTGATATTATTGGAACAGCTTCAGACCAGAAACGATTGTTTTGAGAAGTCAATAGGCCCTCTCCTACTACTCTAGGTACTACTACTACACTACTCTGTCAGGCTCGAAAAAAATCATGATCTAACAGCTAAATACTCGAGCGAAAATCGTTGATCTACTTCTATGATACTGCAGGTTATTCATTCGGACCGGATCAAATCCAGTAGCAAAGACATACAGCAGGTCTAATCAAAAGAGACTACTTCCAGTTGATTCAGGAAAATGAGGTGGTCTTCTTTATCTGTCTCTGTCTGCAATGAATTGAATTTAAAGCTACAGTTCTACAAAATGAAATTCGATTCATTTGTATTGGAACTTATGTTTACATTTGATCCTATATTACTCACTACATTTGGAAATAATTGTCGCATATTTGTCTAAATTTGCATGTATCTAGATATGTTTTAGTGTGTAGATACATCCGATCTAGAAAAATCCATGACACTAGCTTATTTCCTAACGGAGGAACTGTTTCCCAGGAGTCGTCTCGACATCGGAAGGGGTGGCTCGAGTGAGATTGATGAGTGCGCATCCGATGGCTAGGGGGGGGGGGGGGATTCCTCAGTTGTCTTTCTTTTTTCTTCCAGTTTTTTGTTCATTCTAACCTGCAGTAGTGTGTGTGCGGTGCCCAGTTTACATTATGGCATGGATTTTATCTGATGCGATATTCAGTGAACTCAAGTTTCTTGGTTGCTTCAGATGTAGGGTCGGTGTTAGGCCAGGAGCACGGCGGCATGCGACACTATGACAGGCGATGTGCACCAGCCCTATGCGACTGCAAGGAGTCATGATGCTGTCCATCGCACCTTGTGCCTTGCTCGCTCTGCCTCCGGTAAGATTCTTCTTTGCTTTGACTCTTAGATTCAAGGCCAATACCGTAATTGAGTCTCATGTTGATTATGAGATCATATTCGTTGTTGCTCTCTACCTGGTCGTTGACAAGATCGAAAAGACATCATATAAATTCTTGGACGTACTGCAAGCTTGGAAATTTAAGTTTGCATCTTTTGCATGGACAGGGAGGGCTTACCTGCACTATACTTTGTATTTAGACCACCATGTCACCAATAAGAAGAATTCATAGTGAAAATGTGCTGTTGTTTCATTCAGTCTTAACATGTTCATAATCACTATTAAAAACTCAAGAAAGTTTGTATTCAAGGATATCAATGCTGCATAGATATCTGCACTCCATCAACTTAGGTGGTTTTAACGAGTTACTAATGAAAAGCTTTCTTCCTATTTGAACCTTTCCCAGGAAACAGATATGTCTGGTCAGCTGCTATTTATACCGGTTATTTTTTTATTATTTGTGAATGGTCAGAAGTCATAGGCTACATTCCATGCGACACCATTCCTTGAAACAGAAAGTAAGAACAAGTGCAAACTGCAACCTTTTCGTAAGCTACTTTCCATTTAACATTTGTTTTAGAAAATGATATATTTAATTCACCCTACATAATGATGAAATATGTTGGTAATTTTTTCCCCTGCTGGGACTCAAGGAGGAGCAAGAGCTTTAATTATTTTTTATGACCAAGAAAACCAAGAGATGTTTAAATGATCACTTGAGTTATGGATTGTTTTTCTACAGTGATGACAGCTATATTACGCGTAGATACAAGCTATGTCAAGAATAAATCAATAGTTGGCCACTTATATGAAACAAAGCACGTAATGCACTTATGATCCTTATTTTCAGAATTAGCACGTGGCCCATTGTCAGTGATTCATAAAGGCTAGACCATTCTCCATGTTTCTTTGATCAATACTTACCTCTTTTATGGTGTATGGTTTACCAAAATGTTTAGTATAAACTCTTATCAGTATACATGATTCTACCATGGCGCACACTTTCCTTTCTTAGCACTCTGCAATTACTAGGTGTTATTCATGTCCTTAGTAAGTATGCTTCATGACAATAGCTCATTGACCAATTAATTTACATATTTGTATATGTTAAATGTTGTTATTGCTGCTATATTATGCGTGCACGTGTTGCCTTACAGAGTTACAGATAGATAGTTGGCCTCTGTCAGAATTAGCATAGCAATAATATTCAGTTAGTTCACATACCGCCAGACATAAAAAATCGGTGTATAAATTAATAAAGTTTCATCTGTAGAGATTGCTGATATTAATAATTAGCCAATTCTGCATGCACTTCCTCTGATACCAAGGTGGTTATTATTTTTCGGTAAACTACACTGATCGGCAACCAGCTGTTAGGCTATATTGGTTTTGTTTTATCTTGAATCATATTTTGGACAATTTCTTATTGTTCATGATCCTCGTCATGCTTAATATTGTGAACAATGTAACTTGAGTATATCATATGGATGGTTGTGTATGTACTATGTAAGCAGACTTCCAAACTGATTGCCATATATACTCTGTAAAACATTTGTTATTTGCACAAATAAAAACTACTGTTGTTATTGCCTTCAAATGGAACTAAATTTTTCATGTGCTTCACACCAGAAGTATTTAATTTGATTTCTTGCTTAGCATTTGAATGGTTGAACTTACCATATTATTTGAACTACATGTCGAATAACAATCTTAAATTCATTGTTTAAGAGAGCAGGGCAATGTGTCGCAGGGTGAAGGTTGAGGGCTTAGATGAAGCCAGCACTGACGGAGGAAGGGTCATCAGGGCGAGGGGCGAACATGGACCTGGAGGTGGCACACGCGGTGACAGTTGACATGAACTGGTGTATTTCTCGTCTTCTCTGATGCGAGTTTGCTGATGCTTCTTGCTATTTGGTCCAGCTCTCTGTTCATGTTTGTCTTAGCAGTACATTTTCATGTTTTTAATGCATCGACGGATGATTAAGAGGTTTGGCACCCAGTCTTGTGTTCTGTTTTCTTTTTGCGCAGATCTTCTAGATGTGTTTGACGTGCCCATGCACTTTTTTGACATGTTCATGTTCTATTAAATGTGTTAATCAGTTTCGTTTTTCTCATGTGTTATAGAGGGGGCAGAAGAGAACCCCCTACTAGCTAGGAAGCCTAAGAGGTGTGTTGTAAAAAGGTTAATAACTGTGTGACTTATAAATCTCTGGACACCCTTATAATAGGATAGTAACAATGGAGTTATCCCATGTTGAGTATTAAAAGTGTTGAATAGCTTGCTTCACTAATTTAAGAAATTTTTTATTAGAAAAAAAGTAGTGTGAGACTGCTTATTAGATCCAGAAAACAGAACATGACAACTTCAATCTCAAAAGTAGTAAAAAAGGATTCATTATTTAAATTGCCACATCTCATTTTTGATTCATGGGAACTAAACCAACTCTTGATTGAATTTTCAATATTTTTATCATCCGTTGTTCGCGGCAACGCACGGGCATTCAACTAGTAATAGACAATAATCCAACTGCATCTATGACTAATAATTCACCTTCCGGTTATCGTCCGAACCCCTTCCAGTATTAAGTTGCAAGCAACAGATTATCGCATTAAGCAATGTGTGTAAAGTAAATAATAGAATTACCCTTAGATAAATCATGGTTTTTTGTCCCTAGTAGAAACAACACATCTACAATCTTAGAAGTTATTGTCACTCTTCCAGAAAACTAGAGGCATAAACCCACTATCGAGCATAAATACTCGCTTTTGGAGTTACAAGCATTTACTTGACGAAAGCATCTACTAGCAACGGAAAGCATGCAAGATCACAAATAACATATGACAAGTATATTCTCGATCTCAACATAGTATTCAATATTCATCGGATCCTAGCAAGCACAACATGTAGCATTACACAAAAATAATCTTGATCCTGATAGGCAGCTCACAAGATCTCAACATGAAGCATAAATTGGAGAAGACAACCATCTAGCTACTGCTATGGACCCGTAGTTCAGAGATGAACTTGTTGATACCGATTTTGTCTTACATGTGTAATAACAGATAGCTGATGGTTATGAAATATGACAAATTAAATAAATTATTTAATTAATTCTAAACAAAATGGTTTTTTGCCTAAAAATACAATATAAATTTAGGTCGCCATCGACGGTGGTAGTTTTATATTGACGTAAATTCAAAACTCCGTGATCAATGTTAAATTTCTAAAGTATCCGACGGTGCGCGTGAGAAAAATCGGTTTCGTCACGACAATGCTATAATATGTAGTTGTGTTAAATTAAATAAATAGCGAATCATATATGCAAAGTATTTCACCAAAAAGAGAATTTTGCGAAATACACGCATAAAGAGCATCGTTGCTAAAGCTTAAGGTTTTTTTAACAAGTAACTAGCTCAGATGTCATATGCATATATATGAACCAGAGAAGCTACGTGCGGCACCTAATCACGCGCATGCATGGATTAGGCGGCACCACGCACAATTAACTCATTAAAATAATATAACAAGTGATTATCAGGCCCATGGCCCACATGCATGGCACCAGCCTACTGAAAGGTCAGAACGCTGTACCACGGAGGAGGTACAATCAGAACGGGTCAGCACTCCGTGATAGTCACCACGATCAGCCGATTGGAAAAAATTTAAAGAAAAAGGAAGGAAACAAAGAGGAGAGCATAGAACCGCTGCTTCCGTCAATCGTGGGAGCGTCTCTCGGCGTCGACGATGGAACTGCTACTGCTCCCTCTATAAATACCAGATACGCATCCATCGCTCAAGCACCCCGTTCGCTAGCCCCGTCCCGTTCAACAATCCCTCATCATTCCATCGCTGAGATTGCCTTATACATCCAGGCTTCCATTGCTCATTAGCCCATCCATACACGCTCTCGCATATACGCATAAAAGAGCTGTTGCTTGGCTGCCGCCGGCCGGCTGCTGCTCTTGCACACGCAAGGAGAAGACTCAGAGGACATCAGCTTGAAGGTGAGAATGTGATTCTTTCTGCTCCTTGGCTGGTCACATTGACACACGCCATGGAGTTTCTCCCCCTAATCGCTAGTTTGATCACATTGACACAAACTAGGGATTTATCTTCCTAAATTGTTTCCTCTCATATTGCACTCTTTCTATGATTCTAAAACTATTGCCACTTGTTTTGGTCACATTGACACAAAACAAGTTGCTCTGAAAACACATACTACTAAAATCATGCTCTTATTTTGGTCACATTGACACAATCCAAGTTGTTTTAAATCCATATAATCATTAAACAATTGGCTCTTGTTTTGGTCACATTGACACAAAACAAGTTGCTCTAAAAATACATACTACTATATCATTGCCCTTGGTTTGGTTACATTGACACAATCCAAGTTGCTTTAAATCTATATAATCATGAAACAATTGGCTCTTGTTTTGTCACATTGACACAAAACAAGTTGCTCTAAAAATACATACTACTAAATCATTGCCCTTGGTTTGGTCACATTGACACAAACCAAGTTGCTTTAAATCCATATGATTATAAGAAATGTAGCTCTTGGTTCGGTTATATTGACACAATCCAAGTTGCTTTAAATCCATATCCACATGGTAATAAAATTTGGCTCTTGTTTTGGTCACATTGACACAAAACAAGTTGTTGTAAGATTACATGTTAAAATCATGCACTTAGTTTGGTCATATTGACACAAGCCAAGTTGCTTAAATCCATATCATATTCAATTTTTGGCTCTTGTTTTAGTCAGACTGAACAAAACAAGTTGCTACAAAATCAAATATTGGTAAAAAAAATCAAGAGCTTGGTTTGGTCACATCGACACAAACCAAGTGGCTTTAAATCAATATTGGCTCTTGGTTTGGTTACATTAACACAAAACAAGGTGCTATAAATCTACATATATACAATATAAAAACGCGCTCTTGGTTTGGTCATATTGACACAAGCCAAGGTGCTCTAAATTAACATGCTACTAAATTACGCACAAGCTAAAGAGCTATAAAATTCCATATATCGTCCAATGAATTAAACTACCAAATATTAAATCTTGGTACAGTTTGAACGTACCATAAAGTCTAGCTAGCCAAGTCTTTCAAATAGAGGGATCTAGTCTAGAATGAAATGACAAGAACTTTAATGTTCTAAAAGGTCAAGTATGAAAATCCACACGCTGCTGTAAACCTGCCCAAAAGTAGATTAGCAGCCTCGTAATGATGTCTCCTTGTGCATGCCCCATAATGCACGCAGGGTCAAAATCAAATAAAAATGCATGCAAGTTAACCCAAATACGAATGGCTAGCTTGCATTCCTCAAATTATCTCATATTAAAAAAAATAGAAAACAAAATCATGCGTATGTATACCTGTGGCAGGCAAATAAAATGCAAAATGCAGTCTGCTTCTAGAGAGAGTCAGTACTACACATCCATTAGTACTACCTAATACGAAAGCTAATCTCACGTGGCTGTCGCTTTATGCACGAAGAAGAGCACTGTGCATGACCTATAGCCAAAACTGCACACACCATGTTAGATACAACTTTAGTCGGCTAGCAAATGACCTTACAAATAATTGAATAATATATTCCATATAAGCCGATTAAATAAAATTATATCTGATGCATGCATATTCATTGTACTCCTAAACAATATGAAATCATATGATAATTCAAAGAAGATTAAATGCTCCCCCAAGCACGGCGGCGTCGACGACAGCGAGGAGGATTTAGATTTTCTATTTCTATATTTTTGTAATAGTCATAAGATGCATCCTTTGTAATAGATATGTTAGAATTCTTAATCAGGGGTTTTCTCTTCGGAGATGTAATTAACAGAATTTTTATGCATATGTAAGAGTTCTGGAAATAAAGTACTCGCAATTCTTTATTTGTTGTCATTTATATTCGTGCAAGTTTAAATTTATATACTATTTGTCTCTATGAAGTGGATGTGCATTAGCTATTTTTGTTGCCGCCATTTTCCCGTCATCAGAACTACTCACGCATCACTTCGGAGGCGGGCATGGCGATGTACAGACCTCCGGTGATGATCTCCCTCTCCGGCAGGGTGCCGGGAAGAGGTTCAGAACCCTCCCGAGCTAGGGTCGGCGTTGACGGCCGCGACGGAACTTTTCGTGGATGGAAGCTCGGGTATTTAGGTTTTTCCCGGGATCGTGAATAAATAGGCGGAAGGGCGAGGTCGGTGGACGCCTAGGGGGCCCACACCACCCCATGCCGCGGCCAGGGGCTAGGCCGCGCCAAGGGCTGGTGTGGCCGCCCTGTGGCGCCTCTTCGTGTCTCCTTTGGACTCCGTATTTGTTACGGTAAAATAAGAGCTTCGGTTTTGGTTTCGTCCAATTTCGATAATATTTCCTGTACAACTTTTCTAAAATATAAAATAGCAAAAATCAGGGAACTGGCACTATGGCATCTTGTCAATAGGTTAGTGCCAAAAAATGTATAAAAGTGCAACGAAGTGTAAGTAAAACATATATAAATTGGTGTAAAACAAGCATGGAGCATCAAAAATTATAGATACGTTTGCAACGTATCACTCACCAATCCTAAATCATCGGGGTTAGGTTATGCTTAGAGCGATTGCATTTCATATTATGCATTATAGCATCCTTGCAAATTCTTTATACGTTATCCTTACCGGAAGATGATGCTATTTTAGAATTTGGAGTTACTCTGTATCGAAGCTTTTTCCTGCATAATCTTGCAGTCAAGAAAGGAAAGTTCACTCTGGCTCATGCCATTTGATTAGTTTTATCAAATTACTTGCAAAGTATTATACTTATCACTCCTGCATTGAAAAGAAAAAGCTTACTTTTACAATTATGAATATGACTAGGTGGTGGGTAATAGAACCATGGTTTGAGCTGATGGTGGAGGTTCCATTCCAACTGGGAAAGAATTCACCTAGGATTAACAATAAATATCGTCCAGTGATTCTAGTGCCGTATATTACGTGTTAATAATAAGATCTATAATGGCTCTGGAGAAGCCAGCTGGTGACTTTTTCCTTTCGCATATCAACAGACACTAGGTCTTGCTGCGAGTCTAGAGAGGCCCGGTAGTTGGGAAATCCTCTAAAGCCCCGTCTGGAAGGATGACTAGTCATTAGTGTCTACAATGGATTATACGATCTGGCTCGTGATTTGATAAGAGAATCAGTCGGAGCCAGTGGTTGACAAAAGGGTGGGTATGCGGGCTCGCGAGAAAGGATAGTGATTGACCTGGATTTTATACTGGGCCTCACACCAAGGAAGTGTGGACGGGAAAGATCACCCGGTTGGCAACAAGGATAAGGTATCTTATGGGTAAAGTAACACACCTCTGTAGAGTGTATTGAATTGTGGTTTGTCACTCCCTGTTTCAGGAAGGAACTACGAACACGGCAGGAAAGGAACTCCACGAAGTTCTGGTCAACCTGCGAAAACTGACGGACATAGTTTTTCAGAATAAAATCAACCTTTTGAAGAAATCATTATGAAAACTTGCATTTGCCAACGACTTTTTGGTATATGGATGTAGCTAGAGAATGATACGCCTATTTCTATTACTCCATGTGATCCATATTACTTGATGCTAAAATGGATGTATCTACAACTAAAATGTGTCTAGATACACCTATATTAGCATCAAGTAATATGGATCGGAGGGAGTATTGAACTTGATGAGTATGCTCGTACTCACCCGTTCCCTCTTGAACCCCTGCTTAGATTGGGAGGCATCAAAGGATCAGCTACAGTGATACTCGAAGACGGATGAGTCAATGACTACAAGGGAGCTGAACTCAGTCAATAAAGTCGATGAAGTCAACTCCTACATGTACCATGGTGGAAACCTAGACTAGGAGTAGAAGGGAACTAGATCCCTAATCCTAGCAGCTAAGTATCTAGAGTTCTATCATATTTCTTTAGCAAACCAAGTACCTCTAGAGCTAGAGTTAGCGATAAGTTAGTCTACAAGTTGTTCTTTTGGAGCACTATTTGCAGTTTTACCTCAATGTAATGTAGGAGGCTGTGTTGATCTCTTATATAGACATTCCTTGGACTCGCATATGTTTATGTTGTACCAATTCGAGGGATGTAATCTATTGGAACGGTGTTTCATTGGTGTTATGTCAATGAATTGCGTACTACAACATGCAGTGGTATGTTGGGTCAGCGTAACCTCCTTTTACCTAGGTCTCTCGCTAAAATCTTTGAATATTGGCTACTCTTTGAGTATGGGTTCGCTTCTCTTGTCATATTGGTAGGGTTCATTACAAGCATATGTGTTGAAGAGTTGCTTTCATCAACCTCCAACATACGTTAATGGAGAGTTATCGTCGATGACAACTCTTTTTCAAGTGGGGGGAGATGATGAAGCCTGAACTTCGGTCTTCGGCGCATCATGTGCGTCAATGCCAACACGTCACGCAAAGGTGAATCTTCTCCTTTATGCGTGCCTACAATTGTGCCTATGGAATGTTATACTACTTCATACTCCATCCTATGTCTATGATAGGGATGCATCAACAAGTACGGAGGGAAGGGAGGATGCCATGGACTGAGGACTGAAGCCCGAGGTAACAGATGCATGGAAGATAAGAAGGAGAGAATCTACACCAAAGTCTTCGTCCTACAAGCACTAGAGTCTCTAGCCCCATCGACTCTACACCAGAGTCTCCGGCCTAAGTAGATCTATCCTAGCGACCCCAAATGCCTTATCCTCCGTACGGCGGTCCACAATCTTCGCGTGCCTACCGGAGTCTTACACCAGAGTCTTCGGCCCATGAAGATCAACACCAGAGTCTCCAGCCTACTTACACCGGAGTCTCTGGCCTAAGTGAGGCGTCTGCCACAAGCCAGCTCGGGCCAAGGCCCGTTAACCCCTTTGTATGCCTAAACTACCCTAGGTTATGGATCACTATATATAGGCCCCCCTCTTCACCTAGAAACCATAGGCATGATGATATGAAGAACTTGGATTATGCCTCTACCATCCCTATGTGAACTAGACAAACCACCTCCTCTCTTTACACAAATCTATGAGTGATATCAAGGCCCTCTTTGTGTGATTGGTCTTTCACTTGCATACCTTTAGTAGTGCGGAGTCTTTTCTGATTGGGACCTCTATTTGGCTACTACTCGCTTATGCTTGTGCTTCTACCGATTGTACACCAATCATTTAGATTTTATGTCATGTCGTTTTCTTGATTGATTCTACCGGGCCAGTAGTTCGGTTCAGTTTGAGCAAAGCGGATTATATCGGGTTATTTATGTGTGTTCATCATGTTCTTTTTTGTTCTTCCGCGTGTTCATCCATCACCCTCTACTTTTCCTTAGTCAATTCGTGAAATCGTGCCACCCTCGCAGGCATAGCCCACATCACTGCAAGCCATACATCTACTATATACGATATGAGGAGGTCGGCCTTCTCTCCCACCCCCGCTCGAGGCTGCCGAAGGGGAGGGGGAGAGTAGTTGGGTGGGTGAGACGACTCTAAAGAAGAAAATAGGAGAGAGAAACGAAAGAGGAGAATGAGAGCCCCCAGCTTTATTTACACTCAAGAATCAAGACACTTAAGAAGCTCACCATTTATTACCAACTAAGAGAACTAAAGCAAAGTCCTATCTCATTCTCAACACGAGGACAAAACGAAATGATCCTAAACTCCTACACACGGCACGAACACATCAATCCAGGGCGTTAACCACGACTGGGCTCCTGACATAATGGACGCCATCAGACCAGACTAGCTTCCCGAAGACGTAGCCCCTCCCGAGTTTGTCCTTCTGTGACGTCACCGTCACCTTGAATTCCTTCTCCTCGCCGGTCTTCTGGAAGACCAACACCGTCGGGTCCACAGTCATGTTGATCCCAAACGGCGCACGCCAAGAAGCGCGGTACGTCCCAAACCGGCCGACATTTTTGAGCCGCCGCTTGACCGTCATTGTGTGGCGCAGCGCCGGGACCACAATGGACGGGTAGTTAAGGTCCTCTATCGGCGGCGGCTTGGCTGGGCAGGCGAACTTGCCGGCGCTGAGCCGGCTCAGATCCTTGGTGGTGAAACCCAGGGAGCAGAGGAATGTGAAGTAGTCGTTAGGAGTGACGTCGTAAACGAGGCCAGGGTCGACGGCGCGGTTCGGATGCACGTTGCCAGCGCCGTAGGCGAACGCGGTGGCCTCCTTTCCGTCCTGCTCGCGCATCGGCGCGCCGGTGTTGTCCTGGGTGCGCGCGGTGGTCATGATCGCGGACCGCATCGCGGCAGGGCTCCATTCCGGACGCGCCGCCTTGAGGAGCCCGATGACGCCCGACACGTGCGGGCACGCCATGGACGTCCCTGACATGATAGCGTATTCCGACCGGCGCTTGTCGGCGGCCACCTCCGTCGGGCTGACATACTCGGTGAACGCGGCAAGTATGTCCACCCCAGGCGCGGCAATGTCCGGCTTGAGCACGTAGGGCAGCGTCCCGCTGGGCCCACGGGAGGAAAAGGCAGCCATGGACGGCGAGTTCTTGACTCCGAGCTCCGTCTTGGAAGGAGAGATGTTGGCCACCGGTTCCGACGATGACGCCATGTACTTGTAGAGCGATACGGCCTCACTGTACGTGATCATAGTTGCCGGGAGCACGTGCGGATCGGCTTCGACGTCGTTGCCGTCCATCTCGCCGTTGGCTAGGATCATCCCGGCGCCGCCAGCGCTCAGGACTGCCATTCCCTTCATCACCCGCGGAATATCCCCGCCTCGGACGCACACCACGATCTTGCCCTTCACCTTGCCTGGGTCAAGGCATCCCATCGCGCAGCTGGACGCGAGGTTGACTGTACAATTTGGGAGCGCGGCGCTGCTGGCGTTGATGACCGGGAAGAGCTTGTCGGAGTGCAGATCGGAGGACTCGAGGCTCATCCCCTTCATGTGCGCGCTGTTGCCGAGGGTGATCTGGTTGGGGAAGTCCCTGTCGACGGTGCTGGCGGCAACGGTGGTGACCCATGGCGCGGCGTTGACGACTGTGTCCTCGAATGGCCCGGAGTTCCCCGCCGAGCAGACCACTGAGGCGCCGTGGATAGTGGCGTGGAGGGAGCCGAGTGTGACGGGCTCGTGGAAGAAAGAGCTGGCGTCGGCAAGGGGTGCGTCCTGGCCGAAGGAGACGGAGATGACGTCGGCGCCGTCGTGGACGGCGGACTCGAACCCGGCCAGAACGTCTGCAGTAGCGCACTCACCGGACCAGCACACCTTGTAGGCGGCGACGCGGGCGCGGGGTGCCCCGCCCTTGGCGGTGCCGTTGGCGTAGCCGAAGAGGCTGGCGCGGGGCACAAAGCATCCGCCCGCCGTGGAGAGCGTGTGCGTGCCATGTCCCTCCGTGTCACGCGTCCAGTTGCCGTCCACCGCCGCCGGGTTCGACAGCAGCATGTCGCGGTTGAAGTACTTGGCGCCGATCAGCTTCCTGGACGCCATGACACAACAGATTGCGATATTAATGAGATTGAGTTTACTTACGGCGTTCGACTCCATGTTTTTATTACTAATTTAAACAATCAAAATCGGACGGGGCAATGAAATTCAAGCAGTTACGCAACTTGTTGCAAGGCACTCCATACTTGGCGCTGTCGGAGCAAGAACCCTTCCAGCGCCTGGGTACCTCGTCCATGCCCTCGTCGCTGAAGCTGTTGGACTCTGGCCACACACCTTCACACACGCCAACATATCATTACTCGAGGTGACTGAGATCGAGATCACGAAATGCCATTCTCCTTAAATTTAGTTACCACTGTCGAGGTTAGCGATGATGATGTTCTGGCCGAACTTTGCGTGCTTCCAGATGGAGTCCGGGAGGATCTGGCCGTCCCTTTCCATATCCATGAAGTCCCACGACCTCGTCGTGTGTAGTTTTAACATCTTGCTCTCCATCACCGTTACCACCTCTGGGTGCCCTGCTCCATCAATCAATTAAGGGAAAACATTTTGACAATGTTTACTTATTCCTTCTTCTCCCCTACATCAACATGGAAGGACTTCATAAAGAGATGTTAATTAATTGATCCTTACTTGCCATCTGCGTTGCTACTTCCTCGTCCAAATACGCCGCGAAGCCATTGATGTTCTTGGTGTAGGAGTAGAAAATCGCATCCCTTGCCATCTGCTTGCTGTTCCATTAAGTAATACCACATGTCAAAACACTTACTCTGATGGTACTGATTAGATCTGCAGGCATGTGTAATCTGTATACATATATTACCTCCCAAGAACCGATCCCAGCAGTTCATGATGCCACTCCGTGGCGCGCGCGTGATCCTCCACCGAGGCGTCGCGACCGTACATGTGTGCTCCGAGGTACACCACGTACGACTGTTCATCATATCAACGCAACAAATGACATAAATGAAGGGAAGATAATCAAATAATGATTGGCTACATTGCTGATCATATCTGTCATTTGCTTGCCTTCTTCCATGCCTGGACGAGGCGGCACTCGGCGGCGCACAGAAGGAAGGCAACCGTGAGAAATAGGGCATGGCCTGACATCTTCTTTACTCGTGGTTTGCCGGCGGCCGGCCAAATGGTGTGACAGAGCAATCCCCAATTGCAGGTATAAATAAGCTTCATTCGCGACGCTAGGATCATGGAAATAGCTTCGGGGGGGGGGTCTATATTTGGCTGGTTTTGACTGTGGGAAATGGAGCAGATCGCCCCAGGAACGCTTCAACATCCAACTGACTCCTACTAACAAGGGGTGTACTGTTTTCTTTCCTCTTTTCTGCATGCTATAAATATAATTTATGGTTGCACTTAGGAAAAAAAATTCCTTACGAAATGTGCACTATAGTTCTCATTGGGCCAAATTAGTGTTGTTTGTGATATTTTAAGGAAGGCAGATTTTTTTGAGGAAAAATAAATAATTATGAGTCAATTGAAGAAAAGTGAAGTTACTTTATCCTAGATCCATATTAGGTTTTTCTTGCAAAATAAAGAGCACCAATGGGGCACCGCTAGTCATTAGTACCAAAAATGTTATACACTCTAATTGTGGATTCATCTACACCCATAAATCGAAATGTTATACACTCTTTCCATTACGATGCATCATTTGTGGATGCATCTACACTCTAATTGTGGATTCATCTACACCCATGACTTGATTTCACTGAATGAATCTGTCTTGCTGGCTAAGGGCCATTAACAGTTCTCCTTGCTTACTTCTTTTTTTTTCGAGAAATCCACCGATCTATTAATAATCATCAACAGTAGTACAAATATCCTAAAAAATAAAGAAAATTATAAATTGGTAGTCAGACCACCTAACGACGACTACAGACACTAGCACGAGTTGAAGTTGCGCTGCTGTCCTCGCCCCTCCACCGCTGGAGTCAGGCAAAGCTTGTCGTAGTATGGCTTGTTGTAGTAGACAGTCGGGAAATCGTCGTGCTAAGGTCCCAAAGGACTAGCGCACCAGAGAAAAAACCATCCCCAATGATGACAACTGTAGATCGGAAGAGAATGACATGGAACCACACCAACGAACACGAAAACCGACCGGATCACAGGAGATCCGACGGGCACACAACTCCACAAGCCCTCCGTTAGAGCTAGATACACCACCGGAGCGAGGATAGGACGCGGAGGATCTTATTCTGACTTCAGGATATAGCCGTCGCCTCACCATCCCACAAAAGATACTGAAAATCAAACTAAATTAAGAACGAAAACTCCCCGCCTGCGAGGGACCGTGGTCTGCCACACTTCCAAGGCCCCAAGGTCACCGGAGGTAGAGCGGACCGGCGGTATCGCCGGCGAGGAGGATGGAACCCTATATGGCTTTTGTGCTTTTTTCGCCGTCTCTGGTTGTCTCTCTCACATACCGGTTTGTATGTTTTTTTTAGTCGACAGTTCTTCTTGTTTACTTTGATATATAGCAGAAGCGGGAGCGCTTCTCCCGTTTCTTCTTTGCGCTAGCACTCTCTTAGTTCTGCTCGTTTTGTTGTTTGTTTTATTTTTTCCTTATATTCACATAAGCAGTCTCTTCGTTTTTCTTTGTTTCTATTTTATTCTCTTTTATTTCTTGTTTCTTGTTTCTTTTTTTCTTTTCTTTTTCTTTTATGTATCATAATTTATTTCTTGTGGTTTGCTTTTAAGCTACTTTTTTTCATTATTTGATGATCCTGTAAAATTGTTGATGAGGACATCCTTGGTTCGCCTCGTTCATTATCTTTTCCACAAGATGATTCACAGCTGCAAATTGAAGCTTCTAAGAAGACGCACTTGGGTCCCATGACAAGGAGTCGAGCTAGATACTACCTCCAATTTAGGGAATAAGGCGCCCTTGTTCTATGTGCTTTTTGTTTGACCAAGAATTACTTTAAAAAGATAAATATTATATGTATGAAATTAGTATCACTAAAAAGTGTTTTTCAATATGAATTCAGATTTTATTACTCAATTTTGATGGTCAAAATTCGTCTTTGAATACACGTGTGCCTTATTCCTTGGAACGGAGGTAGTAAATACAACAAGACATGAGCCCTCCTTGCTAATTATAATATTGATATCAATGAGAATTATATACTACCTAAGTCGTGTGTGTTGCTTTTACTCAGGTTTTCACCAACATAGATTATTCAAGTTGATGAGGAAAATAGCAAGGACCGACACATCATTAACAACGTGCGTTGCTTGAGGACCTCAGCCTATGATCCATGCATCCATTGGGATGAGAAGATGATGGAGGTTCAGAGCAGGTATAATAAGACCCAGTCAGCTGGCTACAAAAGATAAAATATTATATATTTGCTTAGTTGGAGGAGAGAGATTACGAGAGAGGAAAGAAGTTGGCTCTTATGCAATAGCCAGCTCTAGCACGTGCACCTAGAAACTATGTGAGAGTAAAAGGTGGAACATGTATTGAAAAGTACTACAGTTTTATAGCTTACTATTATACATGCTAGCTATAAGTTGACTATAGATGATATGGAAAACTGTTATAGCTGGCTGCCGGCTACACTATTGTTCTTGGTCTTAAGCAAAGAAGACTAACAAGCTGCTTCAATCAACAAACATCGCTCGCGCAACTCCAAAATTCATTCCGGATGTTGCTACAAGTTGGCACATGAATGTGGACTAGATGGACCCACCGCGCTCTACCGCGTCGTCCTCTGCTAATAGGGTTTAAGTTTTGCAGCGTGAGTGTTATTTCTTCTCCTAATTCCACTCGCACTAAGATGAAAATATATTATAAACAACTCTCCTAATTGTATCATGTATACAAACATATTTTGCAGCATCAGAGCACCTAGCTTTGCCTACATTTCCAGCATCATCTAGAGTAATTTATTTTGTTTACTCATCTAAGATCTGTCATTATGAATGGAAGACCTTCCTTAAGAGACCTTTGGCTCCCAACATAGCAGTTGCTTCGCCTTGGTAATATCTAGTGTTTGCTTCTAAGATAGAGAGAATAGGTAAACTGACTCAACAACAAAGTAAAAGAATGGCCATTCGCAGAGGGAAGCATGGATTACTATTTTTATGCTAGAGCTTTTATTTTAAAAACATAGAAACAATTTTGTCAACGGTAGTAATAAATCATATGTGTTATGCATAATACATCATATAAGTTGCAAGTCTCATGCATAGAATACCAATAGTGCCTGCACCTTGTCCTAATTAGCTTGGATTAACATGGATTATCATTGCATAACATATGTTTCAACCAAGTGTCACAAGGGGTACCTCTATGTCGCCTGTACAAGGGTCTAAGGAGAAAGTTCGCATTGAATTTCTCGCTTTTGATTATTCTCAACTTAGACACCCATACCGGGACAACATAGACAACAGATAATGGACTCCTCTTTTAATGCTTAAGCATTCAACAACAAATAATATTCTCACAAGAGATTGAGGATTTGTGTCCAAACTGAAACTTCCACCATGATTCATGGCTTTAGTTAGCGGCCCAATGTTCTTCTCTAACAATATGCATACTCAAACCATTTGATCATGAAAATCGCCCTTACTTCAGACAAGACGAACATGCATAGCAACTCACATGATATTCAACAAATGTGTAATAGTTGATGGCGTCCCAGAAACATGGTTACCGCTCAACAAGCAACTTATAAGAAATAAGACACATAGCAACATATTCAATACCACAATAGTTTTTAAGGCTATTTTCCCATGAGCTATGTATTGCAAATACAAAGAATAGAATTTTAAAGGTAGCACTCAAGTAATGTACTTTGGAATGGCAGAGAAATACCATGTAGTAGGTAGGTATGGTGGACACAAATGGCATAGTTTTGGCTCAAGGATTTGGATGCACGAGAAGTATTCCCTCTCAGTACAAGGCTTTGGCTAGCAAGGTTGTTTGAAGCAAACTCAAGTATAAACCGGCAAAAACTTACATAAGAACATATTGCAAGCATTATAAGACTCTACACTGTCTTCCTTGTTGTTCAAACACCTTAACCAGAAAATATCTAGACCTTAGAGAGACCAATCATGCAAACCAAATTTCAACAAGCTCTATGTAGTTCTTCATTAATAGGTGCAAAGTACATGATGCAAGAGCTTAAACATGATCTATATGAGCACAACAATTGCCAAGTATCAAATTATTCAAGACATTATACCAATTACCACATGCAGCATTTTCTGTTTCCAACCATATAACAATGAACGAAGCAGTTTCAACCTTCACCATGAACATTAAAAGTAGCACTAAGAACACATGTGTTCATATGCAACAGCGGAGCGTGTCTCTCTCCCATACAAAGAATGCTAGGATCCGATTTTATTCAAACAAAAACAAAAATAAAAGCAAACAGACGCTCCAAGTAAAGTACATAAGATGTGACTGAATAAAAATATAGTTTCACTAGAGGTGACCTGATAAGTTGTCGATGAAGGGAATGCCTTGGGCATCCCCAAGCTTAGATGCTTGAGTCTTCTTGAAATATGCAGGGATGAACCACGGGGGCATCCCCAAGCTTAGACTTTTCACTCTTCTTGATCATATTATATCATCCTCCTCTCTTGACCCTTGAAAACTTCCTCCACACCAAACTCAAAACAAACTCATTAGAGGGTTAGTGCATAATCAAAAATTCACATGTTCAGATATGACACAATCATTCTTAACACTTCTGGACATTGCACAAAGCTACTGGAAGTTAATGGAACAAAGAAATCCATTCAACATAGCAAAAGAGGCAATGCGAAATAAAAGGCAGAATCTGTCAAAACAACAGTCCGTAAAGACGAATTTTTCTGGGGCACTTAACTTGCTCAGATGAAAAAGCTCAAATCTATTATATATTAAAAGTAAATTACGGGTAACCAGAAAATAGATAAATCTGTAGAAATTCCCACAAAAATTAGAAACATCTGACCATTTATTAGATAGACCGAAAATCTACAACCATTAGATTAAAATTAAGTCAAATTACCCACCATTGCCATTACAAAGGGAATAAGGTATTCGTATCTTCTTCACCGTTTTCTTTTGTTTTCTCTTTTCTCCCTAACATGGCTGCGCATCGAGGTGCCCCAGACGCCATAGCTAAACCTAGCAGCCTTAAATCCATGATGCTTTGCTGTTTGCTCCATGTACTGATGTAGCGAAACAAGCACAAAAAAGAAGGAGAGTGCATGCACGCACTGCCTCAGAATTGTAGAGCCCGCTTATGTTTTCCGATCTGGAGATCTACGTCACTTCTACGGTGTCAATGGAACAGTATTTATGGGTGCTAAAGGACGCCGAAACAAGATCGGAGGTGACGCCAACGGCCGCCGCAAAGAGAAAACCGCCTGGCATAACAGATCGCTGGCTAGCCGTCTTGCAAACAGAGCCCAAATCTCTTCCTCCGTTAGATTTCCTTGATTGCTTGCTGTTGCTGCCCTGGGGCTCTTATGTATTGACACCATCTATCTCACTTTCTTCAGGTGACCTCGCCACATCTTCTCCGCCTGCAGGTATACCGGCGTCAGCTGTAGGTTTACCCTAGGATCATCGATCATGCACATGCTGCCTACGCATATGCACCCTGGAAATCTGA
Source organism: Lolium multiflorum (assembly GCA_030979885.1). NCBI lineage: Eukaryota > Viridiplantae > Streptophyta > Magnoliopsida > Poales > Poaceae > Lolium > Lolium multiflorum. The sequence continues at coordinate 166,563,750 of CM061753.1, read as the reverse complement.
TTGTGATTTGTTGCAACTTGCAACATGCAAGTAATTAACTCTAGCTACATGCATGCCATCTCTTCTTCAGATTACAACTTTTTTCTGAGTTAAACAAGGATACAATATCGATGTAGATGTATGCCTTTGCACTTGGTTTTAGCTTAGCTCCACGCTGCAGCGTTAATGATGGTAACAAAGAGCCACCACGTCCAGCTGTTTCCCTATCCGGCTATCCCCTTTATTATTTTTTCAGATTATTCATATTAACTTTATTATTGACTAGCAAAAGTGCCCGTGCGTTGCGACGGAAAAAAAATACGTTGCAATGGGTGGCGATTACCTGCCACATGGAGCTAATAACATGTTTGAGTGTTGCGACCATGACAATGATCTCATAGTCGCCTCTGTCTCCCTCTAATTGAAGAAGTGGACCTAGGGCTTACATAAGCGTTTGTCGTCGTGCAATGTTTACTCCGACAGTCCGGTCTTCCCGAGCGTTTTTTAAACACAATGTATTTGCTGACAATCGGTCATCGTATGTAGGAACTTGATTAAGACCCTTGTTGCAGCAATCTGTAAGAAACATTCGACAAAGATGACAACAACATCCGTGGACTTATTGTCGAGGCCATTGGGTACGCCTTAGAGGTGGTATATTAGATAAAAAGCAAATTAAACATGGGCTAGAGTTGCTAAAAAAACAATTTTGCAAACACACAAAACAACCTTCAATTTGCTCAACCATTTTTCTTTCTTCCAAACAGCATCTAGCAGCAGTCCTTTCGCTGGCCCGCGCGGCTGCACCGCACCACAGCGACCCAGGCAAGGAAGCTAATCCATTGATATAAGTATAGCATCACGTAAAGCCAACCAGGAGCTAGTGAGGTCTGACCGGTCAAAATCCCCAAATCAATCCCCAACCAAGACGAAGCGCAACAGCGTTAATTGGCAGATCAGTCGACCCAACAGTGATGCGCTCACTGTGACACAGGACCTTGGCGTCTGGCCGTCTTCCATGACGCTCAACCATGGTGTCCATGGGCAGAGCTCGAGCACGGCGTCCACGAGCAGAGCTCGACGGCTCGAACACGTCTCTGGCAGTCTGGCTTCCATCCGCTCGGCCGCCTCCATCACGGTTTGGTCGTCCCAACAGTAAGCTAGAAATCCCGCTCGTCCCTGGGCCGCATCGTCCCATCCGTGTGACTCAGAGCAAAGCGCCGCCCGCTGTCCCTAGCCTCCCGCGGCGAGTTTACATTATCGATTTGCTGGGAATTTTTTGAGGGCTTTCTGGGAGTAGCACTCAGAGGGGTGGGCTCCGGCGGGCGCAGGCAGCGGTGGCCTGGCCGGCGACGGGGGCCTGGCCGGCGGCAGGCCGCTTCCTTACGATTGAAGAAAACTACTACTCCGTACTTCAATCCGCTTTATTTTTGTGGACGTGTGCAGAAAACCAGGCCAATCGTGCTAAAATTTTGTCATGAATATTATGAGATCAAATTTTATTTGGAGCGTACCTTCACTCCACTAACAACAATACGTAGTTGATCTTCAGTTTCACTCACCCAGGTTCCATGTGCAAGTACATAGGAGTAGTTTATCTTCACATCCGTCTTAGCTCGTTGAAATAGACAACATGGTGATTGCTTTATGCACAACAGGCTGCAGAAGCCTTTTGATTATAGAGTATTAAGTACCGCCCCAAGCTAGAGCTAGCACAGAAGGGAATAGTGGAGCTGCAAGACGCAACAGAACAACAACGCTGACGAACTGATTAAAAACTGACACCTATACACCAAATCCCTTGATTCATCTTCTTTGGTTTGAATAAGAAGATGCAGGGACCTCACCGAGTCACCGGAGTATTTCGGCGGCGATTTGGGAGCTTCGTCCGGCAGCCGCACGGGATACCAATCCGGCAGCGAGGTGGAACCAGACGCCGACTGTGGCGCGTAGTCTCTCGGAGCCTGTTAATCAGCACGCCCCCTTATGGAGTTATGGGCAAACACCGACTTGTTGGGGAGGACAATCATCGCAGATCGCGGTTTGGCTGACGTTACCATATTTCAGTGATCCATGTATTGGGATCCTGTGCCGGGTGTGCAAGGTTGCATCTTTTTCCGACTGAAAGGAACTGCTTCCGAGACGACTATCTCCAGCTGCACCTCTCGCCTACTTGCTTCTTTTGGTACCAGCTTGTCGTCCGCTTCAGTAGCCCTCCGACGACCAGATTAATTAAAAGCTACTACAATCGCAAAAGCTTGCAACCCATATCGATCTCCTCGATGATAGAGGCTGGTGGCGCCGGCCGGCCGCCGGTGCACATGAACCGGCGTCCATGAGCGTGAAAAGCTTACACGGGGCGACGCTCTACCTCGATGTGCGTCTTCTAGAGGTTGCATGTTATCCTCGGTTTGGCATCCATTATCCTCGGACACGATGGTATAGGGAGCAGCGTCTGGTGTCAGGCAGGCAAAAGGGAAGGTCAGAAGGATCCCCTTGGGAGGCTTGGCCGAGCGGAAGAAATTGGGCTGTAGTTTCCGGCGCGATCGATCAAGCTTCTGCCGATTCAGAAATTTACTCGATCGAATCGCCGCGCATCTGCAGTGCCGCCTAGGGTGATTCAGAGAGGTTACGATGCCGTGGAATTTATATATTGCTAGCGAGCCGATTTTGCGTGAGATAGCTATCGTTCGTATAATACGTGTCAGGTACGGATACAATGCAGACTTGATCGAATCCTGACATAACACGGCCAGGATGGGTTTGTTTCTTTATGGGCCGGTGCACTGCAACAATTGGGCAGCTCCAATTCTTTGTTGGTCGCTACACCCTAAAGCAATCGGTCGCCGGACGACTTCCTCGCGACGTAAGCTTGTTGCCGGGAACGACTTGTACACAGATCGGCAGAGTAGGGCAAAGCTGGATCTGCCGTGCGAAAAGGATCACGATGCGGGTACGAAGGCGGACAGATCCATAGGTATAGATTTTAATTTACGGGTGGCAGTGGTGGGTAATTTGTATCAACTTTTAGGACAGTTTTAAATTGGACGGACGACCGAGGGAGAAACCCTTTTGCTTTTATTATTAGGTATAGATTTATGGATCAATTGTTTTGTTTTTTGGACATTTTAAATATGCTGTATCTAGGCCTCCTATGATTATATTTTCTTTCTGACTGCAACTTGAGTTTTCAATGGCTTACTCTGAATTTGTTTGCAATGCTTCAGTTAGTGGAGCAAAGGGTACGAGCTCTGTTTTCTTGGACCATTAGGATGAGTGGATCACCGTTGACGATCAGACCAAAAAAATATTCTCCAAGGTAAAGAACTAAAAATGCTTACCGTTGGTTCTTAAGTGCCTACTTAAATTTCGGAGCAATGGAGCTATAGGTGTTGAATGAGATGCAGAACTTCGGGAAGAAAACTGATTTAAAAAACCTCTGTATGACCTGCCTCAGGAGAGTGAATGAGGACACGTTTCTTTCTACTTTTTTTATTCTGATGCCGTATTTACTAAATCAGTTGGTACAGTTAATATTTTTGGTCTTTGAGATAAAACAACAGCAAGGGGCTACCGAAACAAAATTAATAGCTTTGGTAGGCAACCTATTATACTAACTAATAATATCTGATCCTCTCTGTGGTTTTATCAACCTGATGCGTGGGAGACGAGGATTTACAAGATGCTCTGTCGGCTATGTGTGCTTCGGCTGCTCCGATTCGCGCAGGCGTACAGAAAGTTGGGCGCGCGGTAAGATCAAGAGCTGGACGTCCCAATCCGCGTCGGCGTAACAGAAAACTTGGTGCCGTAATTGAGATCAAGAGCTGGACGTCCAGCAGTTGTATGCACTTCCTCAACTAAGGCAAGCAGCTGGAGACGTTACATCAGCTGGATGCACGACAGTCCCAGTGCATGTGGTACTTTCTCAAGCACGCAGATGTACATGTCAGGTATTTTTCTTTGGTCTTAAGCAACTCAACTTTTTTGTGTCATGTATGTCTGAATCAACTTCATATATAAAGAGCCTTACTAGCCATATGCGAGAGAGAGAGAGAGGGAGAGAGGGAGAGGGAGAGAGAGAGAGAGAGAGAAGATTTCTTGAGAGAGAAGATTTCTTGCTGAGCATGTTTGCCTTACTAGAAACGTGTAGTATTGTGCAGACAGAAATAATACTTAATCAAAACAACTAAAGATTCATATCAAACACAGACGAGGGGCAGCGGATGCATTCATGTAGACATGTAATGTAACACGTACAATGAAATTTCCTTGCAGAAATTTAGTTCTACTGTAGAACACTAGAAGGCATTACCGTACTGTTTCTCTTATTGTGATATATAGGAGATGGAACCCCAAGATTAAACTAAATGATGATAGACGCGTAATGTAACACGTACTCCAAAATTTTCTTGGAGAAATTTAATTGTACCGTAGAACACTAGAAAGCATACATACTGTTTCTCTTATTGTGCTACAAGATGGAACTCCAAGATTCACAATGATTAGGATATTTTGTGGGATGGAATTGAAAATTCTAAACCAACCCCATAAAGCTTTTCATATCAAACTAGGTTTAGCACGTCTGCTAGCGATAGGATATCCTGGTCATTACCATTTGTAGTGTGCTTAAAATACATATTAGCATGAGATGCAGTACCTCTTAAATCCTTCATGCAGTGCATCTGATTTGCACTCGCTCAATCATGGTGTGGTTAGTACGGTTAATGGAATCATCCACTGGTAGAAAAACGGCATTTGGTCGCGGTTCGCAACTGCCATTAGTCGCGGTTGCGCAACCGCGACCAATTAAGCGCGACTAAAGCCCCCCCCTTAGTCGCGGTTGCTTACGAACCGCGACTAAAGGCCCGTCCACGTGGGCGGCAGGCGAGCCCCAGGGCGGACGACCTTTAGTCGCGGTTCTCCTGGCCAACCGCGACTAAAGGCCCCCCCCCCCTAAATCTGGTTTTCTTTTAATTTGTATTGTTTTATTTCTTTTATATTTTATTTTGTGTTTTGTTTTGATTTTGAAGAAGTTTCAGTACACATGTTGTACGGTACTATATACATGCATATGAATGTACAATATATTTCAAACAAATTTGAAATTAGAACCAAAAAGAATTCAAGAGGAATATACAATATATATTCAATATCGGATGACCATATACAATTTTGAACAAGTTTCCATACATAATTTAGTGCATATGAAGTTCTACGTCCTCTACATAGTGTTCTCCTTTAGGATCGACGACTTCCCTCACGAACCATCCAGCTAGTTCCTCTTGAAGTGGTCGGAAGCGAGCTTCTGGACTAAGCATCTTCCGGAGGTTATTCCTCTTGATATTGTTGTCACACGGAACCCGCTCAGAGGTGTATCTCCGGATCATCTCACAAACATAGTATCCACATAGATTGGTCCCCGGTGGCTGAATATCCCCAGTCGCAGATACTGCCCTTTTAAATTGTAGCTCTTTTTTGAATTCACCGACCTTTTCATCTACGAACCGTCTCCAAACCCTACGAGGCAAAGAAAATTAAATGAACAAGAGAGTTATTAATTAGTTACTTGATATTAGGAAATGAACGAAATAGGCCGATCGATATAGAGCGCAAATGAATGAAAATAATTACTTTTGCATCATTTTTCTCATGTCGGCCCAAAGCTTTGGATCCATATTCAGAGAGTCGTGGACGAGAACTGTGGAGGTGTGAAATTGAATTACTAGCAGAATCCAGTGGAACCTGCGGACACGATACATGCACAATCATGCATAACTCATCGATTAGCCACATACCATGCATGGAGTAAACAAAAGAGAATGTGCTCAAGACAGAAACACTCACCCAAAATGGTAAGGAAATAGAATATCACTTTTGAGTTCCTGTTTTCTAAGAAACCGCCACAGGTCTTCCTCCACGTCGGCGGGGTGGTGTTCTAACACATATGAATTAACGATGTGTGGGTCAATGAACCCAACATCATGGATGCTCCTTATTCGCATTTCCCGCTTCTTCAATCTACATAATAGCGTACACAACAATATAGTTAGGACAATATATATATATAAATTAACTGGTGCTCCTAGGTGCCCGGGCACCATACGTAGATACGCGTATTTTTGCTTTGTAGTACACATACCTGAGGGTATACATACCTAAGTTACACATACCTAAGGTATACATACCTAAGATATGCATACTCAAGTGATACATACCTAAGGTATTGCATACCTAAGGTGTACGTACACTGATACGTGTATATATATGTTAGGTATGTGTAACTTGCATGTGTGTATGTTAAGTATGTAAATGTTAGGTATGTGTAACTTGTATGTGTATATGTTAGGTATGTAAACCTTAGGTATGTGTAATTTAGACACGTACACTCCAGGTATGTACGAAATACACGTTTGGTGCCCATGCTCCTAGGTGCCCCAATTGAGCTTCCTATATATATATATATATATATATATATATATATATATATATATATATATATATATATATATATATATATATATGGGAAATAGTGGGCTACCATGGGGTATAGCGCAAAAGGTTGTATATATATATATATATATATATATATATATATATATATATATATATATATATATATATATATATATATATATATATATATATATATATATATATATATATATATATATATATATATATATATATATCTTCTCGAACCGGTTCGAGAATAACTATTCTCGAACCCTTTCTGAACTTCCTAACTTATGGCATGCGAACTTCCCGTGAGTCTTCATATTTTCGCGTCCCACGTCCCGCTCGCGTCCCGCTCCCGCGCGCGTGTGAACTTCCTACGATACAGCGAACCGTTACGTGTCCCACCTCCCGCTCGCACCCACCTCCTCCGTGCTCGTTCCCCACCCCTGCTCGCTCCCGATCTCTTCCATGGCGATTTCCTCCCTGCTCGCTCCCGAGCTCTTCGCTGCTCGCTGCCGATCTCCTCCCTCGCTCGATTCCTATCGGAGAAATTCGTCGACGGCGGCTCCTCATCTCCGTGCTCTCCTCCGACGCTTCACCGACGAATTTGTTCTCCACGGCTGCACCGCAGATCGTCAATATTATGCGGCACAGTTATTCCGTGCTAGCTCTACGCTGCTCTTATCTTCTTTTTATCCTCAGCTGCAGATTGGTTTTCTGATGGCTGTCACACAGGTCCGGCGTCCTTCTTCGTTAAATCTTCTACGTTCATGGCTCCGCCCTTACTCCTCCGCGTGTTGTTCTCTACGGTAATGGTTTTTCGGTATGTATCCTCCATGGTTTGTTGATTGATAGGTTCTGCTTGATCCTAATACACGATTTCTTCACAGATCTATGTTACTGCTTAGTTCGTTTTTTGCGCATGCTCCTGTAGTTATTTTTTTCTCACTTGATGCAGTGATGACGCGGTGGCCTTCATGCTTACAATTGATGTATCAACATAATCCAGATTTTTTTTGGCATCTGTTTTGTTTTTTCATACGCACTAGTGAATGTTTTTGTTGTTATAACTAATGAACTTCTTTAATTTTATGATGTGAACTACCGATATGCATGAACTTTTCTCAATTTCCTGTTTCATTTTCATGATACAGATAAGTTGGGGCCTCTGTTTTTCATGTAAATCTACTTTTGAGCATATATGTATTTCTCTGTTAGTAAACTGTGAACTTCTCATTTATGTACAAAACAGATTCGGGAGGTAGCATGGAATAAAATGAATTAGTTAGGGAAGGTGGGGGGGGTTGGGGGGGACCCCCCCCCATACTAGGAAATGAATAAAAGGAATTTAACAAATGTTTTAAAACAGAGTAAAATACCCTTTTTTAAAATTGAGTGAACTCCTTGCGTTTTCATAAGTGCACTTCGTATTGTGGTGGGGAACTCCCATCCTCCATATTTTAGGAAATCAATAAATGGTTTTAAAACATAGTCAAATACTTTTTTTTAAGTTGAGTGAACTCCTGACTGTTTTTCATGTAAATCTACATTGAGCATGTATGTATTTCTCTGTTAGTAAGCTGTGAACTTCTCATTAATGTACAAAACCGAGTCGGGGGCTAGCATGGAATAAAATTAATTAGTTAGGGAAGGGGGGGGGGGGGGGGGACCCCCCCCATACTAGGAAATGAATAAAAGGAATTTAACAAGTGAGAAAAACAGAGTAAAATACCTTTTTTAAAATGAGTGAACTCCTTGCGGTTTCAGAAGTGCACTTCGTATTGTTGTGGGGAATTCCCATCTGCCATTTTTTAGGAATTCAATAATTGGTTTTAAAACATAGTGAAATACTTTTTTTCAAGTGAGTGAACTCCTGACTGTTTTATCAAGTGCACTTCGTAATGGTTGTGTGGTCGGTGCGGTTTTGACCCCCCCACCATATAATTTTTCCTTTTTTCACATAAAGTGAATCGCAGTCGCAGTTTCATGTGAACTTCCTGTCGTTTCTATCTGACTGACAGAGGTAACGTTTAGTGTTTTTTTATTATTGTTGCCTTTTTTTTATTATAATTTTCTTGCAGTTATTTTCCCAACCCCCTTTTTACTCCGCTTGTCTGTGCCTTCGTCTTCTCTCTCCCCACTTCCCACTCGCAGACGGACCATCCTAAACTGCTCCATCCTCTCCGCAATGGCGGCGGCGCTCTAGGTAACTGCTGCCCCCCGCATGGTTTTCCTCTCCCCCGTCCCTTGTTCTTATTCCTTTTTCTACTCGAAATCCACCATTTCCCCTTTGTTCTAAACCCTAGGTCCGCTGCAGTTTCCTCGTCCTCGCCGTCTTCGGTGTTTGCCGGCGATATTTCCCCGTTCGGCCGGCGGTTGGAACTCCGGCCGCTCCTCTGATTCGTCTCGCGGTGGTTCTACTTCGTCCCAGACGGGCTGCTCGTCTTCAAATTTTGGGTTGGGAGTCCGTCCCTCTTTTCTATTTTTCTGGTGATGGATAAGGATTCTCCGACCGGTGGTGGAGGTTTGTTTTCGGTTTTGTAAATTCATGCTTTTTTTGCGTTGTCAACAATGAAATAAACATATTTTTTTGTAATGTTTGTTTGTTCTGTCCTATGATTTGACCACTTATTTTTTGTGTGCTAGGGTTTGCTTTCTGTAGGCTTTGATCTGTGTTATAATTCCCTGTGGTCACCATTTATTGTTGTGTCTATTTATGTGTTTTCTATATAGGACATGTTATGAATTACTTGTCATTTAAATGAACTCACTATATTAATTATGTTCATTCTCTGTATTTATAATCTTTCTTTTCATGTATAGGCTGTTTTTTTAAGTGAATCATGAAATTAACATTTTGCTGTACATAGGAAGTATAAGTCTGTACATTTGTTCTTTTTTTTATGTGTTTGATAGTGAACTTTTTTGTTTTTTGTGTTTTTTTAGGCAAGGTTTTTGATCATGTTGATGATTGTGGTGATGCTGTGTTTTCTGGGTTGGGGAATCTACCTTCTAATGTTACAGATGATGCTGATGATTCAGGTTAGCAACATACATATGTGAACCTCACAAACATTTTCCAGTGAACTTCCTTTTTCTGCAAATGCATACAATCTTTTGTTGTTTACATGTCCTTTTTTGTGTTTATGCAGCTGACCAGACTATAAGAGAATCTCTGGAGTTGCTGAACCAGGATTTTGCTGCATATTCTTCTGACAGTGTACCGCGGTTCTTAGATATCCCTGTTTTTGATAGGACTCCTGCTGTGGAGAAGGGTAACATGGGCAGCCCTGTCTTTGATTATACTCCTCTTCGGCAAGTTCTTGAATCTGAAACAGTTGAAGCTACACCTGTGATGGAAGAAACCCAATCTCAATCTGTGGTTGGTACTCAAGTAGTTACTCAGGATTATATGGTTGAAGAACAGCTTGCGAAGGAAAAGGAGAGACAAGCTGCTAAATTAGCTCAGCACCAGGAGAAATTGACTACATATTACCGGAAATACCCTGCGAAAGCAAAGTCTGCTAAGGGTAATGCCGTTGTCCATGATGTTCCACGTGACGGCGAGGGTGCTGAAAGCACACGTGATGAATGTGCTGCTGAAACTATTCCTCCTAAAGTGAGGAAAGAAAGGGGTGTTTGCAGGAAGTATAAAGAGAATTCACCTTTGGCGAAAGCTGCTGCTGCTGCTGCTGCCCAGGCCAGAAATCCTGTGCAGCAGACATACTCCCCAGCTACCACTCAAGATGATGTTGCTGCTGACAAGGTTATTTTTTTATGTTCTTTTTTGTTTATTCTGTTAAATACCTTTTTTGGCCACTTTTACATAGTTGTACCATTGTGAACTTCTCTTTTTGTTATTTTTTTTAAATCTGCTGCTACTGTGCAGGGTACAAATCCTGTGCGGCGCAGCCCTCGTGTTGCTGCTACTGTTCAGTCCACGGTTGCTTCGAAACGAGTTTCATCTCCTGGGAAATCACGTCTTGGTCACCGTAAACGTAAAATTGATGTCGATGAGACATATGTCCCAGATTCCACTGAAGATGGTGTTGCTGCTGGCAAGGTTATTTTGTTTGTTCATTTTTACATAATTGTACCACTGTGAACTTCTTTGTTTATTGAATCTGAACTCTTCCCTTTCTATGCATCTCATTTTATGTAGTGCAATGCTAAGAAGAGTCGTACAGAAGTGGTTAGCGATGAATCAGACTTTGAAGCTCCTGCCAAGGTTAGTGTAGTGTGAACTTCTGTGTTCATGTTGGTGTGAACTTCCTTTTCTCATTGATTTTTTTTTGTGGTTTCTATACCAGGTCAAGAAAGTTGGTAGGAAGCCAGGCCCTTCTAAACCTGTTGTTTCGGAAGGTGATTCGAAGAAAGTTTTGAAAAGGCCGACAAAGAAAACTATGGCTAGGAAGAGGAAGGCAGTTGAAGATCTTGATGGTGAGAAGACGCGTTTTCAGCAAACTATTCGCTGTTCTCTCGGTGAAGTGCGTTCGGCTGCAGGAATGTTAAAAGAGCATCACAGATTGAAGGTTGAGCAAGCTGGTTTTGGCTGTGTTTTTCAGTGGGTCCTGGAGGGTAACATATCACGTGTTCTCATGTGTTATTTGATGAAGACTATTGACACTTCTACCATGAAGGTGGCTTGTGGATCTGGCAGAGTTCTAGAGGTTAATAGAGACAGTGTTCATCAGGTGTTTGGTTTTCCTATAGGAGGTGATACTCCTATACTGCCTGCAGAATCTGGACATGACGAGTCATTGGCTCTTTTGAAACAAGAGTTTGGGTTCGAAAGCAATGCTAGTATTGAGCCTAAAGATCTGCGTCAATTGTTGTCTGATCTTGTTGAAGACCCCGAGAAGGAAGATTTGGCTGTTAAGGTCTTCTTTGCCATTCTTTTTAGCAAGCTCATATGTCCTGGTTCAGCTACCCGTGTCGGTAGGGAAGCTGCAATGCTTGTGAACATGGATTATGATAAGATGGCAAAGATGGATTATTGCCAGCTTGTTGTTGATGAGTTGAAACGAGCTGCTACTAAATATCAAGACCCTGATATCCCTCAGGCTGGGTTAGAAGGGTGTGCTGTTATCCCCACTGTTATGTATCTTGACAGCATTTTGTTACCACCACATTCTGTCATGCATACTCGAACTCCTCGCGCAAACTTTCTGCATGAGAAGCCGCTCAAGGCTATTTACAAAATGGACATTGAAAGGAATGGTGGACCAGAGTTGATGAAGTACAAGTTTGGCAGAATTGTGGTTAGTTTTTTCAAACTGTAACCCTTTTTTATGTGGCATCTGATCTTCATACTACATCGCAAGTGAACTTCCTAAGTCTTTTTTTTTAATTTTTTATGTTGCATCTCAATATTTTTTTTTGTATCCCAAGTGAACTTACCTAGTTTTGTATATATTTTTTTAATTGTTTATCTGATCTTCATACTACATTATGCATCATCTGAACTTCAGCTTTTCTGCTAAGTGAACTCCTTTATTACAATGCAGTGGAAAGGCCGCAACCAAATTGCTTATTCATATCGGTATCGTGTGGAAGATCTAATTGTTGATCTCAATGAGGGCACCCATCGCAGCGAGCCTGATGTTGGCATTGCCAATGAACATCCTGCTGGAGGTCATTGCGAGATGCCATTTTCGCAACTTGCTGATGTCAACACGAAAGACAAGCACCAGTCCGCTTCAACTAGTGATGGGAAGCCTTCTGCTGGTGTTATTGATGAGATTGGATCACTGTTGCATAAAGTTGAGTATCTCTCTCGTACGATTCCGACTACAGCTGATCGTGTGAAACAATTTCAAGGTCGGCTTGCTGATGGTACTTTCCCCAGTTTTGAAGCATTGGATGAACAGGCAAAGCGTGAAACATCGCTCCTTGATAGCTTGAGGGGTGCTTTGTCTTTAATGCGCACAGGTTTTCTTGATTTTGGTATGAATCAGGACTCTTTGTGCAAGCAGTATGAGAGCCGTGTAAATGTATCAGGCAATAATAATGTTGAAAGTAATGTTCTGAAGAATATTTCTTCTTCTGTTGAAGATGTTGATGCAGGACTTGGTCAGTCAGCTGCTGAAGCTGAGGTATAATTAGTCATTCTTTTACTTATGTCCATCCCTTTTTATGTGAACTTCCTTTTTTATCTCTTGTTTTGTGCTATTACACATATGTGAACTTCTGTGTTTTTTCATGTGAACTTCCTTATCTTTTCTTTTTTGTTATCCTCTTATTTTTTTGCAGGAAGATGCTAGGATTGCTGAGGAAAATGCACCTCAGAATTCAGGAGATGGTGATCATGCACCTGTGAATGATGGGTTTGTTCGTCCGGCAACCCCTCAATGTCCTCCAGCTTTTGCTGGTGATCATGTTGAAGATGCAGTTTTTGATAAATCACCTCCTTTAGCTGAGGTATTTTTTTTTTGTGTTTTGCAATTTATTTTTTTATTTTTTTTATAGTTGCGCTTTTGTTTTGTTTTTTGTTTGTGTATATGAACTACTCCATCTTCTCCATCTGAACTTCTGTTTTTTTTTGTTGGTAGGTAAATGAAAAGTGTGTTGAGAAGGATGGTCTTCCAGATGACAGTGATGACAATTCATCTGTTGATCGTTATTATGTCAAGCATAATTTTGTCCATCCGGCAACCCCTGAAACTCCTCCTTTAGATGACAGTGATGGTAATTCTGGTGGTGCCGGTGACAAAGTTGCTGATCATTATTCTGAGTTAGACCCTGTTGGAAAGGGGAATTTATTTCCTGAGATAGTTGCACATTCTGATGGAGACAAAGATGCTGAACACCATGCTGAAGATTGTGCAGTTACTGGAAAAGGTTTCTCAATTCCTGAAGATCTTGTAACATGTCAGGATGGAAATGATGTGAAGGATGCTGCCCAACTACCTGGCATTGGTGCAGTTGTTTCCGAAACATGTGCTGAGGCTGCTGATGATGTTGGTGTATTACCAGCTGCTATGGATTGTAAGTCTGTTGTTGCGCATGGTCGTGAGGAAGTAGGTGTTGCTGCTGCACGTGGAGAACTGCCGGGTACTGAAGCCAATATAGAGCGCAGCACTGGTGCTGATGATGATGACAATAATGAGTTTCAGGCTGGAGATAACCATGGACGCGATGCCTCTGATTCGATTGAGCAGTCGAGCTCATTCTTTGAAGAATCAACAGATGACTTGAGCGCTTCTATTGAAGAATCCCCGCAAGACTTAGGCAAGGATATCTGAATGGGGAACATACAGTTCTCCTACCCCCACACACCCTCCCCTAATGCTAGCCCGCCTTTTTATTCTTTATGTTTACTCCTCATATATCTCTATCTAAAACCCTTTTCCCTTTTTTTTTGGTTTTTTTATGGGGGGAGGGGTGTGGTGGGGTGCTTTTGTATATGTATTTTGTTTTTTCGCTGTTGGGCATCATGTTCCATGTAAGACACTTTTCGAATGCTATGTAATGTGGCATGAGTTCATGTCGTAGTTTTCATTTTCTGCATGTATATGACTGACCGGGGTGGGGGGGGGAGCGATATCGTGTGTGTGTATTTTTTTGATGGTAGCCTTCATTTGATGAACTGTGGGTCTTCTGTACATTGCAGTTTATGCACCACGTTCTTGAATATGTGAACTTCTGGAATATCATCATCTGAACTTCTTTTTTGTTCTTACATTTTGTCTGTATTTCCTTATTTTCTGCAGACTCGAGTTTATGTTCGACGCCTCCACTGTCTCGTCAACCTATGATGATTAAAATCAAAGAAGTTTATGAAAGCGTTTGCAAGTTGAGGAAAGATCCCATAAGAAGGTTCTATCTGTTTTTTATGCTTTTTTCTTTTTTTGTTTTGTTTTTTATTTTTATTAAATTTTTGTTTTGTCCTCTTTTTTTTGTGTTTTTTTCTGCAGTAAGCAGACCCTTTTCAGGAATGACCATTGTGATTGCACGATCGGACAAATTGCTGAAGCTTTTAAACCCAACGGTTTTCTTTGTTCTCTAACTGTTTCTGTTGGAACATACTTGCTTGGTCAGAAGTACAAGAATTCTGATAAAATGGTGGTGCCATACAATTGTTCTGTAAGTTATTTCTCCATTCTTTTTATCAATTTTTTAGTTTTTTTTGTTAATGCATGTGCTTTTTTTTCCCTCCTTTATGTTTTAACCTTCTTTTTGTTTCATTGTCATGTTTGCAGAGGCAGATTTTTGAAAGAAATCTGAATTCTCGGCTTGTTCGTAATATTTTCAGCGTCGATGCTCCGGAACGTTTGGACCACAAGAAAGTGGTACTGACTGTTGTCTTTTTTCTTCTTTTCTGTACATCTGAACTTCACTAATTATGGCATGTGGACTTCCTACCTTTTTTTCCCTCCCCTGTTGTACATCTTACTAAAATAACTCAGTAGTAAAGTTAAATGTGATTTCTTATTTGAGGAAATAGTCTACCTTTCATAGTTCTAACCTGTCCATTTTTATTTTTATCATTTTAATGGCAGATTCTTTTTGGTACCTTTGATCCTCCTGATCCATGTGCACCACACGTTCCTGGTCACTTCTGTGTTGTTGCTTTGAACCTTGAGAAAGAGCGTTTTGAATTGCTTGATTCGTTACGCGATATAAATGATCCAGATGGTAAGAAGCTGTTACATACAATGGCATCTGGTATCAAGAAGTTATGGTCGTTAGCAGGGAATTCAAAGGGTGATCATTTTCATCCAAAATCCATCGACCACTTCAAGCTTCACTATGTTAATTCTCCAAGACAGGCAACTGCGTAAGCGTTTTTTTCCCCTTTCTCTTGTTTTGCTCTTTATTGTGTATACATTGACTACAGGTTTTTTTTTAACTAATACAATTGTTTTCTTTTATTCTTATTCTTTTGTTTGTTTTTTTTTGCAGCCATGATTGCGGGTTCTTCATGCTACAGATCCTTGATTCTTACGATGGCGAAAGCATGTGCTTGTTCAGTCAAAAAGACATTCTAAACATCAGGATGACCATGTTATATAGCTGGCTGACAGGTGGAGACTTCAATATCGATTTGAAAGATGTTTTAGGTGTTGATCCTGGTATGATTTTTACCTTTTCGCAAAATATGTCGTTGGCTATGCTCTATAACACATGCTTTTTTTGGACTGCAGTGTTTTGTAAATTTTGTTTTTTGATTCAGAAGTGAACTTCCTGGTTTTGTATACTTTTCATGCAGGTCCATCTCTTGGTATCGAGGAAGACAATTTCTCACTTTTCGAGACTCAGTCATTCACACCAGAAGTTCAGATTATTCCTGAAGAGAATTTTGATAGTCTTGTAAGCAAGACAAATAAGATTATCCAGAGGCTGCATTCCAACACCAGAAAATCTTCTAGCAAAAAGGTTCCTGACACTGCACTGAAGGGGAAGGCTGATGTAGTTTTGCTCGACGAAGATGACGATTCTGATGACTTTGTCACTCAGCTTGGTAAGAAGCTTACTGCGAAGCCCATTACAAAGGATGTTCGGCGATGCTCTCCGACCAGCAGTGATGATTTTGAAACTCAGAAGCCCAAGCAGTCTAGTGCTAAAAATCTGGTTCTTTCGAATAAAAGGCCTACTAAATTGTCCAATAAGTTCAGGGAAGAAGTTCCAAACTTTGTACCATATGTGTTTCCCCATTTATCCAAGGCCAAGCAAATGATGGAGTTAATTCTAAGCAAGGAGTACATCAAAGCTCATGGAAGGTATGTTTTTCATACTTATTTATTACTTAGTTTATTTATTTTTTGTGGCATATGAACTTCAAACACTGTTCTAAGTGAACTCCCCTAGTTCCTTATTTGTTTTCGTTTATGAGAGTTTCATTTTTTTTATATGCTAAGTGAACTTCCCTAGTTTTATATACATTTTTTTTTGCTTTTTGTATGTGTGTGCAGTGTCCCTCTGGTGAAGTTCAGCAATCCTTTTGATGATCCTGTTTTAATTGATGCCAAGTACATGTATAAACTGTTTGGCCGCTGTGAAATGTTGGAATCCGACATGATGGATCGCATCATCAATTACTGGAAGGATGATCCAGGGATGAAATATATTTTTGAATCTGGCTCCCGTGTTTTGATGTCACCTCATACTATCCCTGTAGGTTCTTTCAACAGATAAAAATTTATTTTTCACATATACCTTTTTATGCATACACTTATTTTGTATACCTTCTTTTTTTTGGGTTGTGTTTTTTCCTTTGTTTTTGTGCAGTACTTGCTTGATTTTGCTCCATTCAAGCTAAGGGACAGCAAGGGTAATCCATTACCGAGACGACCTTTTGATGTGAAGTCTGCTGCTAACATGTTCAAGCATTATGTTCGGCCTAATGAAAATTTGCTGAAAGCAAAGTTGGTATGCTTTTTAATCTGAACCTCTTCATTTTGGTGTAGTGAACTTCCTTTTAGTTTTTTTTGTTTTCACGTGCGTACTTCCTTTTTTGTTAATTTGGGTTGTTGCTGAACAGATCATCATTCCTCATTTCATGCATGAGCATCACTCTGTGTATGTTATGAACAAGTACACTGGTACGTTGGATATCCTTGACACTAGGAGGTATACTGGTCTGGCACATACTTCAAGGAGTCGGCACCACGAGGATCGTGTTGAGATTGTACGTGGTTTTCTTTTCATCATTTCTTCGTTTGCTTTTTCACTGCAATCATTTTTACTTTTTATGTGAACCCATCTGTTAATATAATGTGAACTTCCCATCCTTTTTTCTTTTTTATGTGTACTACTGCAACCATTCAAACTTTTTTTCTGTACTGATATGTTTTTACAATATGAACTTCCTAGCTATTTTTTATATTTATTTAAACTGCTGAAACCATCTTACTGTGTGTGTTAATTTGATATGTTTATTACACTTGTAACTTCCCAGCTTTTTATATGTTTTTTAAACTGCTGAAACTATATGTAGTGTGTGTGAACTGATATGTCAGTACTATGTGAACTTCCTAGCTTTTTCTTCCTTTTTTGTTTTTAAACTGCTGAAACCATTAACTTTTTTGTTTTTTTTTGTTTTCGCAGATTAATAGGATGGTGGCCTTGTTAAAACAGGTGTATGGTGTTGCAGAATTTAACAAATATAATGGTAATATACAGTGGGATGTTGTTGCTGACAGGTGTTCATATCCAAAGACTCCGGCACAAGGGGCTAATGAGTGTGGCTTCTATGCTCTAAGAATTTGCGCTACATACGGTGGTGATAAGATTGCTGATAATATAAAAAACCAGGATGTAAGTGTAGTGCTGTGGGTTTTTCGCTGTATAGCTCTTTTTGTCTTTTTTTTTACTGTTTTTTCTTATGTTTTTTTTTGCATTCCTGATTGTCTACCAGCGGCGTGTTGAGGATTGGAAAGCTGAGTACATGTATCAGCTCCTATTTCATCCCAAGAATGAAATTCTGGCGGAGGAGTGGCCTAGTATGTTGAAAGATCTCATGCTGCTTATTGGTCTAGGTTCGCAGATAACCCAGCAATCATTGGGATCTGCATGATGATGATCTGATTCAATTTTTTCGCAATTAGTAGTTGATAGGATATTCAACATTTTTTATTTTGTTGTTTTATTGAACTGAACTTCTCATTATGTGATTGAAATTCAGGATACAGATGTAATTAGTGATGATATGTTCTTCCTTTTTCAAAACAGCAAGCTGTACAAAATCTGTGCTGTATTTTTTGTTATTAGTGAACTTCTTTGTCATCAGAGTGTGAACTTCTATTTTTTTGCCAGTTATGTCTGTAAAAGTATTCCCATATCTATTCGTTTTTCTCAATGCAAACTGTACTTTTTTTTGTTCCTGTATTTTTCAGAAATGATTTTTCATGTAGGAACTTCTGTGAACATAAACTTGCTAATCTTTTTTCATTTATAAGTGAACTTCGTACTCACTCTATGTGAACTTCTTCATAAGCATTCTTATTACATCAACAATACTGAAACAAAACCATAATTGTTCTTGGGGGTGCTGATACAAAACATAAGGTTCAATAAAGTAAACTGGTACATAATTTTATTTTCATAGTAAGTTTTCCAGACTTAGTTGCTAAGACGTGTCACGAAGCAGCCGAGTTCTCTTGTTCCGTCGTAGAAGCAGAACATGCAGATATCTCCATCTTTTATTTCTGCACCCATTACTACATCTGGCCAATTTGTTGTCATCACTGCATTTCCAGTTGCAACTTTGTTCATCCTTACCCGTGTACCAACCCAGGCATTTGTGTTGGAGGTTATTGGAATTGTTGTTGGCTCCGTTAGATAATTTTTTAGGTGTTCTTCAGTGTATTCCTTATCGAAAGTCTGCATGAAAACACATGAAAGTGAATATCATAGCCATGTTCAGTGTATTCTTTAAGTGAACTTCACAGTTTCATTTATCTGGACTTCAGTAGACATTTAAATATCGGAAGACTGTAATAAAGTTTAGTAATACATGTTGGTTCAGCCAAAACTTTATATGTAATACATGTAGTGTACGAAAATAAGTTTTGTAAGTTGGCGTTTTGGTATTACCATTTTGCCTCTCGTGATGTTGCTCGTTGTCTTCCCCATCTTGCATACATAATATGGGATTGTTGGCTTGTAGTCAAGTACTTGCTTTTTGAGATGATCCAGATTTTCCTTGGTCATTTCAACTTCATTTCCGAAGTGACAGTGCTTGTCAAAGATTTCAAATCCACGAATAGTTGGACCTGCATAAAAAATAAGCACATTTTTAGTTCCATAAAGTATTTTTGAAAGCATTTCTATCTTTTTTTACCTCTTTTACAGGTCTCTTCATCGCTTTCGCTGTCGCTGAGGATGACGTACGATGGACCAGCAGCCATTCCTGTCACAAGATTCCAGCATAAAACATTTTTTGTACTAACAGGACCTCTGCACTTTTTTGAACTGAACTTCCACTTTTAGTTTTCATGTTTTTATGTTATTTCTGTTGTCTACATTTTAAACTCCAACTTCTTTTATTATATATTTTTTAAGTTTCCCAATAACAGTATACTAATGCCGGCTGGATACATGTTTGTAGATTTTAAAACCCTCCAACTTATTTATTTTTTGTATATTGTTTTTCCATTTCTTTGCACAAGTGAGCTTCTCGAGAGTTCTTATCTGAACTCCTCGTCTTGTTCATTAGTGTATATCCCCCCCCCCTCCACCACCACCCTCTGCCTAACATGTTTTTTGATAGATCTATCGTATGCAAACCATTTTTTAAGTAATCTGTAAGGTATTTATTTTGTTAAGTTGTTAGATCTTGTTTTTTATACTAATCTAGATTCAAAATCACGGCCATGAAGGATGAAAGAGAGGAAGATCCACGGCGATTCAATGAGTAGATGGGATGGGGATGGGTTAGACGCACCTTCTTTTGTTAGGCAATCCCTTCGCTTTTCTTATGCTGGATTACTTTTTTGTAGATCTTGCTAGACTTCTCTTCTTCTTTCTTTTCTCTGTTCTTTGTTCTCCCTTTGCTCTTTCCTTCGACTCCTCCGTGGGATGTTTCTTCCAGCGGAACACCAGGCAGTGTTTGAGTTTGGTGGTTTGGGCGTGGTTTGGTGGGTGCGGGGTGGTTGGTTGGTGTGGAACAGCTTTTTATTTTTTCAGTGTTTTTACTCTGTGCGAACGTCTGCACTGTTATCACGTGAACTTCTTTTATAGTCTTTTTTATGCTTTTGTTTTGTGCTTGCACGTGAACTCACAACTGGCCCCGGATAAGATCCTTTTTTGTTTGTTATCCCGCACGATTTTTTTGTTTTTTTGTGGTTATCTCTCGGCTGTTTCTGTTTTGTGTTTGATTGGATATGTATTGGTTTGTTCCCTGAATTTGTGGATCACGACGTCTGTTGTTACATTTTCTGGAACTATAAATACATGTTCTTTTTCCTCTGTGCTTCGGTGCACGTGAATCACCAATCCTTTCTTCTTTTCTTTTTCTTCTGTCCACCGATTGCATGGCAAAAGCTCCTTTTTCCCACGAGTACACCTTCCCCTGCCATGGCACAACCACTATGAAGGTTTTGTACACGAATGCAGCAGCTAGTGTTGAGGAGTGGATCACCAATGCTGAAGCTTCCCTCGATTATTCTGCTAGGAAGATCGTTGGTCTTGATGTTGAGTATGATAGACTCAGTGGTACCTATTTCAATCCGAAGAAAGCTGCTGTGATCCAGCTATGTGTTGGCACTGATGTTCTTGTGTACCACATATGCCATGCTGATGAGAGGAGTGAAAGTTTGTTTCAGTTTCTTCATGGCTATAGGTACATTTTTGCTGGGTTTTGCATCGCAGAAGACCTCAACGTTCTCTCACGTTCAAAGTTATATTGTCATAATCTGAAGGATATCCAGGCAATATGGAGAGATCCGGACAATAAGAAGAAACCTCAAGGCCTGAAGGATGTTGCTGGAGCTATTATAGATCCAATCTACCTTGAGATGAAGGATGGTTTTGGAAGGAGAGAGCACAGGATGTGGGTTGATCCGCCGCCTCTACCGCCAAAGCATTTGGAATATGCTGCACGGGATGCATATGCAACGTACGAGGTTTTTCGAAGGCTCGATGTGTTTGAGAGGGGCTTCTTCGCCTTATTCAAACACCCTGAGAAGAAGCGTGGCAGGGATTGGTGAAGAATTTAGTTTTGTAGGGACATTTTTCTTTTTTTTCCTATGATCAGATTGTAATCGTTTATTTTTCCCTACATTGTTTTTAGGTTTTATGTTTAGGAGAACTCCTTGTTTGGTTAGATCTGAACTTCGCAATCATTTTTTTTACATTATGTTTCCATTCCCATTTATTCATTTTATAATACAATGAAGATGTCCCTATTTTTACTTTGTTTTTTGCAATCCTATCTGTTTCCGTTCATTTTTTTTAATAATTCAGTACTTTCACACTATATTGGAGTCTGAATTTTTACTAGTTTTTTGTTTTAATTTATTTTACAACGCAAATAGTATGTGAGAACTTCGCAGCTGTTGATATCTGTACTTCTTTTTTTGCATGTGTGTTTTTTGTTTAATTTTCGTACTACCTTTTTTTCACCCTTCATAAATAGTGAACTTCGTTGTCAATTGGCTGTGAACTTCCTACTGTTAAATATTTTTTTAATCAACATGCACGTGATCAACTGTCCAGCAGTTCAATTATGATATATTTACTCTCACAACATCTTTTGTAAGTAGTATGTGAGAACTTCGCAGATGTTGATATCTGAACTTCTTTTTTTGCATGTGTGTTTTTGTTTAATTTTCGTACTACCTTTTTTTCACCCTTTCATAAATAGTGAACTTCGTTGACAATTGGCTGTGAACTTCCTACTGTTAAATATTTTTTTCATCAACATGCACGTGATCGCTGGAAGTAGCACGAACAAATAGTGAACTTCAGCAGTATATTAATGTAATTTTTCGTCAGTAACTAACTACATATTTTTTTTTCAATAAACAAGTGAGGTCTCTATAGTTTTTTGAGCAATTCCTATTCTATTTTTCCTTTTTTGTTCTATCTCTTTCTTGTACTTCTCCTTAGAACTGCTGGTGTAGTCTGTGTTTTCTTCCTGTTCTTCTCCTTGCTTCTATCTTCCATGGTGTTGCTATCTTTTTCTGTTGACTGTAGGTGTAATAGTTGTTCCTCAAGCTGCCTTCTTGCGCAAGTTCTGGAGTTGTGTCCCCTTATCTTATTGCATGAACTGCAAACTTTCACCCCTTGTGGTTTCACTATCGCATTATCACTTGTTTGTCGTTCAAGAATCTGTTGCTGTAGTATCTTTTCCTTGTTGGGGCATGTTGATGCGTAGTGTCCTAGCCTCAGGTTGCATGCGCTGCATTTCCTTTTTCCTCCCTTTTTATTTAAGTTTTCCAGTTTGTCATCCACATCCGGTGTATTTTGTGTTTCTTCTTGCTCAGTGATATCTTCATCCTCATCTTCTTGCTCATATTCTTCATCATCCGTCTCATCTTCGAAGCATTCACCTTCATCTGTGTCCAGTTTTTCCTCATCATCATTCTCTGGGATGTGCTGGCGAGCAAGCAAGTTTCTTATGCGCACCTTGATATTTCCTGAAGACGCTGTAGGCCCATACACCTTCTCATGTGTTTCCAAGAGCTTTTTAGCTAGCTGCCTTGCCTTGCAGGTTCTGGAATTGTGGCCATCAATTTTATTGCATGTTCCGCATATTCTTGTACCTTTCGGTCTCCCGTATTCATCCAGTTCTGGTTCCGGACGGGCAGGTACAGGTTGTTTGCATTTTCCATTCTTCCTTGCAGCATCTGTAGTCTTGCTCCCTTTTGTTATTGCAAGTAGTGGTGGCTGTATATCTGCATGTGGATCATTGTTCTCAGCCGGAGGAATGTCGTTCTGCTCGCCAGTTTCTCGTGTTGTGTTTTCTTGATTCGAGGACTGCTCATTGTTCTCCATCTCTGCATCCTCATTATTCTCCAGCTCCGCTTCCTCATTGTCCAGGCGGGTATTGGCATCTCTGAAGGCAGATAATGCTATTTGGAATTTTGCTTCCGAAGAGCATCCTTTGTTTATAATTTTAACTGCTTCACTGTAAAGGATTGTTCGTCTGTATTCAATTGAAGTCCCATCATCTGTTGTTCTCCTGTAGTCTCTGCGGTTGAAATCAGGGTTTGTCACTGCATCTTTGGTGTATCTCTGGAGTATATACTTGTTTGGTATCTCATCCAGGCGTAGGTGCTCAAAGACAGCTATGACATGATGGCAGAACAACCCTGCGCGTGCATAAACATAACATTAGCTTGGTTAATTTTTTATTTTTGTGTCAACAATTACTTTTTTATGCATCTGTAGTGTAATACAACCAAAGCAATTGCTGGAAGAGGCTTTTTCTTTTTTACCTGTATGTTCCCACAGTTTACATTCACATTCATAACGGCCTTCAACTTCATCCGCTAGCACTCGGAATTCATGTCTTGACCAAGCGAACTCTTTACTCTGATTGTAGTGATGCACAAGGTAATTGTTGGGATTGTCCTGGGAAGTCTTAATGCGGAAAGCTGTGCTGTGATATTGTCGCTCCCGGAAAACTGAGTACACTGCCCGTGTGTACTTATCCATCACCTGTGCCTCGAAACCATACCTGGTGACTGTTTTCCTTGTGCCCTGCAATTTTGAGATTTTTGTCCATGCAAAAGTCATTGCTGTGAACATCAAACATAATATAACTTTTTATATATATATATGAACTCCTAACCAAACATTAGTGAACTTCCATGCAATTGCATACTTTTTTTCGAAAACAGATTATACTTTTTTATGTACATAATGACCCCTAACCAAAACACTTGTGAACTTCCATACATCTCTTCATACTCTTTTTTCCCTTTTTTTGTTATCATCCTATGTTTTTCAAATTATGAAGCATATTTTTTTATTAATATAAATCGTGAAATCGAGCACTCACCGTTGATGCATTTGTCTCTGCATTCTCTGCTTCATGCCTTGCCTGTATGCAGTTGTTAACTTGTTTAACAAAAATGTGGAGGTTGTCTCGTTCAGTGACAAAACCCCTTTTCAGCACAAAGTTCATGCTCTCGCTTCTTTGTGTTGAAGTCATGCGTGCACAGAATACCTCTTTCCAGTAAGCTGATATCCACAATTTCCTTTCAGCCCATAAGTTAATCATGACATTTATATCATGCAGATTGTACTTTTCAATCAAAGCCTTCCACGCATCTTCAAACTCAGATGGCATTAGGGGATGGTTCAGAATTGCAGTCAGCAGATCCTTCAAATCAGGGAATAGTTTATAAAGCTTTTTCAGCGGGTCCTTATGCTTGTTCATTATGTGCCATCTACAGAACTTATGCAGAGTCCGTGGGAAAATTTTTGGTATTGCTTTTGTCATCGCTGGGCATTGATCTGAACAATTATTAGGAAAAAACACATCAGGTATAATGCAAGCAAACTTCACAAAACAAACAAAGGTGAACTTCAGCAAATTAAATTTTTTTTTTGCGTAGCAGGGGTGGAAACATCTGAACTTCTGGGTGTTTATGTTATGAACTACAACTGAAAAAAACCTACTTTTCTTTTTTAATATAACATGCACTTAATTGTCAGCATTGAAGGTACAAACATGAGGATAGATTCTGATTTTTTCCTAACCTGTAAGTATGCAGATTGGTTGTTTACCGCCCATGCATTCAAGGAATCTGCTGAATACCCATTTGAAGGACTCCTCTGACTCGTTTCCCATCAATGCAACACCAAAGATTGTTGACTGCAAGTGGTTGTTTACGCCGACAAATACTGCAAGGGGCAAGTGGTGCTTGTTTGACTTGTAAGTAGTATCGAAAGTTATGCAATCTCCGAAATCTGCATATGCCGCCCTCGAGCTGGCATTAGACCAGAAAACATTCTCCAGTCTGTTTTCGTCGTCAACCTTGTAGTCATAGAAGAAATTCTCATTCTCCTTCTTCATGTCTTCAAAGAATTTGAACATATTCTGCACCTCATTTATGGACTCCTTCCTCGTGTTTTCGGCTTTCCTGCAAAAAGAAATTTGTTGTTATTTATTTTTTTTTGCTTTTTTTTTCTTCCCCCTGTTTTTCATGTAAGTTTTCATTATATATGCAAAGGAGGGGGTTGGTGGGGGGAGTACTTACATGTTTAGTATGTCTCTGTTGTGGCAGCCAATCTTATCACGTCCACCATGCAACCTTGTAAGCAGGCCCATTATGTTCACATGTTTTATATTGCTGAACTGAAGGTCTTTTACTAACCCTTTCAATGTTGGATCCACCCTTTTGTGAGAATGCATGAAAACTAGCATTGATGGGCTCAACAGCAGGGTATGGTTGTGCTGAAGTGTAATGTCCTTGACAATACAGGTACCATCACTCCTCTCTTTCAATCTCATAAAGGCCTTGCACCCAGTTCTTTTGGTCATCTTGTCACGCTGTCGGTCTTCCTCATTGACACTCTTTCGGTGTGCACCTTCTCGTACACATCTCAAGTAACGCCTGCTCTTGTTGTGCTGCCCTTTCCTTATCCCAAACCCTGTGTGCTTTGCATATGTATTGTAAAATACATATGCGTCTTTGAATGTACTAAATTCTTGACCAATGGATGGTATCAGGTCCTTATCAAGATCTGCAGCCTGCAAATTGCCATGGTTTTTTGTTTTTGCATTAATTTTTTGTTTTACACATGTTATTTGTATGTTAACTTCAGGAGAAAGGTCAAGTGAACTTCCTAAAATTTAATAAAAAAAGAGCACATGAACTTCCTAAAGTCATCTGAACTTTTTTTCAGAGAGAAATCTGTTGTACATTAACTTCCAGAACATATCAACTATATATTTCATATATAAACAGAGCATGTGAACTTCCTAAAATCAGTTGAACTTTTATCAGGAATACAGGGTACACGAACTTCCCAAAACATATCAATTGTTTTTTCTAAAAATAGACCATGTGAACTTCCATGCAGAAGGACTAAATAAATGTGTGTAAGAGTGAAATTCAGATCAGCAACAATATAAATTGAACTTACATGTGTGTATGTTCGCAGCTCTGCAGGGGTGGCTCTATCATCTGGTACTATGGGGCATGGCGGTGTGACTTTTGGTACATGGCAGAGCGGATCTCTAGGCGGCATATGACTTGATTCAGCGCCTTGACGATCTTGGTGAATGTTGTCACTTTGACCATCCCCATAACTGCGTTGCTGTTCAGAAGCCTCACTGTTAGAAGATGACCTTTGCCCACTGTCCCTGTTCATATCATTGCTTCCAGCTGTGGCTGTTTTAGATGTACTTGTAGATTGCCGTTTTCTTGGCTGACGGAACGTTGCATTAGTAGCAAATATCTCCTCAGTGCACTTTATTGGAGAACGGGGTTTTTTTGGTGGACCTGACCAACACATAATATCCTCATCATCATCTGTTGATGTTGTGGTATCCCGCTTCCTCTTGCTGTTATGCATGTCGTCTTGTTCTTGGGTCTTCTGATTGACATTCCTTTCAATGGCGGCAGCATTTGTTTTTCGCCTGGGAATGCGGAACACTGGCTGGATAAATGATACTGGCTCATCACAGCATATGGGAGTCATTGGAGGCTTTTTAGGGCCTGACCAGCTGATTATCTCGTCGTCACTGCCTGCTCCAGATTCTGTGCCCTGCAGTAGCAGAACCTGGCAAGTTTTTTAACATGTGAACTCCATGAACATTGGGACTATAAGCTTTATACAAAAAACTTTGTCTGATGTCTTCAAAAAACTAAAACAAGTAAAGTTAACCGCTAAACAATGTAATATGAACTTCCAGCATACATGCACCTGCATACTTATTTTTTTCATTTTACTGTTTTTTATTTTTTTATAACTGCAGTGAACTGCAGGAAACTGTTTTTAAGAACTTCCCAGTAAAAGACATAAGTTTTCTTTTTTCCTACAATAGACTATGCATGTGAACTTCCAGTCTCAATTCACACGAGCCTGCTCTTATGTTCTACTCTAAACAAAATCCAGTGGAGGTGAACTTCCAATATTTTTTTCATTTAGAACCTGCCAGTGTCTCTTTTTTGTTTTTACATTGTTGGACGGAAAAGCATTTAAATAGTCATGTGAACTTCCAACACTAAATTCATATGAAAAAACAGTAAGTGAATTATGTGAACTTCCTGGGTTACCTCATGCTCTGCTGGCCTCTTTCTGGAGCTTGGCTGGTTTGAATTTGGAGGATTCTCTGCCGATCTGCGTCGAATTGGAGCCATTACTGCTTGTAAGGAGGCTGGATCTCGCCGTTCTCCGCCGCTGGGTCCTTTGCGTCAGCTACCGCCGCCGTTCGTGTCCGTCGCGGGCTCCCTCGCGTCGGCTACCGCCGCCGCTCGCTCGCCCGCGCCGACGAGGTAGGAGGCTTCGATCGTCTTCGTGTCCGTCGCGAGCTCCCTCGCGTCGGCTACCGCCGCCGCTCGCTCGCCCGCGCCGACGAGGTAGGAGGCTTCGATCGTCTTCGTGTCCGTCGCGGGCTCCCTCGCGTCGGCTACCGCCGCCGCTCGCTCGCCCGCGCCGACGAGGTAGGAGGCTTCGATCGTGGAGCTGGTTGATCTCCGCTCGAGGCGGGGCGCGAGTGTTTTTACGAGGGGACGTGGGGAGTTCGCTTCCTACACGAACCGGTATCGGTCGGGGGGAGGTGGGGAGTTCGGTTAGGACGGGGGAAGAAACCTAGTTGGATTAGGGGGGTTCTAGAATAGCTATTCTAGAACCACTCTTAAGGGGGTTCGAGAATAGTTGGGCTCTATATATATATATATATATAGTGCATGCAATGAACGAGATGGGGTAGAAATTAATATATCACTTAGAATAGCAACTGATGATAGATTTGTCGAGCTCGCGCAGATTGAACAGCTGGAACAATTCACTCACATTAAATGTTACATAGTAATGTTTGAAGTGATGCTCATGTCTAACTTCCGCATAAATATATTCTTTGGCGTTTTTATTTTTTATGTAACCCTTGTACCAATTTAGCAGATTTTTCATTTGTTGAGGTAGATCCTTTTCCTGCGCAGGCTCGACGAGGGGCCCATTCCGCACATATGTAATTACTACCTCCTTCACTGGCGCCTCATCAAGGCCTAACAGTGCACGAAGAGTGATACCTAAGTTGGCCGCTTGTTCTCTGGCACTCGTTACAGTAAATCCCTGTGCTGCCGTAGCTGCTATGATATCGGGGGCATCCGGACCGGTGGCTTTCACTATGAGCGGGGCGATCGATTGTTTACTTTGTTCCCCGAGCTGGGCAACTTGTTTCCCCCTTTTTTACTTGCTAATTCTTTCTCGGCCTCCTCCAAGGCTTTCTTCTCCTGCTTCTCCGCCAACTCTTTGTTCCTCTTGAACGTGAGTGCTTGCCTACGAAGTTCACGTGCATAGTCGTCAGGCAGATTCTTCGCGGCTTGGGACGGTGTGCTCAAAAATGACTTAGCCCACTTCTTTTCCTTCTCAGAAAATACTGGCTTGGGCTCGGGCTCTCTTTTCTTCTTGCAGTCCGCCTTCCATTTCTCATGCTGAGCAGCCACGACCGCTGCATTTTCCTCGACACTAAGTTCCCAAGGTCTCGGGATGAGAGGCTTCAGTGATGGCTCCGGTACCTTTGTGGTCTTAGGTACATAAGGGTCCGGGTTAATAGTCCAGGACTGCTTCTGCTTCTTCGCCGGAGGTGGATTGGGGGCGGCGTCTGCTTACCCGCCCGGGGCGGGGGGGGCGGCGGCTTACCCGCCGGAGGTGAATTGGGGGGCGGCGTCGGCTGACGTGAAGGAGGTGTAGGTGAAGCACCACCACCACCGCCACCGCCACCACCACCGTAGGGGGTGGACTTGTTGGCCTTGGCGCCTCGCCTGGAAACTTGATAAACTTCTTTTGCCATAGAATGAACTGGCGCTTGACATCTCCAAGTCTTCTCTCCCCTTCAGGTGTAGCAATGTCAATCTCCAGGTCCTCAAACCCTTGTACTATGGCCTCCACCGTGACACGAGCATAGCCATCTTGAATGGGATTGTTGTGGTGGAGTGCTCCAGGTTCACATGGTAAAGCACTGCCGATGGCTACCTTCATGGACATGTTCCCCATTGGATAATACAGATGACATTCTTTCATCTCCTTTACATCGTCCACGGGGTAGCGAGGAGGCTCCGGTGCAGTAATTTCGATCGCAGAGGCTCCGGTGCAGTAATTTCGATCGTCGGTTCATGTGTGCACCAGCCGATGGGGGCTCCGTGGAAGCCACGCTGCTTCTCCGCTGCTGGCTTCCGACATCCGGTGGATGATCTTCATGCGTCCGAGCTGCCTCTCTTTCTTGTACTAGACCATCCAGGGTTTTCTTCATCTCATTGAATTCCGATGCCAACCGCGCCACAACATCTTTTTCCCGATCCGCCTTTCTCTTACGGCTTCTATAACTGTAGGGGTCATTTTCCTGGGAAAACCCTTCTTCCCACGAAACGCCGGCGCCTTTGCCTCGTACACGTCCTCCGTGTTCAGGATTCCCGAGGGCTTTCGTCAGCTGGTCATTCTCTCTGTTGAACTTGATCTTCCCCGCTTGAGCATCCCTCATTGCGTCAATAAGGGCTTGGGTGGGTTTAAACTTTGTGTCTCGGTGGGTACACTCCCCTGTCACCGGGTCTAGCGTTCCCCCATGCCCGTACCACCAGCTTTTGGCCCTAGGGTCCCATCCCTCGGTACCTAGAGGGATTCCTCGCGCCGTCAGGTCATCCTCCATCTTCTGCCACTTAGGCTCCGAAAGGCGGTATCCTCCTGGCCCCATAATATGATTGTACTGCTTCTTAGCCGCATTTGCCTTATTTTTATCCGATATGGCCTTGAAATCCTCTGATTTCTTTTGCCTCACAAATTCGGGCCAATCATCTTTCAGCTTCTCATACTGTCCGGTGAAATCCGGAGTCTTCCCCTTCTCGACATATTGAGCCGCTAAATTTTTCTTGTATGTCCGGAATGCTGTGGCCATCTTCTGAAGAGCGAACTCTTTGACCAGCCTCCTCCTCTTACGTCCCTCCGGATCGTCGTTACCGAATTCATCTTTTTTGCGGTATTCCGGAGGTAGAACGAAATGCTCCATAAGCGTTCTCCAGCATTCCTTTTTCTTTCTCTTGCTGACGAAACTGGAACCAACACGTGCCTTCACTGGCTCATGCCATTCCTGGACGGTGATCGGGACGCTGTCTCTAACAACGACTCCGCATTGGTTGATGAACTTGGTGTACGCCTCTTCGGGCTCCAGCGGCTTGCCTTTTGGACTGATAACATCAATGGTATATATTACTCCTTGTTTCAGCGTCTTGGTTTTGCCACGCTTTGTCTTCACCGATTTTTTCGACGATCCGCTGGCCGAGGGCTAAAATAAGAAAGAGAGTCGAGTTAATACACATATTTATTGAAATCGGTAAATTTGTATCACCAGAGGCTCAATGTATATATATACCTCGCCGGAGGTGGTGATTGCTAATTGCTTATCAACATCGCCGGAGGTGTTTGTCGACGGTTGACCTCCATCAACAGTGCCCGTTCCTTCGTCATCACCTCGCTGACGACCTTCATCTTCACCGCCAAGGTTCAGATAAGAAGAGACTCTTCTTCATCTTCTTGGGGCGGCACATAAAGAATGTCGCCGTTTATGATGCCGAAAAGATGTGCCTCAGCTTCCGGATTATAGTTATCCCTAATCGGGTCGGCTCTATCGTCCGCCATATGTGTCACTCCTGAAAACATGTAGTAAAAACTAATTAATTGTGTATATGCCAGCATTATCACATCTCTTCTACATATAAAGAGAGAGGGCGACGAGGGAGGCGAGAGGGGGGACGCGTATTAGATGTGTATATGCGGACGATCGACCTCGCCTCGCAGTGACCGCGTGACCGAGAGACCGGTGGTGGCGGTGGCGAAAGGGCGGCGGTGGCGAAAGGGCGGTGGCGGTGCCGAGGACAACACACATAACCCTCGCCGCCCCCTCTCGATCCCAAAAAAACACCGCGCGTATACGGAGGGGGCGACGAGGGGCTCCGTATCCGCGGTGGTTAAGTCAAATTTTAGTTAAGTCAAAAAATTTAAGACAAAATTTTTAAGTCAAATTCTTTTTTAAGTGAAATTTTAGTTCATTTTTTAGACAAACTTTTAAGTGAAATTTTAGTTCTTTTTTCAGACAAACTTTTAAGTCAAATTTTAGTTTTTTTAAGTCAAATTGTAGTTCTTTTTTGAGACAAAATTTTTAAGTCAATTTTTAGTTTTTTTAAGTCAAATTTTAGTTTTTTTTTACACAATCTTTTTTAAGTCAATTTGTAGTTCTTTTTGAGACAAAATTTTTAAGTCAATTTTTGGTTTTTTTGAGTCAAATTGTAGTTCTTTTTTTAGACAAACTTTTAACTCAAATTTTAGTTATTTTTTGTTTTAAAATTAACAAGAACAAAAACTAAAAAAAGAAAGAAAAAAACTGTGAGTGGCCGGCCTCGGCCCCCCTTCTCTCCCTCTCATCTCTGTCTCTGTGAGTGGCCGACCGTGAAGCTGCGGCGCGCGGCGGCGAGGCAGCGGCGGCGCTGCGGGCGAGCGGCACGCGCGGCGGCGGGCGAGCGCGTGGCCATGACAGCGGCGAGAGAGGCGCGCGGGCGCGCGCGTTCATCGACGAGACATATGGGATCGCGCGCGACGACGACGGGGCGGCGGAGACGGACAACGATGGCGGCGACGGCAGACGGCAGCGGCGGCAAGCGGCAACGACGACGGCGATGGCGGCGGACACGACGGCGGCGCAAGCTCGGCAGCTGACGGAGCATTCGATCGGGCGGAGATGAAGACGAATGGGCGCGGAGTCGCGCCCGCGCGTATAAATAGGGAACGGGCTTTAGTCGCGGTTGGGGACACCAACGGCTAAAGGTCACCTTTAGTCGCGGTTGGGGACACCAACCGCGACTAAAGCCCATTTGTCGCAAGTTTTGCGGTTTTGAAACCACCTTTAGTCGCGGTTGGAGACCAACGCGACTAAAATTTTTCGAAAAACTAATTAAGAAACATAAAACTAATTCAATTCAAAATCTTAAAAATACAAATAATATATCAAAAAATTTAGAAAAATAAAACTAATTAAATTCAAAATCTTAAAAATACAAATAATATATCAAAAAATTTAGAAAAATAAAACTAATTCAATTCAAAATCTTAAAAATACAAATAATATATCAAAAAATTCAGAAAAATAAAACTAATTCAATTCAAAATCTTAAAAATACAAATAATATATCAAAAAATTCAGAAAAATAAAACTAATTCAATTCAAAATCTTAAAAATACAAATAATATATCAAAAAATTCAGAAAAATAAAACTAATTCAATTCAAAATCTTAAAAATACAAATAATATATCAAAAATTCAGAAAAATAAAACTAATTCAATTCAAAATCTTAAAAATACAAATAATTTATCAAAAAATTCAGAAAAATAGAACTAATTCATTTCCTCATCCTCTTCCTTCCCCCGCTTCCCACCAGTTCTTCCCGGTCACCTCTGTCTTCCCACAAGTTCTCCCCGCCCGTCTTCCGCCAGTTCTTTCCCGCCTATGTCTTCCCGCCATTTCTTCACGCCTCTGTCTTCCCGCCTCTGTCTTTCATGGGCTTGCAGGAAAAAATTCCGAGGCGCAACTTCCGAAGATGCCGTAGGGCGTGTAAACCAACGACACGTCCTTATCCTGCCGACAGCTTTAGTCACGGTTGCACCCACCCTCCGGGACTAAAGGTTAGATGAACAGCTCTGGATTCCTCTTCTTCCCGCCATTTCTTCCATGTCTTTCCGCCTCTTTCTTCCCGCCACTTTCTTCCCGCCTCCTGTCTTCCCGCTCCCATTTTTCCCGTCATTTCTCACTACATATATGTAGCCGGGCTTGGCCAGCATTATCACATCTCTACAATCTCTCATCACTCTCTCATGGCTTCCACCGCACCCACTCTAACCTACCAGCATGTGGAGGAGCTTTGCGCCTCGAACTACCCTTGCCCACCGGGCTACCGCGTCCCCGCCGCTGGAGCCTAAGCGCCGGAGGCGTGCCGGTCCCTCCCGTCCCTCAGGGTACTGCGCGCCGGGCGGCCATCACGAACCACTACTACCTCGATCTCACGCCGGAGCAGCGGATGAATCCCCGCTGGCATCCCGATAACCAGCATACTTGGGAAGCCTTCTTCATCAATCGGTGTGACAGGGCGCTCGCCGTATGAGGAGGACGGTCGCCTCCTGGGAACTTCCACGAGGCCGGCCGTCGGCTATGGTGGTACGGCCGGACTCTGAGCGTCATGGACTACATCACGGCCGGCGATATCCCCGCCTGCGCTATCCTCAGTTCGAGCCACGAGCGCCCGCCGACGACGGCAAGCGCCGACGACAACGGCAACTTAGAAGGTGACGACTACCAGTACAACGGCGGCGACTATGAAGACTACGAGTATGCATATTATACGCCTAGGTAGGAGTATGACTAAGTCACTCCAAATTTCATGTATCATCAGTGGTATCTCGAATCAATCGAATCATTCGAAAATGGACACCAAACACATCACAGATAATATAATTCACATGATCCATTCAACAAAGTTTGGTACAATAAATTATTACACATCATTTCTTCCCTTGTGTCCCTGCTTGCTTACGATTGGGCCGTATCCATGGAGCATCCTCATTATTTAACTTAATGCTTGGGTCGGTGTTCACTTTGAAGGGCGGAATTTCACCAAACATATTATAATCTTCTGACATGTCTGTCTTGCCCTCCACTCCCACGATGTTTCTTTTCCCTGAAAGAACAATGTGGCGCTTTGGATCATCGCATGATGTACTTATCGTTTTCTTATCTTTCCGTTTCCTCGGTTTGCTACTCATGTCCTTCACATAGAAAACCTGAGCGACATCTTTCGCTAGGACGAATGGTTCGTCAAGGTAACCAAGATTGTTGAAATCCACCATTGTCATTCCGTATTGCTGGTCCACCTTTACCCCACCTCCTGTTAGCTTGAACCATTTGCACCGGAACAAAGGGACCTTAAAGGAGGGTCCATAGTCAAGTTCCCATATCTCCTCTATGTAACCATAATATGTGACCTTTTGCCCATTCTCGGTTGCTGCATCAAAGCGGACACCACTGTTTTGGTTGGTGCTCTTTTTATCTTGGGAGATCGTGTAAAATGTATTCCCATTTATCTCGTACCCTTGGAAAGTCGTTATAGTCGAAGATGGTGTCTTGGCCAACATGTACAGCTGATCTACAACATGATCGTCATTCATTAAATGTTTTCTCAACCAACTGCCGAAAGTCTCCATGTGGGCCTTCGTAATCCAGGATTCAGGCTTCCCCGGGTTGTCCTCGCGTAAAATATTCTTGTGTTTCTCAAAGTACGGAGCCACCAAGCTGGAATTGGTCAGAACTGTGTGGTGTGCTTCAGTCATAGAATGGCCGTCCATACATATCATTGATTTCCTGCCGATCGTGCCTTTTCCACTTAGTCTCCCCTCGTGCCGCGATCGAGGAAGACCAATCGGCTTAAGGTCAGGAACAAAGTCAACACAGAACTCAATTACCTCCTCATTTCCATAGCCCTTGGCAATGCTTCCTTCTGGCCTAGCACGGTTACGAACATATTTCTTTAATACTCCCATGAACCTCTCAAAGGGGAACATATTGTGTAGAAATACCGGACCGAGGATGGAAATCTCTTCGACTAGGTGAACCAGGAGGTGCGTCATAATATTGAAGAAGGATGGCGGGAACACCAACTCGAAACTGACAAGACATTGGACCACATCGTTCTGTAACCGTGGTAGATCTTCTGGATTGATTACCTTCTGAGAGATTGCATTGAGGAATGCACATAGCTTCACAATGGCTACTCGAACATTTTCCGGTAGGAGCCCCCTCAAAGCAATCGGAAGCAATTGCGTCATAATCACGTGGCAGTCGTGAGACTTCAGGTTTTGGAACTTTTTGTCCGCCATGTTTATTATTCCCTTTATATTGGACGAGAATCCAGACGGGACCTTCATACTGCTCAGGCATTCAAAAAAGATGACCTTCTCTTCTTTGGTCAGAGCGTAGCTGGCACGACCTTGAAACCATTCCGGATGCCGGTCATTAGGGTCTTTCAAACGTTGCTGGTCCTGCCGTGCTTCCTTTGTATCATTTGTCTTCCCATACACGCCCAAGAAGCTTAGGAGGTTCACGCAAATATTCTTCATAACATGCATCACGTCGATTGCAGAGCGGACATCTAGGACTTTCCAATATTCTAGCTCCCAGAATATAGATTTCTTCTTCCACATGGGTGTGTGCCCGTCAGCTCCCTTCGGAACTGATTGTCCGCCAGGACCCTTTCCAAAGATGACTTTCAAATCCTTGACCATATCAAATACCTCAGCACCAGTGCGTTCCGCAGGCTTCGGCCGGTGATCTGCCTTGCCGTTGTAATGCTTGCCTTTCTTTCTTACTGGATGAATTTTCGGAAGAAATCGACGATGCCCAAGGTACACTTTCTTCTTACAATTTGGCAAATGTACACTTTCGGTCTCATGTAAGCAGTGCGTACATGCATTGTATCCCTTATTTGACAGTCCCGAAAGGTTACTAAGAGCAGGCCAATCGTTGATGGTTACGAAAAGCAACACTCGTAGGTCAAATTCCTCTTCTTTGTGCTCATCCCACACACGGACACCAGGTCTGCCCCACAACTGTAAAAGTTCATAAACTAATGGCCTTAGGTACACATCGATGTCGTTGCCGGGTTGCTTCGGACCTTGGATGAGCACTGGCATCATAATGAACTTCCGCTTCATGCACAACCAAGGAGGAAGGTTGTAGATGCATAGAGTCACGGGCCAGGTGCTATGGCTGGAGCTCTGCTCACCAAAAGGATTCATGCCATCTGTACTTAGACCAAATCTTATGTTCCTTGCGTCAGCTGCAAAATCTTTGAACTCTCTGTCGATCTTTCTCCATTGCGTTCCATCTGCGGGGTGTCTCAACTCCCCGTCCGACTTACGGTCCTCTTTGTGCCATCGCAACAACTTGGCATGCTCTTTGTTCCTGAACAGACGTTTCAACCGTGGTATTATAGGAGCATACCACATCACCTTGGCGGGAACCCTCTTCCTGGGTTTCTGGCCCTCAACATCATCACCAGGGTCATCGCCTCTGATCTTATAACGCAATGCAGTGCATACCGGGCATTCATTCAAATTCTCGTATTCACCGCGGTAGAGGATGCAGTCGTTGATGCATGCATGTATCTTCAGAACCTCTAAACCTAGAGGGCAGACAACCTTCTTTGCTTCGTACGTACTGGCGGGCAACTCGTTATTCTTTGGAAACATATTCTTCAACATTTTCAGCAAATTTTCAAATCCTGAGTCAGCTACACCTTCCTGTGCCTTCCATTTCAGCAAATCCAGTGTGCAGCCCAGCTTTTTCAGACCATTATCGCATCCTGGGTACAGCGAATTTTTGTGATCCTCTAACATGCGATCCAAATTCTCCCTCTCCTTTTCAGTTTCGCAGCTTCTCCGTGCATCAGCAATGGTCCGACCAAGATCATCAGCGGGCTCATCACGTGCCTCTTCTTCACCTTCCCCTTCACCTTCCCCACCTTCAGCATCCTCCATGAAAGTATCACCGAAATGATCAAGATAGTTGTCATCGATGAAATCATCCCCTTCTTCATCTTCTTCCATTATAACCCCTCTTTCTCCATGCTTGGTCCAACAATTATAGCTTGGCATGAAACCCTGCCGAAGCAGGTGCATGTGAACATCTCTTGAGGAAGAGTAACCCTTCTGATTCTTACAGGCAACACATGGACAGATAACAAAACCCCCTGCTTGTTCGCATTAGCCACTACGAGGAAATCTTTCAAACCCGTAGTGAACTCGCCGGAGAGTCGGTTACCGTACATCCATTGCCGATTCATCTGCATTATTATAATATAAAATATATAATTAACCATCATGCATTTGTTAAACTAACTAGCTACAAATAATAGAAATTAAACAATGAACTACACACATGCATATTTTATCAATGACACATGAAAGGTTCAAGTTGCTAACCGCGATCGAGGAGGAAAAAATAAATGAGGAAGCTCAAGTGTGGCTCCGACACTTCATATCATGTTTGTTTCATGCTCTTGGGGCATTTCATCAAACACCTTGTGTGCATAAGAGGAACCAAAAGCAAACCTAACACCCCCTTGTGAAGTTTGTGAAGAGAATGGCTCCAAATGGCTAAGTGCTGGCTGCTGGATTGGTATATATAGGGGAGGGGCTTTAGTCGCGGTTGGCCTAGCAAACCGCGACTAAAGGTGCCCGAAGGCCTTTAGTCGCGGTTGGCCTGGCCAACCGCGACTAAAGCCCCCCACGTGCACCAGCTGGCCACCGAGCGCCCTGGGCCCAGGCCTTTGGTCGCGGTTCGCCTCCCGAACCGCGACTAAAGGTCCCATTAGTCACGGTTCGAAATATTTGGGGACTAATGGGGCTGGATCGAAGGCCCTTTTTCCACCAGTGATCATCTCAGATATGATTAATCAGTTTTACTTCGATAAAAATATAGTCGGAGTTCCATTTCATTGATAGAAATATATATACTGACACGTACTTTCTCATCTATCATCTATGTGTCAATTATTCACATGTTTAATGTTCTCAAAAATTGACAATGCAAGTCCATGTTATATATACAACCCCAAAGAATTGTGGTTTGATGCGCAGCTATCATAGAAGATAAATGGCACGCCTCGACAAGCAGGCATATGCCTTAACCATTTTGTGAATGCAATGCCCATGCCATGTCCAATAACAGTTCAGCGAAGAGACTTACGTTCGTAATTCAGGTGGCCTTCTAATTACTGCTAATTTCTTCATATGGTTATGAGACAAGCAGAGCCCACATACTATGAACTGTAATAGAAGTTTCAATTTCTCATTGAAATATGCAAGATAGTATTAGCCTCTCCCAAAGTAATATCAAGAAATAAAAATACTTTGCATCTGAAGCATCATTGTTCTCATAAACTTTATGATTGAAGGGTTATAGTTTCCTCTTGGATTTAGCAATCCGTCCCTTAACAGTATTCATATTTTATGTTACCTTTTAGGTTTCTATATTCTACAACATAGGTAATACGATGATTTAGCTAGAATATCATGATTTTTTTTACCAAGATTCAACCCCCATGAGTCCGGACTTTGGAACTGCCTAAGGTACTTGTCACACAAATTGCTCTTCACCGGGTATGGAGAGTATCACCATGTTTGTATTCAGTTCACATGTAATGTGCACCAAACTAGCACCGTGTAAATATTGAAAATATATTTCTGCATATAAATTTTCTCAGCAACCACAATCTGCTTTCATGGTTTTAGTTGGCCAATTAGTTATCTTTCTATGAGCACTAGGACTTTGGAGTAGGAGAGTAGAAAGAAAATGCTTCGATTGCTGGTATTTCTAAATATGTATAAGGTTCAAAATCCTTTTTGATGTTTCAACTTGCCTTGCATATTCAAATGCGAAAATTAATAGTACAAAAATAATTAATGCATTGATGTACCTCAACATGTAAATGTAATTGTTCTTTGATTCTTTGCAAAACAAACCAACGGCTACCACACTAATCACAATTGAATATACCAACTGATGTAATATCAGGTAAAGGATGATTGACGAACCTACGATCACGATCTGAATTTTTAGATTCAGGTATTGATAATCATGCACATCCAATGAAATGGCATGATACGAAACTAAGGCTAATAATATGATGGTATGTAAAAAGGACCAGTCATGTCACATTGATACGTCTCAAACGTATCTATAATTTCTTATGTTCCATGCTTGTTTCATGACAATACCTACATGTTTTATTCACACTTTATGTCATTATTATGCATTTTCCGGAACTAACCTATTGACGAGATGCCGAAGGGCCAGTTCCTGTTTTCTGCTGTTTATGGTTTCAGAAATCCTAGTAAGGAAATATTCTCGGAATCGGACGAAATCAATGCCCAGCATCTTAGGATCACGCGAAGCTTCCAGAACACCCGAGACGCAGAGGGGGCCACAGCCTCGGATGATAGGCCGGCGCGGCAAGGGGGCCGCCCCCTATTGTGTCGTCGCCTCGTTGACCTTCCGCCGCCTCTTCGCCTATATAAAGGTCCCTGACCTAAAACACGAGACGGAAAAAGCCACGGTACGAGAAACCTTCCAGAGCCGCCGCCATCGCGAAGCCAAGATCTGGGGGACAGGAGTCTCTGTTCCGGCACGCCGCCGGGGGAAGTG
Source organism: Lolium multiflorum (assembly GCA_030979885.1). Taxonomy (NCBI): domain Eukaryota; kingdom Viridiplantae; phylum Streptophyta; class Magnoliopsida; order Poales; family Poaceae; genus Lolium; species Lolium multiflorum. The sequence continues at coordinate 166,524,451 of CM061753.1, read as the reverse complement.
CCCCCGGAAGGCTCCTCAATCGACACCACCGCCATCTTCATCAACGCTGCTGTCTCCCATGAGGAGGGAGTAGTTCTCCATCGAGGCTCGGGGCTGTACCGGTAGCTATGTGGTTCATCTCTCTCCTATGTACTTCAATACAATAATCTCATGAGCTGCCTTACATGATTGAGATTCATATGATGATGCTTGTAATCTAGATGTCATTATGCTGGTCAAGTGGGTTTTACTTATGTGATCTCCGGAGACTCCTTGTCCCACGTGTGTAAAGGTGACAGTGTGTGCACCGTGTGGGTCTCTTAGGCTATATTTCACAGAATACTTATTCACTGTTATGAATGGCATAGTGAAGTGCTTATTTATATCTCTTTATGATTGCAATGTGTTTTGTATCACAATTTATCTGTGTGCTACTCTAGTGATGTTATTAAAGTAGTTTATTCCTCCTGCACGGTGTAATGGTGACAGTGTGTGCATCGTGTAGTACTTGGCGTAGGCTATGATTGTGATCTCTTGTAGATTATGAAGTTAACTATTGCTATGATAGTATTGATGTGATCTATGCCTCCTTCATAGTGTGATGGTGACAGTGTGCATGCTATGTTAGTACTTGGTTTGGTTATGTTGATCTGTTATGCACTCTAAGGTTATTTAAATATGAAAATTGAATATTGTTGAGCTTGTTAACTCCGGCATTGAGGGTTCGTGTAATCCTACACAGTTAGTGGTGTTCATCATCCAACAAGAGGGTGTAGAGTCTAGCATCTATCTATTTATTCTGTTATGTGATCAATGTTGAGAGTGTCCACTAGTGAAAGTATGATCCCTAGGCCTTGTTCCTAAATACTGCTATCTGCTTGTTTACTGTTTTACTGCATGTTTACTTCCCGCAATATTACTACCATCAACTGCACGCCAGCAAGCTATTTTCTGGCGCCGTACTACTGCTCATATTCATTCATACCACTTGTATTTCACTATCTCTTCGCCGAACTAGTGCACCTATTAGGTGTGTTGGGGACACAAGAGACATCTTGCTTTGTGGTTGCAGGGTTGCTTGAGAGGGATATCTTTGACCTCTTCCTCCCTGAGTTCGATAAACCTTGGGTGATCCACTTAAGGGAAACTTGCTGCTGTTCTACAAACCTCTGCTCTTGGAGGCCCAACACTGTCTACAAGAATAGAAGCACCCGTAGACATCACACATCCAAATAATTGTCAGAAGTGTACTGATTTAATATCATATACACACCACGTACCAAATCAACCATTGGTTTGCTCATTGTCCATATTTAAATTTCAAGTGTTAACTAATATTTTATGCAAATGACACACAGGAATCTTAATTTGGTACTCTTGGAAGAACTATGTTCATAGGTAAGTAAATAAATGCATGCTACGTAAAATGGATATGTGTTTTTGCTTCATGAAACATTGACTCCAAATACAATAGCACTGAATAAAGGTGACATAACATAATGTTGTGGAAAACATAGTAGTGTTACCCGCATAAATATATAAATATTAATCAATCCATCAATTAATTTATTAGACCGCACTATAGATGATGCCCTCGCATTTGCGAGGGCCACTTTGCTAGTTGAATGAAAGTTGCGTACATATCTGACGATCACGCACGTAAATTGGCAGAATTTTCTGAGTTACCTACAGACGGGGCTGCTTAATTTCGTGTGATAAGAAATCTGTTTCTGCGCAGTAATCCAAATCTAGTATCAACCCTACTATCAAAGACTTTATTTGGCACAACAATGCAATAAAATAAAGATAAGGAGAGGTTGCTACAGTAGTAACAACTTCCAAGACTCAAATATAAAACAAAAGTGCTGTAGTAAAATAAAGACATGGGTTATCTCCCAAGAAGTGCTTTCTTTATAGCCATTAAGATGGGCTCAGCAATTTTAATGATGCTCACATAAGAATGAGAGTTGAAGCAAAGAGAGCATCAAGAAGCAAATTCAAAACACATTTAAGTCTAACCCACTTCCTATGAAAAGGAATCGTGTACACAAATAAATTCATGAAGAACAAAGTGACAAGCATAGGAAGATAAAACACGAGTAACTTCAAAATTCTCAACATAAAGAGGGGAAACTTAATATTATTAAGATGCATATAACCATGTTTCCCTCTCTCATAATAACTTTCAGTAGCATCATGAACAAACTCAACAATATAACTATCACATGAAACATTCTTATCATGAGCCACATGCATAAAATTATTACTCTCCACATAAGCATAATCATTACTATTAATTGTAGTGGGAGCAAATTCAATAAAATAGCTATCATTATTATTCTCATCACCATAATCATCATATATAGGAGGCATATTGTAATCATAATTAATTTTCTCCTCAATAGTAGGTGGACTAAAAATATCATATTCATCATTGTAATCATCATAAATTGGAGGCAAAGTATCATCAAAGTAAATTTTCTCCTCAAAACTTGGGGGACTAAAAATATCATGCTCCTCAAAACCGACCTCCCCAAGCTTAAATTCTTCCATAGCATTATCAACAATGGTGTTCATACTAATAGCATTGCTACTAGCATGCAAATAAGGTTCTATAGGTTTTTTAATTTTCGCATCACACAATTTATGTCTTAACTCAGGAAATAGATTAAAAAGCTCACTGTTATTTTCCATTATGCCTAACTAGTGAAAAATAAAAACAAGAAACAAAAAGATATAATTGCAGGATCTAAAGGAAATAACTTCGAGCACTCACACACCGGCAACAGTGCTAGGAAATAGCTTAGTAGTTGGAGGATGTGAATACCTTTTACCTTACCTCCCCGGCAACGGCGCCAGAAAATAGCTTGATGTCTACGTGTGCTTCTATTCTTGTAGACAGTGTTGGGCCTCCAAGAGCAGAGGTTTGTAGAACAGCAGCAAGTTTCCCTTAAGTGAATCACCCAAGGTTTATCGAACTCAGGGAGGTAGAGGTCAGAAGATATCCCTCTCAAGCAACCCTGCAATTAAGATACAAGAAGTCTCTTGTGTCCCCAACACACCTAATACACTTGTCAGATGTATAGGTGCACTAGTTCGGCGAAGAGATAGTGAAACGCAGGTGGTATAGATGAATATGAGTGGTAATAACAATCTGAAATAAATATGGCAGCAAGTAAACATGCAGTAGAACAATAAGTAAGCGGTGTTTGCAGTATTGGAAACAATAGATGGGGCAGAGCTCGTGCTATTAACCATTCGGACATCTCTTTCTTTGAACTTGTTCTCCCTTCGGGGTCGCCAGGTTCCGATCAGAGTCAATGATTCAGCTAAAAGAAGTATATCATTCATCGACTTCGCTCTACGCTTGAAAAAGATAGTCGTTAGTGGGGAGATAGTATACTTGAAAGACGCTTTATCGCGGGTTCGGTTGGTCATGTCCTACTGATATTTACGTAAGTAACACGCTTTCCAGCAAGTGAGAGAGAAGCAGCATAGTGGGCTTTCAAATGAGAGATTACTTTCACTAGTGGACACTCTCAACATTGCAATCATAATTGAATATAAATAAGCACTTCACTATGCTATTCCGAATTACTCTCTGGCGGGATAACGAACACTAATTCACCGTGTAGGGATGCAAAGCAAACCTTAAAGATGTATTCCCAAGTACTAATGAACACCCCACGCTGTCACTTTGAGCATTCATAGGAGGTACTAACACACCACAATTTCATAGAGACATCCAACTCAAATCATAACCCAGTGAACAAGTATTCTGTGAAATATAGCCTAAGAGACCCACACGGTGCACACACTGTCACCTTTACACACGTGGGACAAGGAGTCTCCGGAGATCACATAAGTAAAATCCACTTGAATAACATAAGACATCTAGATTGCAAAGCTCACGATCACATAGATGAACACATAAGTATTACTCTCAAACACTCTCTTGTTGGATGACAAACACCATTCATTGTGTAGGGCTACAAGAGCTCCCTCAAGCCGGAGTTAACAAGCTCCACAACATACGGAGTTCATATTTAAGTAACCTCTAGAGCATAATAGACAAGAGTAACATCTACACATTCATATAGATCACATCATGGGAGAGAGAGATGAACCACATAGCTACCGGTAGAGCCCTTAGCCTCGAGGGAGAACTACTCCCTCCTCATCATGGGAGACAGCAGCGACGATGAAGATGGCGGTGGTGTTGATGGAGATGGCTTCCGGGGCACTTCCCGTCCGCGGCGTGCCGGAACAGAGACTTCTGTCCCCCGAACTTGACTTCGCGATGGCGGCGGCTGTGTAACTTTTCTCGTCCTGTGGCTTATTCTCTTAGGGTTTTCGCGAAGGAGGCTTTATATAGGCGGAAGGGCAGCCTCGGGGGAGTCTGTTGGAGATATGCCCAAGAGGCAATAATAAAATGGTTATTATAATATATCTTTGTGTTTATGAAAATGTTTGCATACCATGCTATAATTGTATTAACCGAAACATTGATACATGTGTGTTATGTGAACAACAAGGAGTCCCTAGTAAGCCTCTTGTATAACTAGCTTGTTGATTAATGGATGATCATGGTTTCGTGATCATGAACATTGGATGTTATTAATAACAAGGTTATGTCATTGGGTGAATGATATAATGGACACACACCCATATGAGCGTAGCATAAGATCAAGTCATTAAGTTCAATTTGCTATAAGCTTTTGATACATAGTTGCCTTAGTCCTTCGACCATGAGATCATGTAAATCACTTACACCGGAAGGGTACTTTGATTACATCAAACACCATTGCGTAAATGGGTGGTTATAAAGATGGGATTAAGTATTTGGAAAGTGTGAGTTGAGGCATATGGATCAATAGTGGGATTTGTCCATCCGATGACGGATAGATATACTCTGGGCCCTCTCAATGGAATGTCATCTGATTAGCTTGCAAGCATATGAATAGTTCATAAGAGATCACATACCACGGTACGAGTAAAGAGTACTTGTTGGTAACGAGGTTGAACAAGGTATGGAGATACCGATGATCGAACCTCGGACAAGTAAAATATCGCGTGACAAAGGGAATCGTCATCGTATGTAAATGGTTCAATCGATCACTAAGTCATCGTTGAATATGTGGGAGCCATTATGGATCTCCAGATCCCGCTATTGATTATTGCTCGGAGAGGAGTCTCGACCATGTCTGCATAGTTCACGAACCGTAGGGTGACGCGCTTAAGGTTCGATGTCGCATAAGTAGATTCGGAATATGAAATGGAGACCGAATATTGTTCGGAGTCTCGGATGGGATTCAAGACATCACGAGGAGGACCGGAATTGTTCTGGAAGAATTCTGCTGTGTTGTATTTCAAGAAAAGTTGTTCTGGAAATATTCCCGGAATTGGACGAAATAAAAACAGAAGTTCTTATTTTTCTGTCACGTAGACGGAGTCCAAAGGGGAGACGGAGAAAGGCCAGGGGTGGGCCACACCACACCTCGGCGCGGGTCCCACCCAGGCCGCGCCAGGGTATGGTGTGGGCCCACCAGGCGCCGGCCCTAGATGTGTTTTGTGAAACCCTAACCCTACCTCCCGACTATATATAGAGGGGTAGTTTGGCCGGCCATTGCTGCTCCGTACGCAACCCTAATTTGCCACCTCTCCTCCCTCCCAGTTTCTCCTGCTCCGGCTTAGGCGAAGCCCTGCAGGAATTCTTCTCCACCACCACCACCACGCCGTCGTGCTGCTGGGATTCCGTGGAGATCTACCACACCTCTGCCCGCTGGAACGGGGAGAGGAAGGAGCTTCATCGACACCGTACGCGCGACCGAGTACGGAAGTGTTGCCGGATTGCAGTTGGGATGATCGTCTACACCAACAACGAGATCTAATCTCGTAGGCTTTGGAAATCTTCGAGGGTTAGTCTCACATCAATCTCGTTGCTCCGATCTTGTAGATTAGATCTTGGGTGTTACATAGATTAGATCTTGGATTTATCCGTCTTGCGGTAGGAAAATTTTTGTTTTCTATGCTACGAACCCCATCAGTGGTATCAGAGCCATGTCTATGCATAGATCTGTTGCACGAGTAGAACACAATGGTTTTGTGGGCGTTGATGCTCTTGTTGTTTTTGGTTAGTGTACTTTGCATCTTGCGGGATGGTGGGATGAAGCGGCCCGGGCTAACTTTACATGACCGCGTCTCATGAGACTTGCTCCACGCTTGACATGCAACTTGTATTGCATAAGTGGCTTTGCGGGTGTCTGTCTCTCCCACCATAGTGAAGATCCAATTTACTCTTTCTATTGACAACACTAGTATCACCGTTGTGGTTCATGTTCGTAGGTAGATTGGATCTTACTCGAAAACCCTAAACCACGTAAAATATGCAAACCAAATTAGAGGCGTCTAACTTGTTTTTGCAGGGTTTGGTGATGTGATATGACCATGATGTGATGATGATTATATTTGATGTATGAGATGTTCATTATTGTATTATGGCAACCGGCAGGAGCCTAATGGTTGTCTTTAAATTTGTTAAGACCTGCGTGTCTATTCATCTTGTAATAGCTTTATTTCAAGTAGTTGTTATAGTAGCTATAAGTGATGGACAACCATGAAGCGGCGCCATGGACCTTGGTGCAATGCTGGTGATGATGGAGATCATGCTCGTGTGCTTTGGAGATGGAGATCAAAAGCACAAGAAGAAAGACCATATCATATCACATATTATGAATTGCATGTGATGTTAATCCTTTATGCATCTTATCTTGCTTAGATCGCGACGGTAGCATTATAAGATGATCCCTCACATTAATATCAAGATAATAAAGTGTTCTCCCCTCGTATGCACCGTTGCTACAGTTCGTCGTCTCGAAGCATCTCGTGATGATCGGATGTGATAGATTCTACGTTCACATACAACGGGTGTAAGCCATGTTGCACACGCGAAATACTTGGGTTTGCTTGGCGAGCCTAGCATGTACAGACATGGCCTCGGGACAACGGAAACCGAAAGGTTGAACACGAGTCATATGGATGATATGATCAACATGTTGATGTTCACCATTGAAGCTACATCATCTCACGTGATGATCGGTTTTGGTGTAGTGGATGTGGATCGTGTGCCACTTAACAACTATGAGGGATGTTGTATTAAGTGGGAGTTCATTAGTAATTAGATTAAAAACATGAACTAATTATCATGAACATAGTCTGAATAGTATTTTGAATTAAATTTGTAGAATCGGCATCCGTTTTCTACCATGCGCTAGTCTTGTAATTGAGATAGAAATACTGTTAAGTCTGACAAGTAACTTTACGGACTGGTACCGTATTGTTAAAGAATCAAGATATGATTAAGTCCTAATGCAAACTTTTAGTAAACCTCACATTGATGATTCAAAGAGCAATGGTTTCAATTAGTACCAAATCATCTTGTCTCCGTGAAACTTGAAGTTCAAATCCGTTTGAAAAGTAAGGAGCTAGAAATTTTGTTTTCAGAAATAAGCAAGGTATGAGATATATGTGATATCTAAGACCTTATTGCAAGATGATATAAGAATATAATCAAGTGAGACTACATAAACTCATAAGTTTTATGGGAATGTACGAAGGTTGAAGACGCCCGGCGTCTCAATCCTCCAACTAGTTGGGCACTAACGATATTCGCATATCCATGAAGTGATCGTCCTTAGTATGCACCGTTGCTAAGACTCGTCGTTTCGAAGCATCTCGTGATGATCGGATGTGATAGATTCTACGTGTGCATACAACGGGTGCAAGCCAGATTTGCACATGCGAATACCAAGGTTAAACTTTACGAGCCTAGCATGTACAGACATGGTCTCGGAAAGTCGTCATGATATGATTATGAGTGAAATTGTTCATCATATTACAAAGTTACTAATAGTGAAATCTGAAACACTTGTCATATGATGATCAACTTCAAAGTAAGAACCTCAAGGTTATTGGTATTTGACCAATGGACTTAGAAGTTATTGAAAGTGAAGTGTTTTCTGAGAATGAGGAAAACTAAAAGAGAAACTACAAAAGATATTTTGGCAGAAAGAAAGAAAAGACTAGAAAGTCTAGCTCAGGTGTATATAGATGATATACATGTTATGGATGTATTCCTTGCTTGGTCACATAATAAAATTCTTGGGTATTTGTACCAGATTGGTTGGTATGAGATGTCATACAATATAACGCAATACAAGAATACAATGGCCTAGGTGACTGATAAGGAATATGGTAATAATGCACGTCTGGAACATAATAAAGTGTTATTATGTTTGTCGTTGGCATTCTACCTAGCCCTTAGGATTTATAATAAAGAACTTAATAATTGTTATTTTGCTCTGGTCAAATAAAAACAATGAGTTGTTCAAATTATGACATTACTCCATGTACGATGGATAAGTTATTATAAATCTTAATGGTGAAGCACACATACATAACACTGACGCTAAAATGCCATAAGGCAAATGATGTGAATTCCACTCATTAGTGGAACCGCCATTTAGGTCATGTTAGAAAGGAATGCATGAAGGAACTCCATTTGAATGGATTTTTGGAGTCATTTGATTTTTGAATCGTTTGGCACTTGCAAATCTCTTCTAAAGAGAATGACTGAAATACCGTTCATAGGCCAAGAGTTGAACGGGCAACTAACTTAGTGGAAACATACATGATGATATATGTGGTTCACTGGGCATAGTTGTGTGCGGGAGATTCTTCTACTTCATGAAAACTTCCAACAATGAATTGAGTATATATATGTGGATATATTCGATAAGGAAGAAGTTTGAAACATTTGAATGGATTCAAATAAATTTCAGCATGAAGTGGAAATCATCGTAATAGAAAAGTCAAATATCTATGATTGGATCATAGTGGAAATATTTGAATTACGAGTTTTAGCGAACATCTAAGAGAGTTATGAAATTGTTCTACAACTTACGTTTCTTGGAGTATCATAGTGATGATGGAGTATCCGAGAGATGTATCCAAACCTTGTTGGATTAATGATGAGATAAAATAAAATGAAGCCATTATATTTTTGTGGATTATGCTTTAGAGACTACCGCTTTTACACTGAATAGAGCATCATCATGATCCGTTGAAATGACACCATACGAGTTATGGCATGGGTATAAACCCTAATAGTCCTTTCTTTAAATTTTGGTCTAAGAGTTTACAACCAAAATCGGATGAATGTCTTTGTTGGTTATCCCAAAGAATTGATTGGGAATTCTTTCCACTATGGAGACAAAGACAAAAGTGTTTGTCAATGTTTCTTACTTATTTCCAAGAAATTGTTTCTAGCGAAGATTTTGAGTGGGAGGACAATAGAACTTGATAAGGTTTATGAACCTGAGCATAATGATCAGAGTAGCGCAGCATCGGAAATGGTTCCGGAAGCGGCCACGACGATCATGGCTCCCATGACTACAAAGTGTTTTAGCCATGGAGATCGAAGTACATATTGAACCTTGTAGGTATGGTTTACTTTGTGATCAAATAAATGATTTGTGGACAAAGGATTGATTTTGAACAATGATAAACCAACTGCAAACAAAGAAGTTATGATGGGCCCTGACTCCGTTAAAATGGCTATGCGCCATGAAATCCAAGATAGATGAATACTTTTTGAAAGTAAATGGATCTATGAAATTGATGGACTTGGATGTAATATCCTTGAAGAAGCTCGACTTGTCGAAAAGTTGTTTACGACAAAGTTCAAAGAGTTGACTACGATAAGATTAGATCTTTCGTAGCAATGCTTATAGTCTATGTGGATTATTCTAGTAATCGCTACATATTTCTTTTATGAGATATGCTAGTAGGATGGAAAAATACATTACTTAACAGAAGTGTGTATTAAAGGTGTATACAAGATACAAACCAAGAGTTTTGCTAGTCCGTGGAATACTAGATAGGTATACGAACTTCAATTGGATGAAGTGAGTATCACGGAGTTGGAATCTTCACCGGATGAAATAGTCAAAGAGTTTTTGATTTCATCAGAAACGATGAAGATGCTTGCATTTGCAAGAAATTAAGTGGGAGCGCTGAGACATATTTATAATACTTTATGTAGATGACATATAGTTGGTTATAAATGATGTAATTATATACTTGATTATAAAAGGTTTCATTGAGAATTAACTTCAATGAAAGGATATGGACTGAAACATATTTAGTGTCAAGATCTATGAAGATAGATTGAAACACATAATAAGTTTAAGTCAAAGTACATAGAATGAATATTGAAGTAGTTCAATATAAAAATATTAAGAAGGTGTTCTTTTCCATGTGAAGGTTTAACAAGACTTGAGTGTATTTGACACTCGATGAGTAAAAACACATGAGTGATTTTAGATCACGAATAATATGTACAAAATCAGATGTCCTATGCTCTAAAAGGTTAGGAGCATATACCAGAATGATTCATGAGATGATCATTGGACGACAGTAAGAATATCCTTGAGCACTTTAGAAGAACCAAGGATATATATAGTTTTATATGGGGTAATGACAAACAAATCGATGTAAAGTGTTGCACCGATATTAGTTTGCTCACATATAAAAGTAAATTTCAATCTCAATTAGGCTAAGTGTTGTTTAGGTAGCACAATGCTAGATTTAGAAGGGTTCTAAATATTGTGACGGATTCTACAAACGAAGGCAGAGTATGTCATTGTTTTGACAATGACTAAGGATGTTAAGTCGAAGAGTTCTTTGAGAACTTGGTGTAGTTCCGATAGTGTCAGAACTTTGAAGCTATATTGTGTATGACAATATTAGTGACTTATTTCAGACCGCGGAATTAAGGTTCCACCAGAGGACTAAGCATATACAATTAATGCCGACTCATTTGGAAAATGAGTGATGCGTTGAGACGCAAATGAATTGCAAAATACATACGTTTCTGAGCGTGTCAGATCCGTTGACTAAAACCTCTCCCGTAAGCAAAACATGATAAGCACCAGAAGGCCAAGGTGTTATATCTTTACAAATGTAAACTATATTATTGACTCTAGTGCAAGTGGGAGACTGTTGGAGATATGCCCAAGAGGCAATAATAAAATGGTTATTATAATATATCTTTGTGTTTATGATAATGTTTGCATACCATGCTATAATTGTATTAACCGAAACATTGATACATGTGTGTTATGTGAACAACAAGGAGTCCCTAGTAAGCCTCTTGTATAACTAGCTTGTTGATTAATGGATGATCATGGTTTCGTGATCATGAACATTGGATGTTATTAATAACAAGGTTATGTCATTGGGTGAATGATATAATGGACACACACCCATATGAGCGTAGCATAAGATCAAGTCATTAAGTTCAATTTGCTATAAGCTTTCGATACATAGTTGCCTTAGTCCTTCGACCATGAGATCATGTAAATCACTTACACCGGAAGGGTACTTTGATTACATCAAACGCCATTGCGTAAATGGGTGGTTATAAAGATGGGATTAAGTATTTGGAAAGTGTGAGTTGAGGCATATGGATCAATAGTGGGATTTGTCCATCCCGATGACGGATAGATATACTCTGGGCCCTCTCGGTGGAATGTCATCTGATTAGCTTGCAAGCATATGAATAGTTCATAAGAGATCACATACCACGGTACGAGTAAAGAGTACTTGTTGGTAACGAGGTTGAACAAGGTATGGAGATACCGATGATCGAACCTCGGACAAGTAAAATATCGCGTGACAAAGGGAATCGGCATCGTATGTAAATGGTTCAATCGATCACTAAGTCATCGTTGAATATGTGGGAGCCATTATGGATCTCCAGATCCTGCTATTGGTTATTGCTCGGAGAGGAGTCTCGACCATGTCTGCATAGTTCACGAACCGTAGGGTGACGCGCTTAAGGTTCGATGTCGCATAAGTAGATTCGGAATATGAAATGGAGACCGAATATTGTTCGGAGTCTCGGATGGGATCCAAGACATCACGAGGAGGACCGGAATTGTTCTGGAAGAATTCTGCTGTGTTGTATTTCAAGAAAAGTTGTTCTGGAAATATTCTCGGAATTGGACGAAATAAAAACAGAAGTTCTTATTTTTCTGTCACGTAGACGGAGTCCAAAGGGGAGACGGAGAAAGGCCAGGGGTGGGCCACACCACACCTCGGCGCGGGTCCCACCCAGGCCGCGCCAGGGTATGGTGTGGGCCCACCAGGCGCCGGCCCTAGATGTGTTTTGTGAAACCCTAACCCTACCTCCCGACTATATATAGAGGGGTAGTTTGGCCGGCCATTGCTGCTCCGTACGCAACCCTAATTTGCCACCTCTCCTCCCTCCCAGTTTCTCCTGCTCCGGCTTAGGCGAAGCCCTGCAGGAATTCTTCTCCACCACCACCACCACGCCGTCGTGCTGCTGGGATTCCGTGGAGATCTACCACACCTCCGCTGCCCGCTGGAACGGGGAGAGGAAGGAGCTTCATCGACACCGTACGCGCGACCGAGTACGGAAGTGCTGCCGGATTGCAGCACTGGGGATGATCGTCTACACCAACAACGAGATCTAATCTCGTAGGCTTTGGAAATCTTCGAGGGTTAGTCTCATATCAATCTCGTTGCTCCGATCTTGTAGATTAGATCTTGGGTGTTCCATAGATTAGATCTTGGATTTATTCGTCTTGCGGTAGGAAATTTTTGTTTTCTATGCTACGAACCCCATCAGTCCTGGTGGAGCCACACCATAGGGGCCCCCCTTGGTCGCGCCGCCTTGTGGGGTGGGGCCCCGTGGCTCCCCTCCGGTGCCTCTCGGCTCTCTGGAAGCTTCCGGGGAAAATAAGGTCCTGGGCGTTGATTTCGTCAAATTCCGAGAATATTTCCTGTGTAGGATTTCTGAAACCAAAAACAGCAGAAAACATGAACTGGCACTTCGGCATCTTGTTAATAGGTTAGTGCCGGAAAATGCATCAAAACGATATAAAGTATGAATAAAACATGTAGGTATTGTCATAAAACTAGCATGGAACATAAGAAATTATAGATACGTTTGAGACGTATCAAACCCCTAGAGGAAGGTATGATGAGTATAGCAGCGAGTTTTCCCTCAGTAAGAAACCAAGGTTTATCGAACCAGTAGGAGATGAAGGTCACGTGAAGGTTGTTGGTGAAGGAGTGTAGTGCGGCGCAACACTAGTGATTCCGGCGCCAACGTGGAACCTGCACAACACAATCAAACTACTTTGCCCCAACTTAACAGTGAGGTTGTCAATCTCACCGGCTTGCTGAAAACAAAGGATTAAACTTATGGTGTGGAGAATTATATTTGCTTGCAGAAAACAAAAGAGAACAATGATTGCAGTAGGTTGTATTTCAGATGGAAAAGAATGGACCGGGGTCCACAGTTCACTAGTGGTGTCTCTCCAATAAGATAAATAGCATGTTGGGTGAACAAATTACAGTTGGGCAATTGACAAATAGAGAAGCATATACATATCATGATGACTACTATGAGATTTACTTAGGGCATTACAACAAAGAACATAGACCGCCATCCAGCATGCATCTATGCCTAAAAAGTCCACCTTCAGGTTAGCATCCGCACCCCTTCCAGTATTTGTAGGATAACGTTGCATAGAAAACAAAAATTTTCCTACCGCGAACACGAAATCCAAGCCAAGATGCAATCTAGAAGACGGTAGCAACGAGGGGATTATCGAGTCTCACCCTTGAAGAGATTCCAAAGCCTACAAGAGGAGGCTCTTGTTGCTGCGGTAGACGTTCACTTGCCGCTTGCAAAAGCGCGTAGAAGATCTTGATCACGATCGGTTCCGGCGCCACGAACGGGCAGCACCTCCGTACTCGGTCACACGTTCGGTTGTTGATGAAGACGACGTCCACCTCCCCGTTCCAGCGGGCAGCGGAAGTAGTAGCTCCTCTTGAATCCGACAGCACGACGGCGTGGTGTCGGTGGTGGTGATGAACTCCGGCGGAGCTTCGCTAAAGCTACGCGGGAGATATGGAGGAGAGGGGGCGGCTAGGGTTTGGGAGGGGGTGGCCGGCCACTTCAATGGGGCGGCCAGCTTGTGGTCTTGGGGTGGCCGGCCCCCTCCCTTGGCCCCTCATTATATAGGTGGATCCCCAAGAGTTAGTCTCCAAGTCTTCGAATAAGACCCGAAAGAAAAACCTTCCATATGGTGGGGAAACCTAGCCAAACTAGGAGTCCCACTAGAGGTGGGGTTTCCACCTCCCATATGGGGGGGTGGCCGGCCCCCTAAGGGGGAGTCCACTTGGGACTCCTCCCCCACTAGGGTTGGCCGGCCATGGAGGTGGAGTCCCATGTGGACTCCACCTTCCTTGGTGGTTTCTTCCGGACTTTTCTAGAACCTTCTAGAACCTTCCGTAGAACCTTCTGAATCATTTTCAAACACATAAAATGACATCCTATATATGAATCTTATTCTCCGGACCATTCCGGAACTCCTCGTGATGTCCGGGATCTCATCCGGGACTCCGAACAAATATTCGAACTCCATTCCATATTCAAGTTCTACCATTTCAACATCCAACTTTAAGTGTGTCACCCTACGGTTCGCGAACTATGCGGACATGGTTGAGTACTCACTCCGACCAATAACCAATAGCGGGATCTGGAGATCCATAATGGCTCCCACATATTCAACGATGACTTTAGTGATCGAATGAACCATTCACATACGCTACCAATTCCCTTTGTCACGCGATATTTTACTTGTCCGAGGTTTGATCATCGGTATCACACTATACCTTGTTCAACCTCGTCTCTTGACAAGTACTCTTTACTCGTACCGTGGTATGTGGTCTCTTATGAACTTATTCATATGCTTGCAAGACATTAGACGACATTCCACCGAGAGGGCCCAGAGTATATCTATCCGTCATCGGGATGGACAAATCCCACTGTTGATCCATATGCCTCAACTCATACTTTCCGGATACTTAATCCCACCTTTATAACCACCCATTTACGCAGTGGCGTTTGATGTAATCAAAGTACCTTTCCGGTATAAGTGATTTACATGATCTCATGGTCATAAGGACTAGGTAACTATGTAACGAAAGCTTATAGCAAATAACTTAATGACGTGATCTTATGCTACGCTTAATTGGGTGTGTCCATTACATCATTCATACAATGATATAACCTTGTTATTAATAACATCCAATGTTCATGATTATGAAACTAATCATCTATTAATCAACAAGCTAGTTAAGAGGCTTACTAGGGACTCTTTGTTTGTTTACATATCACACATGTATCAATGTTTCGGTTAATACAATTATAGCATGGTATATAAACATTTATCATAAACATAAAGATATATAATAACTACTTTTATTATTGCCTCTTGGGCATATCTCCAACAGTCTCCCACTTGCACTAGAGTCAATAATCTAGATTACATTGTCAAGTACCTAACACCCATGGCATTCTGGTGTTGGTCATGCTTTGCCCTAGGGAGAGCTTTAGTCAACGGATCTGCTACATTCAGATCAGTGTGTACTTTGCAAATCTTTACTTCTCCATCTTCGATGTACTCGCGAATCGAATGATAACGCAGCTTGATATGCTTCAGCCTCTTGTGTGACCTTGGTTCTTGTGCATTGGCGATGGCACCCATGTTGTCACAGTAGATGACTAGTGGGTCCAATGCACTAGGAACCACACCGAGCTCTACAATGAACCTCTTCATCCATACCGCTTCTGATGAAGCCTCTGAAGCCGCTATGTACTCCGATTCTGTTGAGGATTTCGCCACCGTGCACTGCTTCGAGCTTGCCCAGCTTACTGCAGCACCATTCAATATAAACACGTACCCAGATTGTGACTTAGAGTCATCAGGATCAGTGTTCCAACTTGCATCGGTGTAACTTGTTACAACGAGCTCTTGGTCACCTCCATAACAAAGAAACATATCCTTAGTTCTTTTCAAGTACTTCAGGATATTCTTGACCGCTGTCCAGTGTTCCATTCCTGGATCACTTTGATATCTGCTAGTCAAACTAACAACATGTGCTATATCCGGTCTTGTACATAGCATGGCATACATGATAGAGCCTACTGCCGAGGCATAGGGGATCTGACTCATCCTTTCTCTTTCTTCTGCCGTAGCCGGTCCTTGAGTCTTACTCAAGACCTTGCCTGGTAACATAGGTAAGAATCCTTTCTTACTTTCGTCCATTCTAAACTTCTTTAGAATCTTGTCCAGGTATGTACTCTGTGATAGCCCTATTAGACGTCTTGATCTATCTCTATAAATCTTGATGCCTAATATATATGATGCTTCACCAAGGTCTTTCATTGAAAAACTATTATTCAAATAACCTTTTACACTGCTTAATAGTTCTATATCATTCCCAATCAATAATATGTCATCTACATATAATATCAGGAACGCTACAGAGCTCCCACTCACTTTCTTGTAAATACAGGCCTCTCCATGACACTGTATAAACCCGAAGTCTTTGATCACCTTATCAAAGCGTCGGTTCCAACTTCTTGATGCTTGCTTCAGTCCATAGATTGAACGCTGAAGTTTGCATACTTTGTCAGCATTTTTAGGATCGACAAAACCTTTGGGTTGTACCATATACAACTCTTCCTCAATGTCTCCATTAAGGAACGCCATTTTGACATCCATCTGCCAAATCTCATAATCGAAAAATGCAGCTATTGCTAACAAAATCCTCACAGATTTTAGCTTCGCTACAGGTGAGAAAGTCTCATCGTAGTCAACACCTTGAATTTGTCGGAAACCCTTTGCGACAAGTCGAGCTTTATAGACAGTAATATTACCATCAGCATCTGTTTTTCTCTTGAAGATCCATTTATTCTCGACAGCCTTGCGGCTATCAGGTAAGTCTACCAAAGTCCATACTTTGTTATCATACATGGATCCCATTTCGGATTTCATGGCTTCTTGCCATTTGTTGGAATCTGGGCTCATCATCGCTTCTTCATACATCGCAGGGTCTTCATCATTGTTATCCACAATCATGACATTTAGACAAGGATCATACCAATCTGGAGTGGCACGTTCCCTTGTCGATCTGCGAGGTTCAGTAGCTATCTCATTTGAAGTTTCATGATCATTATCACTAGCTTCCTCTGTTGCCGGTGCAGGCGGCACAGGAACATCTTCCGGTACTGCGCTACTCTGATCAACGAGCAGAGATTCTTCAATCTCATCGAGTTCTACTTTTCTTCCAGTCACTTCTTTAGTGAGAAATTCTTTCTCAAGAAAGGTTCCGTTCTTAGCAACAAAGATCTTGCCTTCGGATCTGTGATAGAAAGTGTACCCTATAGTTTCCTTAGGGTATCCTATGAAGACGCATTTCTCCGCTTTGGGTTCTAGCTTGTCCGGTTGTAACTTTTTTACATAGGCTTCGCAACCCCAAACTTTTAGGAACGACAGCTTAGGTTTCTTATTAAACCATAATTCATACGGTGTCATTTCAACGGATTTTGATGGTGCTCTATTTAAAGTGAATGCGGCTGTCTCTAATGCATAACTCCAAAATGATAAAGGTAAATCAGTAAGAGACATCATAGAACGAACCATATCTAAGAGAGTTCGATTACGACGTTCGGACACACCGTTTCGTTGTGGTGTTCCCGGCGGTGTCAATTGTGAAAGTATTCCGCATTTCTTTAAATGCATGCCAAACTCATAACTCAGATATTCACCTCCGCGATCAGATCGTAGAAATTTAATCTTCTTGTTACGTTGATTTTCTACTTCACTTTGGAATTCCTTAAACTTCTCGAAAGTTTCGGATTTATGTTTCATTAAATAGATATACCCATATCTACTTAAATCATCTGTGAAGGTTAGAACATAACGATAACCACCGCGCGATGCTACACTCATTGGTCCGCACACATCTGTATGTATGATTTCCAATAAGTCAGTAGCTCGCTCCATCATACCCGAGAATGGAGTCTTAGTCATTTTTCCCATCAGACATGCTTCGCATCTATCAAGTGACTCAAAGTCAAGTGATTCAAGTAATCCATCGGTATGGAGTTTCTTCATGCGTTTCACTCCAATATGACCAAGACGACAGTGCCACATATAAGTAGAATTATCACTTAATTTAATTCGCTTAGCATCAATGTTATGTATATGTGTATCGCTACTATCGAGATCTAACAGAAATAAGCCATTCTTTTCAGGTGCTCGACCATAAAAGATATTATTCATAAAAATAGAACAACCATTATTCTCAGACTTGAATGAATAACCGTCTTGCATTAAACAAGATCCAGATATAATGTTCATGCTTAACGCGGGTACAAAATAACAATTATTTAGGCTTAAAACTAATCCCGAAGGTAGATGTAGAGGAAGTGTGCCGACAGCGATCACATCGACTTTGGATCCATTTCCAACGCGCATCGTCACTTCATCCTTCAGTAGTCTTCGTTTATTCTTTAGTTCCTGTTTCGAGTTACAAATATGAGCAACCGAACCAGTATCAAATACCCAGGTACTAGTACGAGAACCAGTGAGATAAACATCTATAACATGTATATCAGATATACCTTCTTTCTTCTTCTTGACAAGGCCGCTCTTCAGATCCGCCAAATACTTGGAGCAATTACGCTTCCAGTGTCCCTTCTCCTTGCAGTAATAGCACTCAGCATCAGGCTTAGGGCCAGACTTAGGTTTCACAGGAGGCGTGGCAGCTTTCTTGCCACTCTTCTTGTTCTTGCCTTTAGACTTGCCCTGTTTCTTGAAGCTGGTGGTCTTGTTGACCATCAACACTTGGTGCTCTTTCTTAATTTCAATCTCAGCAGATTTTAGCATGGCAAAGAGTTCAGGTAACTCTTTGTTCATGTTCTGCATATTGTAATTCATCACAAAGTTCTTATAACTAGGTGGCAGTGATTGAAGGACACGATTAATCCCCAGTCTGTTAGGAATCACTATTCCCAAGTCACTGAGTTTCTTCGCATGCCCGGTCATGGCGAGCATGTGCTCACTAACGGAGCTGCCTTCTTCCATCATGCAGCTGAAGAAGTGTTTCGATGCTTCATAGCATTCCACGGCCGCATGAGTCTCAAAGATAGTCTTTAACTCATTGATTAACTCATGTGGATCGTGGTGCTCAAAACGTTTTTGAAGATCGGCTTCCAGACTGCACAGGATGGCACACTGAACTTGAGAGTACCGAGTTTTCCGAGTCGCGTAAACATTCTTTACTTCATCGGTTTCAGTTTCTGCAGGAGGGTCACCTAGCGGTGCATCAAGCACATATTGCAGGTTTCCGCCATTGAGGAAGATCCTCACATGACGGAACCAGTCGGTGAAGTTGCTACCGTTGCTCTTAAGCTTTTCTTTCTCTAGGAACTGGTTAAAATTGATTGAGGACGCCATATCTACAACATATTTGCAATAGTTTAGACTAATGTTTATGACAAATTGAGTTCAAATTTTAATTTAACAAAATTAAAACCTAGGTGAACTCCCACTTAAAACAATATCCCTCGCATTGTCTTAGTGATCACACGAACCAAATCCATCACACCTATGCCCGATCATCACGAGACAAGATGTAATTTCAATGGCGAACACTCAAAGTGTTCATCATATCAATCATATGATTCATGCTCTACCTTTCGGTATCATGTGTTCCGAGACCATGTCTGTACATGCTAGGCTCGTCAAGGCCACCTTAGTATCCGCATGTGCAAAACTGACTTGCACCCGTTGTATGCACTTGTTGATTCTATCACATCCGATCATCACGAGATGCTTCGAAACGACAAGTCTTGGCAACGGTGCTACTAAGGATGAACACTTTATTATCTTGAAATTTTAGTGAGAGGGATCATCTTATAATGCTACCGTCGCGATCTAAGCAAAATAAGATGCATAAAAGGATTAACATCACATGCAGTTCATATGTGATATGATATGGCCCTTTTGTCTTTGCGCCTTTGATCTTCATCTTCAAAGCACGGACATGATCTCCATCATCAACGGGCATGATCTCCATCATCGTCGGCGTAGCGTCAAGGTCAATGGCGCCGTCTTCATGATTGTTCCCCATGTAGCAACTATTACAACTACTTTGAAATACTACTCAACATGAAATTTAAAGACAACCATAAGGCTCCTGCCGGTTGCCACAATACAATAATGATCATCTCATACATATTCATCATCACATTATGGCCATATCACATCACCAAACCCTGCAAAAACAAGTTAGACGTTCTCTAATTTGGTTTGCATATTTTACGTGGTTTAGGGTTTTCGAGCAAGATCCAATCTACCTACGAACATCAACCACAACGGTGATACTAGTGTTGTCAATAGAAGAGTAAATTGAATCTTCACTATAGTAGGAGAGACAGACACCCGCAAAGCCACTTATGCAATACAAGTTGCATGTCAAGCGTGGAGCAAATCTCATGAACGCGGTCATGTAAAGTTAGCCCGAGCCGCTTCATCCCACTATGCCACAAAGATGCAAAGTACTCAACTAAAGATAACAAGAGCATCAACGCCCACAAACCATTGTGTTCTACTCGTGCAACCATCTATGCATAGACACGGCTCTGATACCACTGTAGGATAACGTTGCATAGAAAACAAAAAATTTCCTACCGCGAACACGAAATCCAAGCCAAGATGCAATCTAGAAGACGGTAGCAACGAGGGGATTATCGAGTCTCACCCTTGAAGAGATTCCAAAGCCTACAAGAGGAGGCTCTTGTTGCTGCGGTAGACGTTCACTTGCCGCTTGCAAAAGCGCGTAGAAGATCTTGATCACGATCGGTTCCGGCGCCACGAACGGGCAGCACCTCCGTACTCGGTCACACGTTCGGTTGTTGATGAACGACGTCCACCTCCCCGTTCCAGCGGGCAGCGGAAGTAGTAGCTCCTCTTGAATCCGACAGCACGACGGCGTGGTGTCGGTGGTGGTGATGAACTCCGGCGGAGCTTCGCTAAAGCTACGCGGGAGATATGGAGGAGAGGGGGCGGCTAGGGTTTGGGAGGGGGTGGCCGGCCACTTCAATGGGGCGGCCAGCTTGTGGTCTTGGGGTGGCCGGCCCCCTCCCTTGGCCCCTCATTATATAGGTGGATCCCCAAGAGTTAGTCTCCAAGTCTTCGAATAAGACCCGAACGAAAAACCTTCCATATGGTGGGGAAACCTAGCCAAACTAGGAGTCCCACTAGAGGTGGGGTTTCCACCTCCCATATGGGGGGGTGGCCGGCCCCCTAAGGGGGAGTCCACTTGGGACTCCTCCCCCACTAGGGTTGGCCGGCCATGGAGGTGGAGTCCCATGTGGACTCCACCTTCCTTGGTGGTTTCTTCCGGACTTTTCTAGAACCTTCTAGAACCTTCCATAGAACCTTCCGAATCATTTTCAAACACATAAAATGACATCCTATATATGAATCTTATTCTCCGGACCACTCCTCGTGATGTCCGGGATCTCATCCGGGACTCCGAACAAATATTCGAACTCCATTCCATATTCAAGTTCTACCATTTCAACATCCAACTTTAAGTGTGTCACCCTACGGTTCGCGAACTATGCGGACATGGTTGAGTACTCACTCCGACCAATAACCAATAGCGGGATCTGGAGATCCATAATGGCTCCCACATATTCAACGATGACTTTAGTGATCGAATGAACCATTCACATACGCTACCAATTCCCTTTGTCACGCGATATTTTACTTGTCCGAGGTTTGATCATCGGTATCACACTATACCTTGTTCAACCTCGTCTCTGACAAGTACTCTTTACTCGTACCGTGGTATGTGGTCTCTTATGAACTTATTCATATGCTTGCAAGACATTAGACGACATTCCACCGAGAGGGCCCAGAGTATATCTATCCGTCATCGGGATGGACAAATCCCACTGTTGATCCATATGCCTCAACTCATACTTTCCGGATACTTAATCCCACCTTTATAACCACCCATTTACGCAGTGGCGTTTGATGTAATCAAAGTACCTTTCCGGTATAAGTGATTTACATGATCTCATGGTCATAAGGACTAGGTAACTATGTAACGAAAGCTTATAGCAAATAACTTAATGACGTGATCTTATGCTACGCTTAATTGGGTGTGTCCATTACATCATTCATACAATGATATAACCTTGTTATTAATAACATCCAATGTTCATGATTATGAAACTAATCATCTATTAATCAACAAGCTAGTTAAGAGGCTTACTAGGGACTCTTTGTTTGTTTACATATCACACATGTATCAATGTTTCGGTTAATACAATTATAGCATGGTATATAAACATTTATCATAAACATAAAGATATATAATAACTACTTTTATTATTGCCTCTTGGGCATATCTCCAACAGTATTAAGTTGCAAACAACAGATAATTGCATTAAGTATTGTGCGTAATGTAAACAATACAAATATCCTTAGACAAAGCATTGCTGTTTTATCCCTAGTGGCAACAGCACATCCACAACCTTAGGGGTTGTTGTCACTCCCCCAGATTCAATGGAGACATGAACCCACTATCTAGCATAAATACTCCCTCTTGGAGTCACAAGTATCAACTTGGCCAGAGCCTCTACTAGCAACGGAGAGCATGCAAGAACATAAATAACATATATGATAGATCAATAATCAACTTGACATAGTATTCCATATTCATCGGATCCCAACAAACACAACATGTAGCATTACAAATAGATGATCCTGATCATGATAGGCAGCTCACAAGATCTAAACATGATAGCACAAGAGGAGAAGACAACCATCTAGCTACTGCTATGGACCCGTAGTCCAAGGATGAACTACTCACGCATCAGTCCGGAGGCGGGCATGGTGATGTAGAGCCCTCCGGTGATGATTCCCTCTCCGGCAGGGTGCCGGAGGCGATCTTCTGAACCCCCCGAGATGGGGTTGACGGCGGCGTCTCTGGAACTTTTTCCGTATCGTGGCTCTCGGTACTAGGGTTTCGCGACGGAAGGAATAAATAGGCGAAGGGGCAGCGGGGGGGCCCGAGGGTCCCACCCCATAGGGCGGCGCGCCAGGAGGTGGGGCAGCGCCCCCCTATGGTGTGGCCGCCTCGTGGCTCCTCTTCGTCTCCTCTTCGGTGTTCTAGAAGACTCCGTGGAAAATAGGACCGTGGGCTTTTGTTTCGTCCAATTCCGAGAATATTCGTAAACTAACTTTTTTGAAATCAAAAACAGCAGAAAACAGGAACTGGCACTGCGGCATCTTGTTAATAGGTTAGTCTCGGAAAATGCATAAAAACATTATAAAGTATGACTAAAACATGTTGGTATTGTCATAAAACTAGCATGGAACATAAGAAATTATAGATACGTTGGAGACGTATCAATATTTTACTTATCCGAAGTTTGATCGTCGGTATCTCCATACCTAGTTCAACCTTGTTACCGATAAGTACTCTTTACTCGTACCGTGATATGATATCCCTTGTGAACCAGTCACATGCTTGCAAGCTAATTAGATATCATTCCACCGAGAGGGCCCAGAGTATATCTATCCGTCATCGGGATGGACAAATCCCACTCTTGATCCATATGCCTCAACTCATACTTTCCGAATACTTAATCCCATCTTTATAACCACCCATTTACGCATTGGCGTTTGATGTAATCAAAGTACCCTTCCGGTATAAGTGATTTACATGATCTCATGGTCGAAGGACTAGGTAACTATGTATCGAAAGCTTATTGCAAGTTAGAACTAAATGACTTGATCTTATGCTACGCTTATTTGGGTGTATGTCCATTATATCATTCACCCAATGACATAACCTTGTTATTAATAACATCCAATGTTCATGATCACGAAACCATGATCATCCATTAATCAACAAGCTAGTTATACAAGAGGCTTACTAGGGACTCCTTGTTGTTCACATAACACACATGTATCAATGTTTCGGTTAATACAATTATAGCATGGTATGCAAACATTATCATAAACACAAAGATATATTATAATAACCATTTTATTATTGCCTCTTGGGCATATCTCCAACAGTCTCCCACTTGCACTAGAGTCAATAATCTAGTTTACATTTGTAAAGATATAACACCTTGGCCTTCTGGTGCTTATCATGTTTTGCTCACGGGAGAGGTTTTAGTCAACGGATCTGACACACTCAGAAACGTATGTATTTTGCAATTCATTTGCGTCTCAACGCATCACTCATTTTCCAAATGAGTCGGCATTAATCATATATGTTCAGTCTTCTGGTGGAACCTTAATTCCGCGGTCTGAAATATGTCACTAATATTGTCACACACAATATAGCTTCAAAGTTCTGACACTATCGGAACTACACCAAGTTCTCAAAGAACTCCTCGACTTAACATCCTCAGTCATTGTCAAAACAATGACATACTCTGCTTTTGTTTTGTAGAATCCGTCACAATATTTAGAACTCATCTAAATCTAGCATAGACATCTTCTAGCTCATTGTGCTACCCTTTTAAATCACACTTATCCTAATTGAGATTGAAATTTTATTCTTATATGTGACCAAACTAATATCGGTGTAACACCTTACAGCGATTTGTTTGTCATTACCCCATATAAAACTATATATATCCTTGGTTCTTCTAAAGCACTCAGGGATATTCTTACTGTTGTCCAATGATCATTACATGAATCATTCTGGTATATGCTCGTAACACTTTAGAGCACAGGACATCTGATTTTGTACATATTATTCGTGATCTAAAATCACTCATGTGTTTTTACTCATTGAGTGTCAAATACACTCAAGTCTTGTTAAACCTTCACATGGAAAAGAACACCTTCTTAATATTTTTATATTGAACTACTTCAATATTCATTCTATGTACTTTGACTTAAACTTATTATGTGTTTCAATCTATCTTCATAGATCTTGACACTAAATATGTTTCAGTCCATATCTTTTCATTGAAGTTAATTTTCAATGAAACCTTTTAATCACATCAAGTACATGATTACATTATTTATAATCAACGATATGTCATCTACATAAAGTATTATAAATATGTCTCAGCGCTCCCACTTAATTTCTTGCAAATGCAAGTATCTTCATCGTTTCTGATGAAATCAAAACTCTTTGATTATTTCATCCGGTGAAGATTCCAACTCCGTGATACTCACTTCATCCAATTGAAGTTTGTATACCTATCTAGTATTCCACGGACCAGCAAAACTCTTGGTTGTATCTAGTATACATCCTTCATACACACTTCTGGTAAGGAATGTATTTCTGCCATCCTACTATCATATCTCATAAAAGAAATATGTAGAGATTACTAGAATAATCCACATAGACTATAAGCATTGCTATGGAAGATCTAATCTTATCATAGTCAACTCTTTGAACTTTGTCGTAAACAAATTTTCGATAAGTCAAGCTTCTTTAAGGATATTCCATCCAAGTCCATCTATTTTATAGATCCATTTACTTTCAAAAAGTATTCACCTATCTTGGATTTCATGGCGCATAGCCATTTTAACGGAGTCAGGGCCCATCATAACTTCTTTGTATGTAGTTGGTTTATCATTGTTCAAAAACAATCCTTTGTCCACAAATCATTTATTTGATCACAAAATAAACCATATCTACAAGGTTCAATAAGTACTTTGATCTCCATGACTATAACACTTTGTAGACATGGGAGCCATGATCTTCGTAGCTGCTTCCGGAACCATTTCCGATGTTGTGCTACTCTGATCATCATGCTCAGGTTCATGAACCTTATCAAGTTCCATTGTCCTCCCACTCAAATACTTCGCTAGAAACAATTTCTTGGAAATAAGTAAGAAACATCGACAAACACTTTTGTCTTTGACTCCATAGTGGAAAGAATTCCCAATCAATTCTCTGGGATAACCAACAAAGACATTCATCCGATTTTGGTTGTAAACTCATTTACTTATGCTATGCATACCAAAATTTAAGAAAGGACTATTAGGGTTTATACCCATGCCATAACTCGTATGGTGTCATTTCAACGGATCATGATGATGCTCTATTCAGTGTAAAAGCGGTAGTCTCTAAAGCATAATCCACAAAAAATATAATGGCGTTATTTTATCTCATCTTTAACCCAACAAGGTTTGGATACGTCTCTTGGATACTCCATCATCATTATGATACTCCAAGAAACGTGAGTTGTAGAACAATTTCATAACTTTCTTAGATGTTCGCTAAAAAATCGTAATTCAAATATTTCCACCATGATCCTATCATAGATATTTGATTTTTCTATTACGATGATTTCCACTTCATGCTGAAATTTATTTGAATCCATTCAAATGTTTCAAACTTCTTCCTTATCGAATATATCCACATATATATACTCAATTCATTGTTGGATGTTTTCATGAAGTAGAAGAATCTCCCGCACACAACTATGCCCAGTGAACCACATACATCATCTTGGCCTATGAACAATATTTCAGTCATTCCTTTTAGAAAAGATTTGCAAGTGCCAAACGATTCAAAAATCAAATGACTCCAAAAATCCATCTTCATGGAGTTTCTTCATGCGTTCCTTTCTAACATGACCTAAATAGCGGTTCCACAAATAAGTGGAATTCAAATCATTTGCCTTATGGCATTTTAGCATCAGTGTTATGTATGTGTGTTTCACCATTAAGATTTATAATAACTTATCCATCGTACATGGAGTAATGTCATAATTTGAACAACTCATTGTTTTCATTTGACCAGAGCAAAATAACAATTATTAAGTTCTTTATTATAAATTCTAAGGGCTAAGTAGAATGCCAACGACAAACATAACAACACTTTATTATGTTCCAGACGTGCATTATTACCATATTCCTTATCAGTCACTTAGGCCATCGTATTCTTGTATTGCGTTGTATTGTATGACATCTCATACCAACCAATCTGGTACAAATACCCAAGAATTTCATTATGTGACCAAACAAGGAATACATCCATAACATGTATATCATCTATATACACCTGAGCTAGACTTTCTAGTCTTTTCTTTCTTTCTGCCAAAATATCTTTTGTATTTTCTCTTTTAGCTTTCCTCATTCCCAAAAACACTTCACCTTAAATAACTTCTGGGTCCATTGGTCAAATACCAATAACCTTGAGGTTTTTACTTTGAAGTGGATCATCATATGACAAGTGTTCCAGATTTCACTATTAGTAACTTTGTAATATGATGAACAATTTCACTCATAATTTTTATCCATCATATCATGACGACTTTCCGAGACCATGTCTGTACATGCTAGGCTCGTAAAGTTTAACCTCAGTATTCGCATGTGCAAATCTGGCTTGCACCCGTTGTATGCACACGTAGAATCTATAACACCCGATCATCACGTGATGCTTCGAAACGACGAGTCTTAGAAACGGTGCATACTAAGGACGATCACTTCATGGATATGCGAATATCGTTAGTGCCCAACTAGTTGGAGGATCGGGACGCCTAGCGTCTTCAACCTTCGTACATTCCCATAAAACTTATGAGTTTATGTAGTCTCACTAGATTATATTCTATCATCTTGCAATAAGGTCTTAGATATCACATATATCTCATACCTTGCTTATTTCTGAAAACAAAATTTCTAGCTCCTTACTTTTCAAACGGATTTGAACTTCAAGTTTCACGGAGACAAGATGATTTTAGGTACTAATTGAAACCATTGTTCTTTGAATCAGCAATGTGAGGTTTACTAAAAGTTTGCAATAGGACTTAATCATTTCTTGATTCTTTAACAATACGGTACCAGTCCGTAAAGTTACTTGTCAGACTTAACAGTATTTCTATCTCAATTATAAGACTAGCGCATGGTAGAAAACGGATGCCAATTCTACAAATTTAATTCAAAATACTATTCAGACTATGTTCATGATAATTAGTTCAAGTTTTAATCTAATTACTAATGAACTCCCACTTAATACAACATCCCTCATAGTTGTTAAGTGGTACACGATCCACATCCACTACACCAAAACCGATCATCACGTGAGATGATGTAGCTTCAATGGTGAACATCAACATGTTGATCATATCATCCATATGACTCGTGTTCAACCTTTCGGTTTCCGTTGTCCCGAGGCCATGTCTGTACATGCTAGGCTCGTCAAGCAAACCCAAGTATTTCCGCGTGTGCAACATGGCTTACACCCGTTGTATGTGAACGTAGAATCTATCACATCCGATCATCACGAGATGCTTCAAAACGACGAACTGTAGCAACGGTGCATACGAGGGGAGAACACTTTATTATCTTGATATTAATGTGAGGGATCATCTTATAATGCTACCGTCGCGATCTAAGCAAAATAAGATGCATAAAGGATTAACATCACATGCAATTCATATGTGATATGATATGGCCCTTTAGTCTTTGCGCCTTTGATCTTCATCTCCAAAGCACGGACATGATCTCCATCATCAACGGGCATGATCTCCATCATCGTCGGCGTAGCGTCAAGGTCCATGGCGCCGTCTTCATGGTTGTTCACCGTGTGTAGCAACTATTACAACTACTTTGAAATAATACTACAACATGAAATATAAAGACAACCATAAGGCTCATGCCGGTTGCCACAATACAATAATGATCATCTCATACATATTCATCATCACATCATGGCCATATCACATCACCAAACCCTGCAAAAACAAGTTAGACGCCTCTAATTTGGTTTGCATATTTTACGTGGTTTAGGGTTTTCGAGTAGGATCCAATCTACCTACGAACATGAACCACAACGGTGATACTAGTGTTGTCAATAGAAATAGTAGATTGAATCTTCACTATGGTGAGAGAGACAGACACCCGCAAAGCCACTTATGCAATACAAGTTGCATGTCGAGCGTGGAGCAAGTCTCATGAACGCGGTCATGTAAAGTTAGCCCGGGCCGCTTCATCCCACCATCCCGCAAGATGCAAAGTACACACAACTAAAGAAAACAAAAACATCAACGCCCACAAAACCATTATGTTCTACTCGTGCAACCAATCTATGCATAGACACGGCTCTGATACCACTGTTGGGATTCGTAGCATAGAAAACAAAAAATTCCTACCGCAAGAACGAACAACAAGCCAAGATCTAATCTAGTAGATGGTAGCAACGAGGTGAAGATCAACATACCCTTGAAGATCGCTAAGCGTTAACGAGATAAATCTCGTGGTGGATGTAGACGATCACTTGCCGCTTTCAAAAGAGCGTAGAAGATCTTGACGGTGCCACAATCGAGTAGCACCTCCGCACTCGGTCACACGTACGGTGTTGATGACGACGTCCTTCTCCTTGTTCCAGCGGGAAGCGGATGTAGTAGATCCTCCTCGGAATCCCGCCAGCACGACGGCGTGGTGATGGTGGTGGTGGAGATCTCCGGCAGGGCTTCGCCTAAGCGCTACGGGAGAGAGGTGGAGGAGGGAGTGGTGCTAGGGTTTGGGAGAGAGGGAGGGGTGCGGCCAAGGGCTGACTTGATGTGGCCGGCCAGCCCCCCTCTCCTCCTCTTTATATAGGTGGAACACCCAAGGGTTTGCCCAAAGATCTGAATAAGACCCCAATTCAAAAACTGCCATATGGACGAAACCTAGAGGGACAGGGACTCTCCCCTTTCCCCTTTCTTGGCCGGCCAAGGAGGTGGAGTCCACCATGGACTCCACCCTCCCACTTGGTTGGCAAGTTAGGGTTGGTGGAGTCCCACCGGGACTCCACCTTCCATAGTGATTTCTTCCGGAAGGTTCTAGAACATTCTAGCGCCTTCCATAAATGCACCGGATCATTTCCAAACTTGGAAAGTGACTTCCTATATATGAATCTTATTCTCCGGACCATTCCGGAACTCCTCGTGATGTCCTGGATCCCATCCGAGACTCCGAACAATATTCGAACTCCATTCCATATTCCATATCTACTTAAAACGACATCAAACCTTAAGTGTGTCACCCTACGGTTCGAGAACTATGCGGACATGATCGAGACTCCTCTCCGATCAATAACTAATAGCGGGACCTGGAGATCCATAATAGCTCCCACATATTCAACGATGACTTCGTGATCGAAAGAACCATTCACATACGATACCGATTCCCTTTGTCACGCGATATTTTACTTATCCGAAGTTTGATCGTCGGTATCTCCATACCTAGTTCAACCTCGTTACCGATAAGTACTCTTTACTCGTACCGTGATATGATATCCCTTGTGAACTAGTCACATGCTTGCAAGCTAATTAGATATCATTCCACCGAGAGGGCCCAGAGTATATCTATCCGTCATCGGGATGGACAAATCCCACTCTTGATCCATATGCCTCAACTCATACTTTCCGAATACTTAATCCCATCTTTATAACCACCCATTTACGCAGTGGCGTTTGATGTAATCAAAAAACCCTTTCGGTATAAGTGATTTACATGATCTCATGGTCGAAGGACTAGGTAACTATGTATCGAAAGCTTATAGCAAGTTTGAACTAAATGACTTGATCTTATGCTACGCTTATTTGGGTGTATGTCCATTATATCATTCACCCAATGACATAACCTTGTTATTAACAACATCCAATGTTCATGATCACGAAACCATGATCATCTATTAATCAACAAGCTAGTTATAAAAGAGGCTTACTAGGGACTCTTTGTTGTTTACATAACACACATGTATCAATGTTTCGGTTAATACAATTATAGCATGGGATGTAAACATTTATCATGAACACTAAGATATAACAATAACTAATTTATTATTGCCTCTTGGGCATATCTCCAACAACTTTAACTTCAGCTTGGTACACAACTCCTTGCTTGCTAAATTGCGGCAACTCCCGCCATCAATAATGACCTTGCAAGCCTTGTCAGGACCAACTAAAGCCTTTGTTTGGAACAAATTGCAGCGCTGAGTAGATGCACTTGGCAACACATTAAGAGCACGCTGAGACACAACAATAGTGCGAGCTTCAGACGGATAAGCATCTACACCATCACTGTCATAGTCATCATCTTCTGGAGCATATGGATCAACATCATCTCCAGTCTCATACTCATTGTCCTCATTAATAATCATGACCTTGCGGTTAGGACAATCTCTCTTGAAGTGACCCTTGCCACCACATGTATGGCAATTCATATCGCGGTTGCGCGCAGTAGACATGCTAGAACCACTCGTACTTGCAGCAGGTTCGGGCTTCTTTGTGTTGGACACATTGGAGACTGATACGTCTCCAACGTATCTATAATTTCTTATGTTCCATGCTAGTTTTATGACAATACCTACATGTTTTATTCACACTTTATAATGTTTTTATGCATTTTCCGGGACTAACCTATTAACAAGATGCCACAGTGCCAGTTCCTGTTTTCTGCTGTTTTTGATTTCAGAAAAGTTAGTTTACAAATATTCTCGGAATTGGACGAAACAAAAGCCCACGGCCCTATTTTCCACGGAGTGTTCCAGAAGACCGAAGAAGAGTCGAGGAAGGGCAGCAGGGGGCCCACACCATATGGCGGCGCGGGGGGCCCCACTGCCGCGCCAAGACGTGGGGAGGGAGCCCCCTGGCTCCCCCGACTCTGCCCCTTCGCCTATTTATTCCTTCGTCCGCGAAAACCCTAGCACCGAGAGCCAAAATACCAGAACAGTTCCAGAGACGCCGCCGCCGTCAACCCTAACTCGGGGGTTCAGGAGATCTCCTCCGGCACCCTGTCGGAGAGGGGAATCATCACCGGAGGGCTCTACATCACCATGCCCGCCTCCGGACTGATGCGTGAGTAGTTCATCCTTGGACTACGGGTCCATAGCAGTAGCTAGATGGTTGTCTTCTCCTCTTGTGCTATCATGTTTAGATCTTGTGAGCTGCCTATCATGATCAACATCATCTATTTGTAATGCTACATGTTGTGTTTGTTGGGATCCGATGAATATGGAATACTATGTCAAGTTGATTATTGATCTATCATATATGTGTTGTTTATGATCTTGCTTGCTCTCCGTTGCTAGTAGAGGCTCTGGCCAAGTTGATACTTGTGACTCCAAGAGGGAGTATTTATTCTAGATAGTGGGTTCATGTCTCCATTGAATCTGGGGGAGTGACAGCAACCCCTAAGGTTGTGGATGTGCTGTTGGCACTAGGGATAAAACGTCAATGCTTTGTCTAAGGATATTTGTATTGTTTACATTACGCATAGTACTTAATGCAATTGTCTGTTGTTTGCAACTTAATACTGGAAGGGGTGCGGATGCTAACCCGAAGGTGGACTTTTTAGGCATAGATGCATGCTGGATGGCGGTCTATGTTCTTTGTCGTAATGCCCTAAGTAAATATCATAGTAGTCATCATGATATGTATGTGCATTGTTATGCCCTCTCTATTTGTCAATTGCCCAACTGTAATTTGTTTACCCAACATGCTATTTATCTTATTGGAGAGACACCACTAGTGAACTGTGGACCCCGGTCCATTCTTTTACATCTGAAATACAATCTACTGCAATCATTGTTCTCTTTTGTTTTCTGCAAGCAAACATCATCTTCCACACCATACGTTTAATCCTTTGTTTTCAGCAAGCCGGTGAGATTGACAACCTCACTGTTAAGTTGGGGCAAAGTAGTTTGATTGTGTTGTGCAGGTTCCACGTTGGCACCGGAATCCCTGTTGTTGCGCCGCACTACACTCCTTCACCAACAACCTTCACGTGATCTTCATCTCCTACTGGTTTGATAACCTTGGTTTCTTACTGAGGGAAACTCGCTGCTGTACGCATCATACCTTCCTCTTGGGGTTCCCAACGGACGTGTGCTTTACCGTCACAAGCAGCTACTTTTCTGGCGCCGTTGCCGGGGAGATCAAGACACGCTGCAAGGGGAGTCTCTCACACCCAATCTCTTTACTTTGTTTATTGTCTTGCTTTATTTTATTTTCTGTCTTGTTTGCTTTCTATATCAAAAACACAAAAAAAAAGTTACTTATTTTACTTTATTTAATTCGGTTTGCTTTATTATTGCTAAAATGGGTACTCCTGAGAACACTAAGTTGTGTGATTTCACTAGCACAAATAATAATTATTTCATATGCACTCCTATTGCTCCACCTGCTACTACAGCAGAATTTTATGAAATTAAACCTGCTTTACTAAATCTTGTTATGAGAGAGCAATTTTCTGGTGTTAGTACTGATGATGCTGCTGCCCATCTTAATAATTTTGTTGAACTTTGTGAAATGCAAAAGTATAAGGATATAGATGGGGATATTATAAAACTGAAATTGTTTCCTTTCTCCTTGAGAGGAAGAGCTAAAGATTGGTTGCTATCTTTGCCTAAAAATAGTATTAATTCATGGACTAAATGTAAAGATGCTTTCATTGGAAAATATTATCCTCCTGCTAAAATTATATCTTTGAGAAGTAGCATTATGAACTTTAAGCAATTGGATAATGAACATGTTGCCCAAGCATGGGAGAGAATGAAATCTTTGGTAAAGAATTGCCCTACCCATGGACTAACTACTTGGATGATCATCCAAACCTTATATGCAGGATTAAATTTTTCTTCGAGGAACCTATTGGATTCAGCTGCTGGAGGTACTTTTATGTCCATCACTTTGGGTGCTGCAACAAAGCTTCTTGATGATATGATGATCAACTACTCTGAATGGCACACTGAAAGAACTCCTCAAGGTAAGAAGGTAAATTCTGTTGAAGAAACCTCTTCCTTGAGTGATAAGATTGATGTTATTATGTCTATGCTTGTTAATGGTAAATCTCATGTTGATCCTAATAATGTTCCTTTAGCTTCATTGGTTGCTCAAGAAGAGCATGTTGATGTGAACTTCATTAAAAATAATAATTTCAACAACAATGCTTATAGGAATAATTTTGGTAACAACAACTATAGGCCATATCCTTCTAATAGTGGTAATGGTTATGGTAATTCTTATGGTAATTCTTACAACAATAGTAGGAGTGTACCCTCTGATCTTGAAGTCATGCTTAAAGAATTTATTAGTACACAAACTGCTTTTAACAAATCTGTTGAGGAAAAGTTTGGTAAAATTGATGTTCTTGCTTCTAAGGTTGATAGTCTTGCTCTTGATGTTGATCTTTTGAAACTGAAAGTTATGCCTAATGAAGTTAAAGATACTAAGTCATTTGCTACAGCAAATGCTATCCAAGTTCGAATTAATGATAATATTAGAATGATGGCTGAATTGCATGCTAGGTGGGAAAGAGAAGAAAAACTTGCTAAAGAGAATAATATAGCTAGAGTTTGGACTATTACCACCACTAGTAATGTTGATGCTTCACATGTTGCTAAACCTCCTACTATCAATGGTAAAATAATTGGTGTTGGCAATGATTCTACTTCTACTACAAAGCATGCAAAATTGCCTGAAACTGCTGAAACTGCTTGTGATAAAAGTGCTGAAATTTTTCAAAGTATTGGGGACAATGGTCCCATTGCTGTAGATCATAATGGTTTTGATTTTGATAATTGTCATATTTCTGAAGTTATTAAGTTCTTGCAAAAACTTGCTAGAAGTCCTAATGCTAGTGCTATAAACTTGGCCTTTACAAAACATATTACAAATGCTCTCATTAAAGCTAGGGAAGAGGAATTAAAACTTGAAGCTTCTATCCCTAGGAAGTTGGAAGATGGTTGGGAGCCCATCATTAAAATAAAGGTCAATGATTTTGATTGTAATGCTTTATGTGATCTTGGTGCAAGTATTTCTGTTATGCCTAAGAAACTTTATGATATGCTTGACTTGCCACCTTTGGAATATTGTTATTTGGATGTTAATCTTGCTGATAATTCTATAAAGAAACCTTTGGGGAGAATTGATAATGTTCACATTACGGTTAACAATAACCTTGTCCCCGTTGATTTTGTTGTTTTGGATATTGAATGCAATGCATCTTGTCCTATTGTTTTGGGAAGACCCTTTCTTCGAACCGTTGGTGCTATTATTGATATGAAAGAAGGAAATATTAAGTATCAATTCCCTCTTAAGAAAGGTATGGAACACTTCCCTAGAAAGAGAATGAAGATGCCTTTTGATTCTATTATTAGAACAAATTATGATGTTGATGCTTCTTCTCTTGATGTTACTTGATTTTCACTTTCTGCGCCTAGCTGAAAGGCGTTAAAGAAAAGCGCTTATGGGAGACAACCCATTATTTTATTTCTGCAATTTTTGTTTTATATTTGAGTCAAGGTGCTTGTTACTACTGTAGCAATACATTTGTATCTTTATTTTCTTGCATTGTTGTGCCAAGTAAATTCTTTGATAGAAAGTTGATACTAGATCTGGATTTCTGCGCAGAAACAGATTTTTAGCTGTCACGAATTTGAGCTTTTCTCTCTGTAGAAGAATCTAAAAATTCTGAAAGAATTAATGAGTAATCCTCAGATATGTATCCAACTTTCATTCAACTGGAGCTTTTCCATCTGAGCATGTTAAGTGCCCCTAAACAATTCGTCTTTACGGACTGTTCTGTTTTGACAGATTCTGCCTTTTATTTCGCATTGCCTCTTTTACTGTGTTTGAGTGGATTTCTTTGCTCCATTAAATTTCAGTAGCCTTGGGTAATGTCCAGAAGTATTGGGAATGATTGTGTCCTTGCTGAACATGTGAATTTTTGATTATGCACTAACCCTCTAATGAGATTGCTTTGAGTTTGGTGTGAAGGAAGTTTTCAAGGATCAAGAGAGGAGGATGATATAATATGATCAAGAAGAGTGAAAAGTCTAAGCTTGCCCCCGTGGTTCATCCCTGCATATTTCAAGAAGACTCAAGC
The DNA here is from genome assembly GCA_030979885.1 of Lolium multiflorum. Taxonomy (NCBI): domain Eukaryota; kingdom Viridiplantae; phylum Streptophyta; class Magnoliopsida; order Poales; family Poaceae; genus Lolium; species Lolium multiflorum. The sequence goes on along the minus strand of CM061753.1, from coordinate 166,488,656 downwards.
GTCTAAGCTTGGGGATGCCCAAGGCATATCCTTCTTCATCAAAACTTATCAGGTCACCTCTAGTGAAACTATATTTTAATTCCGTCACATTTTATGTGCTTTACTTGGAGCGTCTGTGTGCTTTAATTCTCGTTTTTTATTTTAATTTTCTTAATAAATCGGATCCTAACATGCTTGTGTGGGAGAGAGACACGCTCCGCTTTTTCATTTGAACACTTGTGTTCTTCGTTTTATTTTTCATGTTCATGGCTAAAGCTGAAAGCCCCAACACTTATACTTATTGTTATTTTGTTGGAAACAGAAAATGCTTCATGTGATAATTGGTATATTGTCTTGAATAATTTGATACTTGGCAATTGTTTTGAGCTCTCAAGTAGATCATGTTTAAGCTCTTGCATCATGTAGTTTAAACCTATTAGTGGAGAACTACCGTAGAGCTTGTTGAAATTTGGTTTGCATGATTGGTCTCTCTAAGGTCTAGATATTTTCTGGTAAAAGTGTTTGAGCAACAAGGAAGACAGTGTAGAGTCTTATAATGCTTGCAATATGTTCTTGTGTAAGTTTTGATGTACCGGTTTGTACTTGTGTTTGCTTCAAACAACCTTGCTAGCCAAAGCCTTGTACTGAGAGGGAATGCTTCTCGTGCATCCAAAACCTTGAGCCAAAACCTATGCCATTTGTGTCCACCATAACTACCTACTATGTGGTATTTTTCTGCCATTCCAAGTAAATACTTCATGTGCTACCTTTAAAACCTTTCAAAATTTCATTCCTTGTTTTTGCAATACATAGCTCATGGGAAAGTAGCTTAAAAACTATTGTGGTAAGGAATATGTCGCTTGTGTATCTTAGTTCTTATAAGTTGCTTGTTGAGCGGTAACCATGTTTCTGGGGACGCCATCAACCTGTCACACCTTTGTTGAATATCATGTGAGTTGCTATGCATGTTCGTCTTGTCTGAAGTAAGGGAGATTTTCCATGAGTTGAAATGGTTTGAGTACGCATATTGTTAGAGAAGAACATTGGGCCGCCAACCAAAGCCATGTATCATGGTGGAAGTTTCAGCTTGGACATTAATCCTCGAATCTCTTATGAGAATATTATCTGTCGTTGAATGCTTAAAGCATAAAAGAGGAGTCCATTATCTGTTTCCTATGTTGTCCGGTATGGATGTCCTCAAGTTGAGATCTATCAAAATCGAGAAATCAAATGCGGTTTATCTCCTTGGACCTTTGTACAGGTGGCATAGAGGTACCCCTTTGTGACACTTGGTTGAAACATATGTAATGCGATGATAATTGATGACCCACAAGTATAGGGGGTGTATCGTAGTATCTTCGATAAGTAAGAATGTCGATCCCAACGAGGAGCAGAAGGTGTTGACAAGTAGTTTCGATGAAGGATTCACTGTAAATGCTCACAAACAAGTATTCAAGGAGTTTTGATGTAACAGATGAATAAAGTACGAGTAAGTAAAGTGCGAGAGAAATAATTGCAGCGAGTGGCCCAATCCTTTTTAGCACAAAGGACAAGCCGGTTTGTTTACTTATAATGACCAAACGTTCTTGAGGACACACGGGAATTTAGTCTAATGCTTTCGCTTCATGTAGCTAAATAATCTTCATTGTTTTGATAAGTGTTGTGTGGGTGAACTATGCTAATACCGCCCTTCCTAGGGCTAATACATACTTGTGATTATACCCCTTGCAAGCATCCGCAACTACAAGAAAGTAATTAAGATAAATCTAACCACAGCCTTAAACTCTGAGATCCTGCGATCCCTCTGCATCGATATACTAACGGGGGTTTAGGTTTCACTCCGGCAACCCCGCAATTAGCAAACGAATACAAGATGCATTCCCCTAGGCCCATAAATGGTGAAGTATCATGTAGTCGACGTTCACATGACACCACTAGAAGAATAACACCACAACTTAAATATCATAACATTGAATATTACTCAACCATAATTCACTACTAACATTTAGACTTCACCCATGTCCTCAAGAACTAAACGAACTACTCACGAGACATCATATGGAACATGATCAGAGGTGATATGATGATGAATAACAATCTGAACATAAACTTGGTTCAATGGTTTCACTCAATAGCATCAACAACAAGTAGAGATCGATACCGGGAGAGTTTCCTCTATCAAACAATCAAGATCTACCCCAAATCGTTAGCGGTGATGATGTGCAGCGGTGGAGATGGCGGTGATGATGATGAAGATGATGGTGATGGTGATGGAGATGATGTCCAGCTTGATGACGGTGACGATGGCGTCGATTTCCCCCTCCGGGAGGGAATTTCCCCGACGGATTCCTGCCCGCCGGAGAGCTCTTTTCTCTCTGGTGTTCTCCGCCCCGTAGAGGCGGCTGTAACCCTTCGTGAGGATTCCTCTGTGGCTTAGGTTTTTGGGACGAAGGAGTACGCGAAGAAAAGGAGGCGAAAGGGGCTCTGTGGGCCCCACACCACATGGCGCGCCAGGGCATGGCCGCGCCGCCCTAGGGTGTGGGCCCACCCTGGGTCCTCCTGGCCCCTCCTTCTGGCTTCCTTCGTCATCTTCAAAAATAGGATTTTTGGTATAATTTCCTTCCACAGTTGATCTTCCGAAATATTGCATTCTGCTTTTTCCAGCAGAATCCTGGCTCCGGTGCGCAATCTCCAAATAATCATGAAACATGCAAAATAGATGAAATAACATAAGTATTGTGTCCCAATATGAAATATATCAATGAATAACAGCAAATTATGATATAAAATAGTGATGCAAAATGGACGTATCAACTCCCCCCAAGCTTAGACTTCGCTTGTCCCCAAGCGAAACTGAGCTCGATAAACAAGACCACATGTTTATGGAGTGAAGAGTCGATCAATAAAATACGGACAAGAAGCATCATATTCATTCACACAAGACATTATAGTAAACAACTTCCTCATACAACTCAACTTGAAACAAGTATAAGGTAATCACAAATAAAGGTGCATAAGAAATCATAATTGGTGATGGCAAACTTTGTTCTTGGTCAGAGAACAGTTAACAGATTATACTTATCTATTGAGCAGCGCTCTCATATTAAAGCTTATGTGGCTCATCTTGCATACTCAATCATAATGATCATGGATAATTTTCAAAGCTATATTCATTCAGATAAAACTTGTACTAAACAAGAAAGAATAAAAGACATGATGAAGCAAATCACAATATAATAGTTCGATCACAACAACTCAAATGCTTGCTTGAGATGGAGGGAAATAGGTTTACTGACTCAACATAAAGTAAAAGACAGGCCCTTCGCAGAGGGAAGCAGGGATTAAATCATGTGCTAGAGCTTTTCAAGTTTTGAAATCATATAAAGACGATAAAAGTAACATTTTGAGAGGTGTTTGTTGTTGTCAACGACTGGTAGCGGGTACTCTAACTACCTTATCAACTAGACTTTCAAGAGCGGCTCCCATGAAGGACGTTATTTCTACCACCGTGGTAGATCATCCCTCTTCTCTTTTGTTTACACATGTATTTTAGTGGGGTGGCACTCCTTCCAACCTTTCTTTCACAAACCATGGCTAACCGATTCCATCGGGTGCCTGCCAACAATCACATACCATGAAGGGGTGCCTTTTTATTTTTATTATGATGACACTCCTCCCCACCTTTGCTTTCTCAAGCCATGGCTAACCGATTCCATCGGGTGCCGACCAACTTTTCACATACCATGGAGGAGTGTCTATTTGCAAAATTAAGTTGCTTACTGATAAATCAGAGCAACACATGTGAAGAGAATTATTAATGAAGTTAATTAATTGGGGCTGGGAACCCCTTTGCCAGCTCTTTATGCAAAGTTATTGGATAAGCGGATGAAGCCACTAGTCCATTGTGAAAGTCTGTCCGAAGTAAATGACAAGATCGAAAGATAAAACACCACATACTTCCTCATGAGCTATAAAACATTGACACAAATAAGAGATGATAAATTTTGAATTGTTTAAAGGTAGCACACGAAGTATTTACTTTGGAATGGCGGAAAATACCATGTAGTAGGTAGATATGGTGGACACAAATGGCATAGGTTTGGGTTCAGGTTTGGATGCACGAGAAGTATTCCCTCTCAGTACAAGTCTTTGGCTAGCAAGGTTAAATAGCAAGCACAAGAGTTGAGGGAAACAAACAAATATACATGTGATAGAAACAATCATGCATCTTACTTGTAAGCACAAATAGTTTTAACTTCAGAATACTAAGCTAAGAACTGATAAGAAAGATAATAACAACTTCTACATGTATTTTCTCTATGCTTCTTGAATTCAAAGTGTTGTTGCTATTGACCATTGCTAAGTTTGCCAAAACCAAATAGATTTACTCAATGCTCCCAAAGTGGTACCAATACTAAAATCAAGATCAATCATATAGTAGAAATTGCAAACTAAAATAAGGTGTGCAATATGTAAATGATAAGACTTCTCATTAATATTCCATAACGATAACTCACACCAACGGATACATAGATAACCAACTAAGAGAGATACTTCCATACTGCAACTCATCTTATACGATAACTTCCCTACTCATGATATGACACTACTTGATAATAAAAGGTAAAAGATAGTGATGATGTGATACCGCGGCACTCCCCCAAGCTTGGAACAAACCAAGGGGATGCCAATACCGATGATGAATTACTCCTTCGGTGATGATGGTGATGGCTTCTTCTCGCGCTTCATAAGGATCTCCTTCAACTTCAGCTTCTCAATTTTGCAATTCTGCACCAAAACCTGAAAAGACTCATTGTTATCCGAATGTGGCGGTGACGGCCTTGTGCTGGGAATTAAGTAATATTCCAGCATTCTGCGAAGTCGCTGGTTCTCCTCCTGAAGTATCTCCACTTCCCTTTTGAGAGCACGATATTGATCACAAAACTCATCAGCAACCCGTATTGCTTCCTCCACACAAGGGAAAGAGTCGAGGTCCAGAGCAGGCGGAAGAGGTCCCTGCAAGTTATGAGAAAAAGAACGCCCAGTGTTAACCGATCCCACCAAGATTGGCTTACTCTTCGTAGTTTCCCACTCTCCTTTTGCAGATGCTATCTTCTCCTTCTCCTTATTGATCCTTTCATCCATCTCTTCCTTCCAAAACCCCTTGTCCTTGTTGTTGGAGACCATCGTGCTTCTAGATGAAAACAGATCCTGGCAGAAACAGCTCGAAACAAAACACGTCGAGAAACGATATACGGACCTCCAGGGGTCCGGGGATTATATAATAATTTTTTTAGAACAAACGGAAAGTACCAGGTCGAACCGAGTCGGAAAGGGGCGACGAGGCGGCAGACCATAGGTCGGCGCGGGGGCCCGCGCCGGCCTATGGTGGCACGCCCTCGTGCGTTCTTTCCACTCCGTTTCGATCTCGTAATTTTTCATATTTTCCAAAAATAGCAAAAATATTGTTCGGAAAGTAAATTGCGAACTTCTCGTTACCAATACTGTTACCTATTCAAAGTCGAGTTCTGGCGGACTGTCGATTTGTCCTTTGATGAAAGCCTCCGGTGTTTCCACTTGAATAATATCAACATCAACATTATAAGAATCACTGAGATATAATGCTTGAGTCTTTGCCCATTCACCACTTGTGTAGCATTGCCTTGGAGAGAGCTAATTTTAATTGCTCCTGAACGATACACCTCCTCGACAACATATGGTCCTTCCCATTTTGAGAGCAATTTCCCTGCAAAAAGTCTGAGACGAGACCGATACAATAGGACTTTGTCCCCAACATTAAATTCTCTTTTAATAATCCTTCTATCATGCCACTTTTTAACTTTCTCTTTAAAGAGTTTAGCATTTTCATAAGCTTCACTTCTCCATTCATCTAGTGAACTTAATTGCAGCAACCTTTTATTACCAGCTAGTTTAGGATCTTTATTTAGTTCTCTAACAGCCCAATAAGCTTTGTGCTCTAATTCTAAAGGTAAATGACAAGCTTTTCCATAAACCATTTTATAAGGTGACATTCCCATGGGGTTTTTATAAGCAGTTCTATAAGCCCATAGTGCGTCCTTCAATTTACTAGCCCAATTCTTTCTAGATTTATTAACAGTTTTTCCCAAGATAGACTTAATTTCTCTATTTGATAATTCTACTTGACCACTAGTTTGAGGATGATAAGCGGAAGCAATTCTATGATTAATTCCATACCTAGCAAGAGTTTTTCTAAAACCTCCATGAATAAAATGAGAACCTCCATCAGTCATAATATATCTAGGAACTCCAAATCTAGGAAAAATAATATCTAAAAGCATTTTTAAAGAGGTCTCACCATCAGCACTTTTTGTGGGTATAGCTTCTACCCATTTAGTAACATAATCAACAGCAACAAGTATATGAGTGTTACCTTCTGAAGAGGGAAAAGGTCCCATAAAGTCGAATCCCCAACAATCAAACGGTTCAATAACAAGAGTATAATTCATAGGCATTTCATTGCGTCTGGAGATATTACCAACCCTTTGACATTCATCACAAGATAAAATAAACTTCCTTGCATCTTTGAAGAGAGTTGGCCAATAAAAACCTGATTGTAGAACCTTTTGCGCGGTTCTTTCTCCGGCGTGATGTCCTCCATAAGCACTACCATGACATTTACTCAATATCTCCTGTTGTTCATATTCAGGAACACATCTTCGCATAATACCATCCACTCCTTCTTTATATAAGTGTGGGTCATCCCAAAAATAATGCCTCAAGTCATAAAAGAATTTCCTCCTTTGCTGAGCTGAAAAGGTTGGAGGCAAATACTTGGAAACAATAAAGTTAGCATAATCAGCATACCAAGGGCTATCTCGCGAGTTCACCTTTATTACAGCCAATTGTTCATTTGGAAAACTATCATTAACAGGAACAGGATCATAAGCAATATTTTCCAATCTAGATAAATTATCAGCAACAGGATTATCAGCACCTTTCCTATCTATAATATGTAAATCAAATTCTTGCAACAGAAGTACCCATCTAATAAGCCTTGGCTTAGCATCTTTCTTTGTCATAAGGTATCTAATTGCAGCATGATCAGTATGAATTGTAACTTTTGAATCAACAATATAAGATCTAAATTTATCACAAGCAAAGACTACAGCTAACAATTCTTTTTCAGTTGTAGCATAATTTCTTTGAGCAGCATCAAGAGTCTTGCTAGCATAATGAATAACATTTAATTTCTTATCTACTCGCTGTCCAAGAACAGCGCCTACAGCAAAATCACTAGCATCACACATAATTTCAAATGGTAAGTTCCAATCAGGAGGTTCAACTATAGGAGCAGTTGTTAAGGCTTTCTTTAGAGTATCAAAAGCTTCCTTACAATCATCATCAAAAACAAAAGGTACATCTTTTTGAAGAAGATTAGTAAGAGGCTTTGAAATCTTAGAGAAATCTTTAATAAATCTCCTATAAAACCCAGCATGACCAAGAACACTACGAATACCTTTAACATCCCTCGGATAGGGCATCTTCTCAATTGCTTCAACTTTAGCTCTATCAACTTCAATACCTCTTTCGGAAATTTTATGTCCCAATACAATTCCTTCATTAACCATAAAGTGGCATTTCTCCCAATTAAGAACAAGGTTAGTTTCTTCACATCTCTGCAAAACTTTATCGAGGTTTCGCAAGCAATTATCGAAAGAATTACCATAGACAGAGAAATCATCCATGAATACCTCTACAATACTCTCGCAAAAGCCATGAAAAATAGCAGACATGCATCTTTGAAAAGTAGCAGGAGCATTACATAAACCAAAAGGCATACGTCTATAAGCATAAGTTCCATAGGGACAAGTGAAAGTGGTTTTCTCTTGATCTTTAGCTTTAACAGCAATTTGTGAAAACCCAGAATAACCATCAAGAAAGCAAAAATGAGTATTTTTAGACAATCTTTCTAGCATTTGATCAATAAATGGCAAAGGGTAATGATCTTTCTTAGTAACTTTATTAACTTTTTGAAAATCAATGCACATTCTATACCCTACCACTACTCTTTGAGGTATGAGCTCATCATTATCATTAGGCACAACAGTCATTCCTCCTTTCTTAGGAACACAATGAACAAGACTAACCCATCTACTATCAGCAATAGGATATATAATACCAGCTTCAAGAAGTCGTAATACCTCGTTTCTTACCACATCCTTCATCTTCGGAATTAGACGACGCTGAGGTTCAACAACAGGCTTCGCATCATCTTCCATATTAATGGCGTGTTGGCAAATAGAGGGAGAAATCCCCTTCAAGTCATCAAGAGTATAGCCAATAGCACCTCGATGTTTCTTCAATATTTGCAATAATCTTTCTTCTTCAAACTCTGTAAGTTTAGAACTAATAATAACAGGATATATTTTCTTATCATCAATATAAGCATATTTGAGATTATCAGGTAAAGGCTTTAAATCAAAAACAGGATCTTCCTTTGGTGGCGGTGTTGTACCCAAATCTTCCACTGGTAAATCATGCTTGAGAATAGGTTGACGAAGAAATATCTCCTCAAGCTCATCTCTTTCTTTCCTGAAAATTTCACTCTCGCTATCCTCCAAATGTTGCTGCAAAGGATTATTAGGAACAAGAACAATAGATGCACACTGCTCCATTTTAAAATCATTACTAGGCAAGTCAGCTTTATAAGGAGTTTTGGTAAATTTGGAAAAGTTAAACTCATAAGGTTCACCAGCAAATTTAGTCAAAATTTTCTCTTTCTTACAATCTATAATAGCTCCACAAGTATTTAGAAAAGGTCTACCAAAAATGATAGGACAATAATCACTAGCAGCAGAACCAAGTACCAAAAAGTCAACATGATATTTAATCTTACCACATAGAACTTCCACATCTCGAACAATACCAATTGGAGAAATAGTTTCTCTATTAGCCAGCTGAATAACCACATCAATATCTTCAAGTTCACAAGAACCAATCTCATGCATAATCTCCGTGTAAAGCTCATAAGGAATAGCACTAACGCTTGCACCAATATCACATAAACCATAATAGTAATGATCACCAATTCTAACAGATAGCATAGGAACACTAACTTGTTTGGATTTATTAGGATGTGAAACAATATTAGAAGCATCTTCACAGAAAATAATTTGACCATCCTCCACATTTTCAGTCACAAGATCTTTAACTATTGCAACAACAGGTTCAACTTTTATTTGTTCTTCAGGTTCTATAGGTTTCTTTTCACTTTTATGAACCGCACTATTTATAACAGAGTACTCCTTCATTTTAGCAGGGAAAGGAGTTTTTTCAATATAAGCTTCAGGAATAACACGATCAGCAGTTTCAACTACAACACATTTATTAATAGATGAATCAATTTTATCTTTATACGGTTCATGATACTTATCAAAATTCTTCTTAGGCAATTCATAATGAGAAGCAAAAGCTTTATAAAGATTTGCAGCAACTTGAGAATCAAGACCATATGTAGCACTCATATTACGAAATTTATCAGTATCCATAAAAGCTTCAATGCATTTATAATCATAAATTATACCTGATTCTCTATCCTTGTCGTTCTCCCATCCTTCAGTATTTTCTTGGATCCGATCAAGAAGGTTCCTTTTAAACTCTTCTTTGTTGCGTGTAAATGATCCAGAACAAGAAGTATCCAGCAAGGTCTTGTCTTGAAAAGAAAGTCTTGCATAGAAATTATCAATAATAACATTACCAGGAAGCTCATGAATGGGGCATTTGAGCATTAAAGACTTCAATATCCCCCAAGCTTGGGCAATACTTTCTCCCTCATGAGGCCAAAAATTATATATGCGATTCCGATCTTTGTGAATCTCACTCGGAGGATAGAACTTAGAATAAAACCGGGGCACAATATCATCCCATTCAAGAGAATCCCCATTATCCAATAATTTATACCAATGCGCCGCTTTACCAGACAGCGATAAAGAGAATAGTTTCTTCCTTACTTCATTCATAGCAATACCTGCACATTTGAATAACCCGCATAATTCATGCAAAAACAGTAAATGATCACCAGGATGAACAGTTCCATCCCCTTCATAGCGGTTATCCATAACACGTTCAATAATTTTCATAGGTATTTTATATGGTATCTCTTCCTCACCTGGCGCCTCATCCACTACCGTTGCAGTAGTAGTAGATTTCCCAAATAGAAATCGAAGAGAAGATCTCTCCATAATGACTTATAGCAGCAGGCAGAAATAAAATCAGCACAACAGTAAAGGTTTTCCTTACCAATTCCACTTACCAATAGCGCTTCCCCGGCAACGGCGCCGGAAAATAGTCTTGATGACCCACAAGTATAGGGGTGTATCGTAGTATCTTCGATAAGTAAGAATGTCGATCCCAACGAGGAGCAGAAGGTGTTGACAAGTAGTTTCGATGAAGGATTCACTGTAAATGCTCACAAACAAGTATTCAAGGAGTTTTGATGTAACAGATGAATAAAGTACGAGTAAGTAAAGTGCGAGAGAAATAATTGCAGCGAGTGGCCCAATCCTTTTTAGCACAAAGGACAAGCCGGTTTGTTTACTTATAATGACCAAACGTTCTTGAGGACACACGGGAATTTAGTCTAATGCTTTCGCTTCATGTAGCTAAATAATCTTCATTGTTTTGATAAGTGTTGTGTGGGTGAACCTATGCTAATGTACCGCCCTTCCTAGGGCTAATACATACTTGTGATTATACCCCTTGCAAGCATCCGCAACTACAAGAAAGTAATTAAGATAAATCTAACCACAGCCTTAAACTCTGAGATCCTGCGATCCCTCCTGCATCGATATACTAACGGGGGTTTAGGTTTCTGTCACTCCGGCAACCCCGCAATTAGCAAACGAATACAAGATGCATTCCCCTAGGCCCATAAATGGTGAAGTATCATGTAGTCGACGTTCACATGACACCACTAGAAGAATAACACCACAACTTAAATATCATAACATTGAATATTACTCAACCATAATTCACTACTAACATTTAGACTTCACCCATGTCCTCAAGAACTAAACGAACTACTCACGAGACATCATATGGAACATGATCAGAGGTGATATGACGATGAATAACAATCTGAACATAAACTTGGTTCAATGGTTTCACTCAATAGCATCAACAACAAGTAGAGATCGATACCGGGAGAGTTTCCTCTATCAAACAATCAAGATCTACCCCAAATCGTTACGGCGATGACGATGTGCAGCGGTGGAGATGGCGGTGATGATGATGAAGATGATGGTGATGGTGATGGAGATGATGTCCAGCTTGATGACGGTGACGATGGCGTCGATTTCCCTCTCCGGGAGGGAATTTCCCCGGCGGATTCCTGCCCGCCGGAGAGCTCTTTTCTCTCTGGTGTTCTCCGCCCCGCAGAGGCGGCTGTAACCCTTCGTGAGGATTCCTCTGTGGCTTAGGTTTTTGGGACGAAGGAGTACGCGAAGAAAAGGAGGCGAAAGGGGCTCTGTGGGCCCCACACCACATGGCGGCGCGGCCAGGGCATGGGCCGCGCCGCCTAGGGTGTGGGCCCACCCTGGGTCCTCCTGGCCCCTCCTTCTGGCTTCCTTCGTCATCTTCAAAAATAGGATTTTTGGTATAATTTCCTTCCACAGTTGATCTTCCGAAATATTGCATTCTGACGGTGCTTTTTCCCGCAGAATCCTGGCTCCGGTGCGCAATCTCCAAATAATCATGAAACATGCAAAATAGATGAAATAACATAAGTATTGTGTCCCAATATGAAATATATCAATGAATAACAACAAATTATGATATAAAATAGTGATGCAAAATGGACGTATCAATAATCCATGGAAATCCGAGCTAATTAGGACAAGGTGCGGGCACTATTAGTATTCGATGCATGAGGCTTGCAACTTATAGGAAGTTTTATACATAACCCATATGAATTATTACTACCGTTGACACAATTGTTTCCATGCTTTCAAAATAAAAAGCTCTAGCACATGATTTAATCCCTGCTTCCCTCTGCGAAGGGCCTTTCTTTTACTTTATGTTGAGTCAGTTTACCTACTTCTTTCTATCTTAGAAGCAAACACTTGTGTCAACTGTGTGCACTGATTCTTACATGCTTACTTATTGCACTTATTATATTTCTTTGTGTTGACAATTATCCATGAGATATGCATGTTGAAAGTTGAAAGCAATTGCTGAAACTTAAATCTTCCTTTGTGTTGCTTCAAAACCTCTTATTAAGAATCTATTGCTTTATGAGTTAACTCTTATGCAAGACTTTTTGATGCTTGTCTTGAAAGTACTATTCATGAAAAGTTTTTGCTATATGATTCAGTTGTTTAGTCATTATCTTTTTGTTAGCAAACTATAGACCATTGCTTTGAGTCACTTCATTCATCTCATATGCTTTACAATAGTGTTGATCAAGATTATGTTGGTAGAATGTCACTTCAGAAATTATTCTTTTTATCGTTTACCTACTCGAGGGCGAGTAGGAACTAAGCTTGGGGATGCTTGATACGTCTCCAACGTATCTATAATTTCTTATGTTCCATGCTAGTTTTATGACATTACCTACATGTTTTATTCACACTTTATAATGTTTTTATGCATTTTCTGGGACTAACCTATTAACAAGATGCCACAGTGTCAGTTCCTGTTTTCTGCTGTTTTTGATTTCAGAAAAGTTAGTTTACAAATATTCTCGGAATTGGATGAAACAAAAGCCCACGGCCTTATTTTCCACGGAGTGTTCCAGAAGACCGAAGAAGAGTCAAGGAAGGGCAGCAGGGGGCCCACACCATATGGCGGCGCGGGGGGCCCCACTGCCGCGCCAAGACATGGGGAGGGAGCCCCCTGGCTCCCCCTACTCTGCCCCTTCGCCTATTTATTCCTTCGTCCGCGAAAACCCTAGCACCGAGAGCGAATACCGAACAGTTCCAGAGACGCCGCCGTCAACCCTAACTGGGGTTCAGAGATCTCCTCCCGCAGCCCCCGGAGAGGGGAATCATCACGGAGGGCTCTACATCACCATGCCCGCCTCCGGACTGATGCGTGAGTAGTTCATCCTTGGACTACGGGTCCATAGCAGTAGCTAGATGGTTGTCTTCTCCTCTTGTGCTATCATGTTTAGATCTTGTGAGTTGCCTATCATGATCAAGATCATCTATTTGTAATGCTACATGTTGTGTTTGTTGGGATCCGATGAATATGGAATACTATGTCAAGTTGATTATTGATCTATCATATATGTGTTATTTATGATCTTGCATGCTCTCCGTTGCTAGTAGAGGCTCTGACCAAGTTGATACTTGTGACTCCATGATACGTCTCAAACGTATCTATAATTTCTTATGTTCCATGCTAGTTATATGACAATACTCACATGTTTTATATACACTTTATATCATTTTGATGCATTTTCCGGCACTAACCTATTAACAAGATGCCGAAGCGCCAGTTTTCTGCTGTTTTTTGTTTCAAAATCCTACACAGGAAATATTCTCGGAATTGGACGGAAAAAAAGCCGAACTTCCTATTTTCCTCGGAGGGTTCCAGAACACCGAAGGAGAGACGGAGAGGGCCCACGAGGTGGGCACACCACGTGGCGGCGCGGCCAAGATGGGGGGGCGTGCCGCCCTATGGGGTGGGCCCCTCGGGCACCCCCCCTGCGCTGCCCCTTCGCCTACTTAATCCCTCCATCGCGAAAACCCTAGTACCGAGAGCCACGATACGAGAAAAGTTACTGTGACGCTGCCGCCGCCAATCCCATCTCGGGGATTCAGGAGATCGCCTCCGGCACCCTGCGGAGAGGGGAATCATCACCGGAGGGCTCTACATCACCATGCCCGCCTCCGGACTGATGCGTGAGTAGTTCATCCTTGGACTATGGGTCCATAGCAGTAGCTAGATGGTTGTCTTCTCCTCTTGTGCTATCATGTTTAGATCTTGTGAGCTGCCTATCATGATCAAGATCGTCTATTTGTAATGCTACATGTTGCGTTTGTTGGGATCCGATGAATATTGAATACTATGTCAAGTTGATTATCAATCTATCATATATGTGTTGTTTATGTTCTTGCATGCTCTCCGTTGCTAGTAGAGGCTCTGGCCAAGTTGATACTTGTAACTCCAAGAGGGAGTATTTATGCTCGATAGTGGGTCCATGCCTCCATTGAATCTGGGACAGTGACAGAAAGTTCTAAGGTTGTGGATGTGTTGTTGCCACTAGGGATAAAACATCGATGTTTTGTCTAAGGATATTTGTGTTGATTACATTACGCACCATACTTAATGCAATTGTCGTTGTTTGCAACTTAATACTAGGGGGTGCGGATGCTAACCTGAAGGTGGACTTTTTAGGCATAGATGCATGCTGGATGGCGGTCTATGTTCTTTGTCGTAATGCCCTGATTAAATCTCATAGTAGTCATCATGATATATGTATGTGCATCTCTATTTGTCAATTGCCCAACTGTAATTTGTTCACCCAACATGCTATTTATCTTATTGGAGAGACACCACTAGTGAATTGTGGACCCCGGTCCATTCTTTTACATCGTAAATACAATCTACTGCAATCTCTGTTCTCTGTTATTTTCTACAAGCAAACATCATTCTCCACACCATACGTTTAATCCTTTGTTTTCAGCAAGCCGGTGAGATTGACAACCTCACTGTTAAGTTGGGGCAAAGTATTGTGATTGTGTTGTGCAGGTTCCACGTTGGCGCGGAATCCCTGGTGTTGCGCCCTACACTCCTCCACCAACAACCTTCACGTGGCCTTCATCTCCTACTGGTTCGATAACCTTGGTTTCTTACTGAGGGAAAACTTGCTGCTGTACGCATCACACCTTCCTCTTGGGGTTCCCAACAGACGTGTGCTTCACGCGCCATCAAGCAATTTTTCTGGCGCCGTTGCCGGGGAGATCAAGACACGCTGCAAGGGGATTCTCTCACATCCAATCTCTTTACTTTGTTTATTGTCTTGCTTTATTTTCAGTTTTGTTTGCTTTCCTTATATTAAAAAAAACACAAAAAATTAGTTACTTGCTTTACTTTATTTTATTTTCTGTCTTGTTTGCTCTCTTTATATCAAAAACACAAAAAAAATTAGTTACTTGCTTTTAATTTGTTATCATGTCTAGTCCTGTACTTGTTACTCTGTCACCTGAGGAATTGGTCTTTACTTTTAAACAAGGGGATGAGGAGAGTTTTAAGGAAGCTTGGTCTAGAAATTCTTATGGTAAAACTGAACCTAAAATGACTCTAAGCCTGCTTCTTAGTAACTTTTATTTTGGGCTTATTCTTCGCTATAGATATGCCTTGGATGCTGTAGTGGGAGGAGATTTCCTTCACTGCGATGGGGATCAAGCTTTTAATGCCATAAAAAATTGGTTGCATCATCTAGCTCAGCTAATAACTTTGATTCATCTCTTGCTAGCATTCATAATAGATTAAACACTCTCGAGACAAATATATCTTGTTTAAAAGAAGGGTATAACCAGATTCGTGAATATTATGATTATGTTCCAGTAAGCTTTGAACCTTCAATGTGGGTCCCTACTATTAAGGTTGCTATTTGTGGTGAAACTTTTTATGCCCGTTGTGATATTATGTCTGAGTTTTGCCTTATGCCTAAAAGTATTTATGAATCTTTGACACTTTGGGGACTTACTGAAGGGGGAGAAGGAATAACTCTTACTGATAATTCTGTTATAATTCCTAAGGGGATAGCTGAAGGTGTGTTCACAACCTTTCTTGGAAGAACAGTATCCACTGATTATCTTGTTATTGAATGTGTAGGGACAGGACAAATCACACTTGGAAGATCCCTGCTGAAACTCTTGGGAGCAACCATAGATGTGGGAAAAGGTACTCTAAATTTTACCTCTACACCCGGATGCGGTCATGTATTCCCTAAACCAAAGAGTAAGAATAAGAGTAAGAAGGGTAGACGCAAATCCCCTGGTAATAATGTTGATGATAATACTTGATTTGCACTTTCTGCGCCTAGCTGAAAGGCGTTAAAGAAAAGCACTTCTTGGGAGATAACCCATGTATGTTTTTACTACTGTTTTGTTGAGTCTTGGAAGTTGTTACTACTTTAGAAACCTCTCCTTATCATATTGTTGTGCCAAGTAAAGTCTCTAATAGTAAAGTTGATAATAGATTTGGATTGCTGCGCAGAAACAGATTTCTACCTGTCACAAATTTGAGTAGATCTCTCTGTAGAAGAATCAAAATAATCTGCCAATTTTCATGCGTGATCCTCAGATATGTACGCAACTTTCATTAGTTTTGAGCTTTTTCTTCTGAGCCTGTTAAGTGCCTCTAAAAAATTCATCTTTACGGACTGTTCTGTTTTGACAGATTCTGCCTTTTATTTCACATTGTCTTTTACCGTGTTGAGTGGATTTCTTTGTTCCATTAACTTTCAGTAGCCTTGGGTAATGTCCAGAAGTGTTAAGAATGATTTTTTCCCATCTGAACATGTGAATTTTTTATTATGCACTAACCCTCTAATGAGTTTGTTTTAAGTTTGGTGTGGAGGAAGTTTTCAAGGGTCAAGAGAGGAGGATGATATACTATGATCAAGAAGAGTGAAAAGTCTAAGCTTGGGGATGCCCCCGTGGTTCATCCCTGCATATTTCAAGAAGACTCAAGCATTTAAGCTTGGGGATGCCCAAGGCATCCCCTTCTTCATCGACAACTTATCAGGTCACTTCTAGTGAAACTATATTTTTATTCCGTCACATCTTATGTGCTTTACTTGGAACGTCTGTTTGTTTTTGTTTTTGTTTTTGTTTGAATAAAATCGGATCCTAGCATTCCTTATATTGGAGATAGACACGCTCCGCTTTTCATATGAACACTGGTGTTCTTAGCTTTATCTTTAATGTTCATGGCAGAGTTGAAAACCGCTTCGTTGATTGCTATTTGGTTGGAAACAGAAAATGCTTCATGTGGTAAATGGTATATATCTTGAATAATTTGATACTTGGCAATTGTATTGAGCTCTCATAGATCATGTTTAAGCCCTTGCATCATGTAGTTTAAATCTATTAGTGAAAAACTACTGTAGAGCTTGTGAAATTTGGTTTGCATGATTGGTCTCTCTAAGGTCTAGATATTTTTTGGTAAAAGTGTTTGAACAACAAGGAAACAGTGTAGAGTCTTATAATGCTTGCAATATGTTCTTGTGTAAGTTTTGTTGTACCTGTTCATACTTGTGTTTGCTTCAAACAACCTTGCTAGCCAAATCCTTGTACTGAGAGGAAATGCTTCTCGTGCATCCAAAAACCTTGAGCCAAAACCCATGCCATTTGTGTCCACCATAACTACCTACTATGTGGTATTTTTCTGCCATTCCAAAGTAAATTTCTTGCGTGCTACCTTTAAAATTTCATTCCTTTGTCTTTACAATACATAGCTCATGGGAAAGTAGCCTAAAAAACTATTGTGGTGATGAATATGTTGCTATGTATCTTAGTTCTTATAAGTTGCTTGTTGAGCGGTAACCATGTTTCTGGGGACGCCATCAACTTTTTACACCTTTGTTGAATACCATGTGAGTTGCTATGCATGTTCGTCTTGTCTGAAGTAAGGGTGATTTATCATGATTAAATGGTTTGAGTATGCATATTGTTAGAGAAGAACATTGGGCCGCCAACCAAAGCCATGTATCATGGTGGAAGTTTCATTGGACATTAAACCTCAATCTCTTATGAGAATATTATCTGTTGTTGAATGCTTAAGCATTAAAGAGGAGTCCATTATCTGTTTTCTATGTTGTCCCGGTATGGATGTCCTCAAGTTGAGATCTATCAAAACTGAGAAATCAAATGCGATCTATCTCCTTGGACCTTTGTACAGGCGGCATAGAGGTACCCCTTTGTGACACTTGGTTGAAACATATGTAATGCAATGATAATTGATACGTCTCCAACGTATCGATAATTTCTTATGTTCCATGCCACATTATTGATGTTATCTACATGTTATATACACATTTTATGTCATATTTATGCATTTTCTGGAACTAACCTATTAACAAGATGTCGAAGAGCCAGTTGCTGTTTGCTGTTTTTGGTTTCAGAAATCCTAGTAAGGAAATATTCTCGGAATTGGACGAAATCAACGCCAGGGTCCTATTTTGCCACGAAGCTTCCAGAAGTCCGAAGACGAGACGAAGAGGGGCTACGAGGGGGCCACACCCTAGGCGGCGCCCCTTGGCCGCGCGGCCGTGGTGTGGGGCCCTCGTGCCGCCTCTTGACCTACCCTTCCGCCTACTTAAAGCCTCCGTGACGAAACCCCCAGTATCGAGAGCCACGATACGGAAAACCTTCCAGAGACGCCGCCAATCCCATCTCGGGGGATTCAGGAGATCGCCTCCGGCACCCTGCCGGAGAGGGGATTCATCTCCCGGAGGACTCTACGCCGCCATGGTCGCCTCCGGAGTGATGAGTGAGTAGTTCACCCCTGGACTATGGGTCCATAGCAGTAGCTAGATGGTTGTCTTCTCCTTATGTGCTTCATTGTTGGATCTTGTGAGCTGCCTAACATGATCAAGATCATCTATCTGTAATACTATATGTTGTGTTTGTCGGGATCCGATGGATAGAGAATACTATGCTATGGTAATTATCAATCTGATGTTTATGTGTTGTTTAAGATCTTGCATGCTCTCCGTTATTAGTAGAGGCTCTGGCCAAGTTTTTACTCTTAACTCCAAGAGGGAGTATTTATGCTCGATAGTGGGTTCATGCCTCATTGATACCTGGGACAGTGAGAAAGTTCTAAGGTTGTGTTGTGCTTTGCCACTAGGGATAAAACATTGATGCTATGTCCGAGGATGTAGTTGTTGATTACATTACGCACCATACTTAATGCAATTGTCTGTTGTTTGCAACTTAATACGGAGGGGGTTCGGATGATAACCTGAAGGTGGACTTTTTAGGCATAGATGCAGTTGGATGGCGGTCTATGTACTTTGTCGTAATGCCCAATTAAATCTCACTATATTTATCATGTCATGTATGTGCATCGCGGTGCCCTCTTTATTTGTCAATTGCCCGACTGTAATTTGTTCACCCAACATGCTTTTATCTTATGGGAGAGACACCTCTAGTGAACTGTGGACCCCGGTCCATTCTCTTTACTGAAATACAATCTACTGCAATACTTGTTTTACTGTTTTCTTGCAAACAATCATCTTCCACACAATACGGTTAATCCTTTGTTACAGCAAGCCGGTGAGATTGACAACCTCACTGTTTCGTTGGGACAAAGTACTTGGTTTGTGTTGTGCAGGTTCCACGTTGGCGCCGGAATCCCTGGTGTTGCGCCGCACTACATTTCGCCACCATCAACCTTCAACGTGCTTCTTGGCTCCTCCTGGTTCGATAAACCTTGGTTTCTTTCTGAGGGAAAACTTGCTGCTGTGCGCATCATACCTTCCTCTTGGGGTCCCCAACGAACGTGTGAAATACACGCCATCAAGCTCTTTTTCTGGCGCCGTTGCCGGGGAGATCAAGACACGCTGCAAGGGGAGTCTCCACTTCTCAATCTCTTTACTTTGTTTTTGTCTTGCTTTATTTTATTTACTACTTTGTTTGCTGCACCTAAATAAAACACACAAAAAAATTAGTTGCTAGCTTTACTTTATTTACTGTCTTGCTCTTTATATCAAAAACAAAAAAAAATTAGTTACTTGTCTTTACTTTATTCGCCTTGTTTACCTTTTGCTTATTGCATCATGTTTCCTTTTAATTTCACCACAAAAGACATACCGGTAGGACGTGGGTCTATCATTGGGAGAAATAATATAGAAGAATTCTTCAATCATGTTAGTATTACCGAAGATTTCGAAGATAGACACTTGGTAGAACTTGCACCTACCTATGAAATTGCTGCTGCTGCTTTAGTTCGTATGTTGGAAGCTAAATTTGTTAATCTCAATCCTATAATCCAACACATGTTTCTTACACTTGGTGATATGGAAGAAGGGGAAAAGAAAGATTTTGTTCTAGAAACCCTTCTTAGAGAATTTGGTGGTCTAGCAAGAGAGGCTAGAAAGGTCTTTGCGAAATTTAATATGCTAGGTTCTCATACTAATTTTGTTGGTCTCCTTGAAAAAATGGATATGGATAGAATAAGGTACACTAATAACATTAATGATGGTGGGGAGATCAAAGCACCAATACCATGTAAACTCCTAGCTATGAATGATGCATTAGAAAATAACTATGCTTGGCTTGTTCCTGAAAATTTGTTTGATGAGAGTAGCAAGCCCAAGACTAATGAAAAGGGAGACGCTAAAACTTATGTATCAAATATACTATGCTTGGTTGAGAAAACTCCCAACACCCCTGTTAATGATGTTGATGCTTCATCTCTTGAAAATACTTGATTACACTTTCTGCGCCTAGCTGAAAGGCGTTAAAGAAAAGCGCTTATGGGAGACAACCCATTGTTTTTACTACAGTACTTTGTTTTATATTTGAGTCTTGGAAGTTTTTTACTACTGTAGCAACCTCTCCTTATCATGTTTTTGTGCCAAGTAAAGTCTCTATAGTAAGGTTCATACTAGATTTGGATTACTGCGCAGAGACAGATTTCTTTGCTGTCACGAATCTGGGTCTAATTCTCTGTAGGAAACTCAGAAAATTATGCCAATTTACGTGAGTGATCCTCAGATATGTACGCAACTTTCATTAGTTTTGAGTTTTTCCATTTGAGCAAGTCTGGTGCCATTTTAAAATTCGTCTTTACGAACTGTTCTGTTTTGACAGATTCTGCCTTTTATTTCGCATTGCCTCTTTTGCTATGTTGGATGAATTTCTTTGATCTATTAATGTCTAGTAGCTTTATGCAATGTCCAGAAGTGTAAAGAATGGTTGTGTCACCTCTGAACATGTAAATTTTTATTATGCACTAACTCTCTAATGAGTTTGCTTGAAGTTTGGTGTGAAGGAAGTTTTCAAGGATCAAGAGAGGAGTATGATATACTATGATCAAGAGGAGTGAAAGCTCTAAGCTTGGGGATGCCCCCGTGGTTCACCCCTGCATATTCTAAGAAGACTCAAGCGTCTAAGCTTGGGGATGCCCAAGGCATCCCCTTCTTCATCGACAACATCATCAGGTTCCTCCCCTGAAACTATATTTTTATTCCGTCACATCTTATGCACTTTGCTTGGAGCGTCGGTTTGTTTTTGTTTTTTGTTTTGTTTGAATAAAGTTGGATCCTAGCATTCACTTTGTGGGAGAGAGACACGCTCCGCTGTTGCATATGGACAAATATGTCCTTAGGCTTTACTCATAATGTTCATGGCGAAGTTTCTTCTTCGTTAAATTGTTATATGGTTGGAATTGGAAAATGCTACATGTAGTAATTGCTATAATGTCTTGGGTAATGTGATACTTGGCAATTGTTGTGCTCATGTTTAAGCTCTTGCATCATATACTTTGCACCCATTAATGAAGAAATACTTAGAGCTTGCTAATTTGGTTTGCATATTTGGTTTCTCTAGAGTCTAGATAATATCTAGTATTGAGTTTTGAACAACAAGGAAGATGGTGTAGAGTCTTATAATGTTTACAATATGTCTTTTATGTGAGTTTTGCTGCACCGTTCATCCTTGTGTTTGTTTCAAATAGCCTTGCTAGCCTAAACCTTGTATCGAGAGGGAATACTTCTCATACATCCAAAATCCTTGAGCCAACCACTATGCCATTTGTGTCCACCATACCTACCTACTACATGGTATTTTCCGCCATTCCAAAGTAAATTGCTTGAGTGCTACCTTTAAACAATTCAAAATTTATCATCTCTTATTTGTGTCAATGTTTTATAGCTCATGAGGAAGTATGTGGTGTTTTATCTTTCGATCTTGTCATTTACTTCGGACAGACTTTCACAATGGACTAGTGGCTTCATCCGCTTATCCAATAACTTTGCATAAAGAGCTGGCAAAGGGGTTCCCAGCCCCAATTAATTAACTTCATTAATAATTCTCTTCACATGTGTTGCTCTGATTCATCAGTAAGCAACTTAATTTTGCAAATAGACACTCCTCCATGGTATGTGAAAAGTTGGTCGGCACCCGATGGAATCGGTTAGCCATGGCTTGAGAAAGCAAAGGTGGGGAGGAGTGTCATCATAATAAAAATAAAATAAAAAGGCACTCCTTCATGGTATGAGATTGTTGGCAGGCACCCGATGGAATCGGTTAGCCATGGTTTGTGAAAGAAAGGTTGGAAGGAGTGCCACCCCACTAAAATACATGTGTAAACAAAAGAGAAGAGGGATGATCTACCACGGTGGTAGAAATAACGTCCTTCATGGGAGCCGCTCTTGAAAGTCTGGTTGATAAGGTAGTTAGAGTACCCATTACCATTCGTTGACAACAACAAACACCTCTCAAAACTTCATTTTTATGCTCTCTTGATGTTTTTAAAAACCAAAGCTCTAGCACAAATATAGCAATCGATGCTTTCCTCTTTGAAGGACCTTTCTTTTACTTTTATGTTGAGTCAGTTTACCTATCTCTCTCCACCTCAAGAAGCAAACACTTGTGTGAACTGTGCATTGATTCCTACATATTTGCATATTGCACTTGTTATATTACTCTATGTTGACAATATCCATGAGATATACATGTTACAAGTTGAAAGCAACCGCTGAAACTTAATCTTCCTTTGTGTTGCTTCAATACCTTTACTTTGATTTATTGCTTTATGAGTTAACTCTTATGCAAGACTTATTGATGCTTGTCTTGAAGTACTATTCATGAAAAGTCTTTGCTTTATGATTCACTTGTTTACTCATGTCATTACCATTGTTTTGATCGCTGCATTCATTACATATGCTTTACAAATAGTATGATCAAGATTATGATGGCATGTCACTTCAGAAATTATCTTTGTTATCGTTTTACCTGCTCGGGACGAGCAGAACTAAGCTTGGGGATGCTGATACGTCTCCAACGTATCGATAATTTCTTATGTTCCATGCCACATTATTGATGTTATCTACATGTTATATACACATTTTATGTCATATTTATGCATTTTCCGGAACTAACCTATTAACAAGATGCCGAAGAGCCAGTTGCTGTTTTCTGCTGTTTTTGGTTTCAGAAATCCTAGTAAGGAAATATTCTCGGAATTGGACGAAATCAACGCCAGGGTCCTATTTTGCCACGACGCTTCCAGAAGTCCGAAGACGAGACGAAGAGGGGCTACGAGGGGGCCACACCCTAGGGCGGCGCGGCCCCCCCCCTTGGCCGCGCGGCCCTGTGGTGTGGGGCCCTCGTGCCACCTCTTGACCTACCCTTCCGCCTACTTAAAGCCTCCGTGACGAAACCCCCAGTACCGAGAGCCACGATACGGAAAACCTTCCAGAGACGCAGCCGCCGCCAATCCCATCTCGGGGATTCAGGAGATCGCCTCCGGCACCCTGCCGGAGAGGGGATTCATCTCCGGAGGACTCTACGCCGCCATGGTCGCCTCCGGAGTGATGAGTGAGTAGTTCACCCCTGGACTATGGGTCCATAGCAGTAGCTAGATGGTTGTCTTCTCCTTATGTGCTTCATTGTTGGATATTGTGAGCTGCCTAACATGATCAAGATCATCTATCTGTAATACTATATGTTGTGTTTGTCGGGATCCGATGGATAGAGAATACTATGCTATGGTAATTATCAATCTGATGTTTATGTGTTGTTTAAGATCTTGCATGCTCTCCGTTATTAGTAGAGGCTCTGGCCAAGTTTTTACTCTTAACTCCAAGAGGGAGTATTTATGCTCGATAGTGGGTTCATGCCTGCATTGATACCTGGGACAGAAAGTTCTAAGGTTGTGTTGTGCTGTTGCCACTAGGGATAAAACATTGATGCTATGTCCGAGGATGTAGTTGTTGATTACATTACGCACCATACTTAATGCAATTGTCTGTTGTTTGCAACTTAATACTGGAGGGGGTTCGGATGATAACCTGAAGGTGGACTTTTTAGGCATAGATGCAGTTGGATGGCGGTCTATGTACTTTGTCGTAATGCCCAATTAAATCTCACTATATTTATCATGTCATGTATGTGCATCGCGGTGCCCTCTTTATTTGTCAATTGCCCGACTGTAATTTGTTCACCCAACATGCTTTTATCTTATGGGAGAGACACCTCTAGTGAACTGTGGACCCCGGTCCATTCTCTTTACTGAAATACAATCTACTGCAATACTTGTTCTTTACTGTTTTCTTGCAAACAATCATCTTCCACACAATATGGTTAATCCTTTGTTACAGCAAGCCGGTGAGATTGACAACCTCACTTTCGTTGGGACAAAGTACTTGGTTTGTGTTGTGCAGGTTCCACGTTGGCGCCGGAATCCCTGGTGTTGCGCCGCACTACATTTCGCCACCATCAACCTTCAACGTGCTTCTTGGCTCCTCCTGGTTCGATAAACCTTGGTTTCTTTCTGAGGGAAAACTTGCTGCTGTGCGCATCATACCTTCCTCTTGGGGTCCCCCAACGAACGTGTGAAATACACGCCATCAATAATCCATGGAAATCCGAGCTAATTAGGACAAGGTGCGAGCACTATTGGTATTCGATGCATGAGGCTTGCAACTTATAAGAGGTTTTATGCATAACACATATGAATTATTACTACCGTTGACAAAATTGTTTCCATGTTTTCAAAATAAAAAGCTCTAGCACATGAGTAATCCATGCTTCCCTCTGCGAAGGGCCTTTCTTTTACTTTATGTTGATTCAGTTTACCTACTTCTTTCTATCTTAGAAGCAAACACTTGTGTCAACTGTGTGCATTGATTCTTACATGTTTACTTATTGCACTTGTTATATGTAATAACCCAGAACATAGGAACAACGAAGGGTAGATTTAGAAATGGGATGTGCATTTCATCGCAAAACGAGGGAAATTTTCGCGCCTTATTGCAACTAAACCTAAGAGGGATCGAGGTTCTCTCTCATTTTGCACTTAGGGTTAGGCAATGTGAGTTAGGGAAATTTCGACATGATCTCTTTTGTATCTTATTGATTTGGGGAATGATTTCATTTGACAAGTGTTAATACATTTAACAATAAGCATTAAACAATATAAATATGGAATTCACAATTTAAACACAACTTATGAAATCAAATGACTTTGAATTTCACATTGAATATTAAATACAATATTTAATTCAGAATATAAACATTACATAAAAAAATCTCATAAACAAAAACTTGAGCTTTATTGATAATCAACACAGATTACATTGTCTTTACAATATTCTTGATACAAGAATTGATGAATAATAAACAAATATGAAAAAGGAAGATTACAATATTGTCCTAAACTAAAACCTAGACTAAATGCCTTGAAGAATATCTTCTGGTCATATTCATCTTCAAAAACCTGCAAAACAAAAAAGAAGCTAGCCAGGGATTAGAAGCTACATATATTCAGTTTGGTCAGTTAACCAAGTGTCATTGACACTTGTGCTTGTCCAAAGCCCTGGACAACACAAGATAAGAGCAAGCAGACCAAACCTGAGCACCACAGTGGGCTCAAGTTTCAGCATATGAGAGCACACAGCTCATGTGTGCTGGGCAAGCAACAGCAAGGCATGCACCAGCCTAGTCACCAAGCAAGCCAGGCTTGTGTGTCATTGCAAGAACAGAAGTAGAGTTCATATAAAAGGGGCCCAAACCCTAGAAACAATAACCAGTCGACCAGATAAGGATTCACAAGGTAAGGTGAAGGTAGCACAGCATAGTTCATCCAGTTCTTGCTTAAGAACAGAACCAACACACACAACCACTCAACCACCAGAAATCATGGTGACCTGAGAAGATCATCCAAGACCTGGAGGTGAAGGGCTGTGACACAAACCACAAGTCTGCATCAACAAAACATTTCTTTCTAGGAGCTGGAACAAGGTATACCAAGTTCCTGGACTGGATCCAGTGGATCCAATCCATCCATTATGCATGACATATGTCATGGGATTGAGCAGATGCTCAATGGGTAGCTCATCACTTGGTTTTCACCAAGGATCACTGGCAGAAGAGGATAGCTATTAAAACTGAAACCATCTAGACACAAGTCTTGTGCACAGAAGCTAGGATTCATGCATAGAGGCACACACTAGCTAGAACACATGCACAAGCAGCACCAGTAGATGAATTCCTAGGAATAGCAGCTACCAAGACTACACAGTAAGATCCTAAGCATAGAACCATCAGTAAAACCCTAGATTTCTTCACAGGCAAGCATATTGGCATTCATATTTATTATGATCCCCAAATATGGAAGCAAAGATGAGTAGCCAAAAGATCCAGCCAACCATGTGAGCAACCAGTCAGTAGCAAGGCTACTGAGGTCACAACACACTTATAACCATCCAAAGAAAAGCCAACTACAAAGCATCATTATCCAGAAATGGATTCAGATTTCATTTGCTTGTCAAATAATCATGAACAACAAATTCATACACAAGCAAGTAATTTAATCATCACTGCATAAGCAGTTCATCATAAATTAATTTATTCAAGCATGAATATATCATAGATCCATGCTATTTACTGACAGTAGCATACTGTAAGGCAACACAAGCACATATCACTGCATCATAGCCACTGGATCAAGTCCAGTGAGCTAGAGAGAGCAACAACACATACACAAAGGCAATAGCATGCTTGAGCATCAGCATCAGTAAGCAAATGATTCACTTAGCCACAGAATTAATCAGCAACCAAACACTGACATTTAATTGATCAAATGGATCAATTGAATCAAGTCAAGCCACACAGATAAGCTAGCCAACAAGAAATGGTTGATCCAATGGATCAATGGCTTACACAGAAGGCACAGAAGCACCTCACACACATCACTGGCATTCACAAGTGTCACAGATACACAGCAGTACACCTAGACAAGCAAGTGTAGATTGCCAGTAAGCATAGCAAGCCCATAAGCAAGCACAGCATAGCATAGCAAGATCAGAGCATGCTAGGAGCAATAGATAATCAACATATGGCATGTACAGCAAGCAAGGCAGCACTGGCCAGTACCAGAAATTGGTAGATTGGCCATAGCTTGCAGAAAATGGAAGCACAGGCAACTTAGGCAGCTATGGCAAGGCTCTGTGTGATCACAGGATCACCAGAGAGCAGTAGAACAGGAGGAAGAAGAAGCACAGTAGCTTGGGAGGCGCACAGGCATGGAGAAGAGAAGGAGAAGGAGCAGATCACTTACATGCGCCTGGTGGCAGAGGCTATGGCATGGCGAGGCAGTGCTCGCGCGGCCATAGCAGCTGCAAGACCAGGGTAGGCGCCGGCGTTACGCCGACGAACACCACCACAGCAGCACGGCACGGAGACGATGGCACAAGTGCTGTGAGCATAGCACCCGCGCCAGGTCGGTCTCGGAGGCGCACGTCGATGGCGAGGGCGAGAGCTCGTCGGAGATCACCCAATCGCCCGAGGCGATTCTCCACGAGATCCAGAGAGGAGGCGATTCGCCAGGAGAGGAAGCAATCGGAGAAACCACGCGGACAGATCGATAGATCGTCTCGCGGCGGTCCAGATCAGGTAGGTGGCGAGGTCAGGGAAGCACGGAGATGGCCGGAGCACGGCGGCGGCCATGGCGGCGACGCCATCGCCACGGGGTCGCGAGAGTTAGGGTTAGGTCGAGCGAGTGAGAGGGACGAGTGAGTGAGCGAGCGAGGTGGGCCGCTTCGGCGCCACCGACCCGTTATGGGGCACGCCTTAGTGGGTTGTCCATGGGCTTAGGCTAATGGGCTGGCCCAATAGGGACCAGGGGGTATTTTAGTCTTTTCACAATTTAGAAAAAGGCAAGAATTTCACCAATTTTTAGTAAATAAAATACAACTCTAAAAATCCATTAAAAATTGGATTAGTGAATGAAAAATAAATCTTAACCAGAATAAAATATGAAATAGAATTTAAGAAACAAATTCAAAATTATGAATTTGAAGAATTTAAAATAATAACTTGGAATTTCAAACTATTATTTCCTTGTATTTAAAATTCAAGGAAAAATCTCAAATAAGTTCAAATACTTATTTTCAAACATTTCAAAAGGAAATTCTATTATTCCAAGTCATTTCTATTTGAAAAAGGTATTTTTCAAAGAAAAATACTCTATTCCTCTTTATTCCAAAAATATAGAGGCAACTCTATTATTTCAAATCATTTTGGAATGAATAATGAATCACCAAGATAAAGTAGTTTTACTTTGAATCATTTTACTTTATGAGAATTAAAGTGGTTTACACATTAAAGCAATTGCAAATTAATGCCAAAGGCATAAATCTTAACTCAACCCTAAATTATAATAACTCATTGGGGTAAAGGGATTCAACATAAAATAATACATCCATGATTGCATTATTTGGATTTTATAACATTGTCCTTACCGGACAATGATGCTTCTTACAGAACCCGAGGTCCAGGTTCCATCAACTGCATTGAACTGCACTATCTCGCAGTCCACAGGCAAGTTCACCCTTGCTCATACCAACTTGAGTATTTTCTATTACTTTAATGCAAAGCTATATACTTATCATTCCTGCATGGCAAATAAAATGTTACTTTTCCAACTATGAATATGACTATGTGGCTGGAAATGGAACCATGGTATGTGTTGATATGGTGGAGGTTCCATTGCATGGGTTATATTAACCTAGGATTAATTACCAATGCCGTCCAGTGATTCTAGCGCCGTACAAACCGCGTTAACCATGAGATCTATAATGGCTCTGGGGAAGCCAGCCGTATCTTTTCCCTTCTGCACGCCAACGGACTGGTAGAGCTGCGGGGTGTTGGAGGCACTGCCGTAGGTTGGGATAGCCTTTTAAATCCCCATCCATTAGTGATGTTAGCTCTACGGTCTATGATGGATTGTCCGGAGTACACCGTGAGTAAAGCCGTATTATCGGAAGAAGTCTACTGGGGGTGTACGGTCGGACAAAAGGGTGGGTTTGCAGGGTCGCGGAGAAGGCGGTGTGGGCTTGGATCTTCTTTCCTGGCCTCACACCAAAGGTAGTGTGAACGGGGGCAAGTCCCTGCGGATGGCAAAAAGGATGAGATCTCTTATGGGAAAAGTAACGCACCTCTGCAGAGTGTATCAAATTGTGGCTGTCACTCCTTGTTCCGGGAAGGGAACTGCGAACGCGGCAGGAAAGGAACTCCGTGAAGTTCTAGTCAACCTGTGAAGACTGACGGGCATAGTTTTCCTAATAAAAGCAACCTTTTGAAGAAATGTTTTCAAAACATGCATTGACCTGAGATTTCCTGATCAATGGTCGTAGTTAGTGCACCAAACACCTTTTACTCTTTTAGAACTTGCTGAGTACCTCTGTACTCACTTTCTTTCGACACCCTTGCTAGACTGTGATACGGAAGTGGAGGCTATCGCCGATGGAGCACCAGAAGGAAGCTACGAGCTGGTCTACGAGGAACCTGATCTTACCGGAGGAGTTGAAGGAGTAGACTATGGGATAGTCTACGGACCCGATGACACGGAGGTGGAGGAGTAGTGATATACCCTAGCATCATAGAGCCGAGCAACGTAGAACTTACCTAAATAAGTTGTTGAGCTCTTTCATCTATAATTATGAGTTGTAATCGTACTTTAGTAGTATCTTAGGGTGTTCTCATAGGACCTGTGAGAATACCAACTTGTTAAGACAATGTTTGTAATAATATATGGAGTGTTATGACCTGCAATGTTTCTGTTGTACCACTCTGAGGGATATGGCAATTTGTGAAGAAGTCCCTTCACAAAGATCATATCAACGACTTGTATACTACAACATGAAGTGGTATGCTGGGTCACCGCAGCTGGTATCAGAGCAAATGTTGCGACCTTAGGTTGGAAAAACCTAGTATAGGGAAGAAACCTGTAGGAGTCAAGTAGAAATAGTAAAGGATTCTCTAGAAATATGGTGATTATTCACATGAGAATAGCAAAATCATATATTTTAGTGCGATAATTCTTTATTATAGCTATTATGATACATCATCACTACTAATATTCTGCTTTTGTATACAGCCATAATGGCGTACACGTTTCCTAAGAGGACTTTGAGGAAAGTTGAGGGTTGGCTCGGTGATTATGATGGACCAATTACAGCTCTCCTGTGTGGGATGCTGAAGGAACTCCATTGTGAAACTCGAATACCTGTTCTCAAGTATACCTATTATGACGGAGAGATCCTAACCAAGTGCAGAGTCTCGGTCCAACTACCGGCGCAACTGCTGATGAGTCGTATAATGCCGTACGGTGAGGCCAAAACCATCACCACAGCCTATCACATGGCCCTATTCAAGGCAATCCTTGAGATAAGGCAGCATAAGTCAGTAGAGCTGCTATGTTCAGAGTATTCTCATATACCTCATGCCGAGGAAGATGAGGATCCCACTCTGAATCATCTGGTGTTAGCACACAGAAGTCCTGAAGCTGCAGCACAGCACATGGATAGCTGTAAGTCTTTATTGACCACGATGTACCTTTTACACATGAAGATGGTGGGTGAGATTGACCACATGCTAGCTGAGTTCACGGACCCTGATAAAGTCCAAGCTCGGATGCATGATCTGAGGGCACAACCCCAATACACAACACCCTTCTTTAGCCTCAACAGCCCTGTAGATTTGAGTGACCAGTTGCCCAAGAGAGATCCACTTACACCCAACTTTGTCCCACACTATCCACACGTGTCAGCATCGTATGATACTGGATATGGGGGAGATCATTCATGGAACTTAAACTTCTCGGAGTCACCGATCGAGAACTCGACGGGTTGGCGTTTCGAGGAACCTTTCGGAAATGAGGAGGAGCCAATTCCATGAGATACAGGAGATGAAAGTGGTGGGGTTAACCAATACGTTAACCAACACTACGGGCAGGAAGAGAAAGGTACTGATTCCATTTCTTTAGACTTGGAGATGGGGTTATCTAAACCATCGCAGTACGAAGAAGGTGAGAGCTCTGGAGTCAAGAAGAAGAAGAAGAAGAAGAAGAAGATGAGGGGGCAGGTGAATAGAAACCCTTCATGGATGACGGAAGAAGGAGGTATGTATCCTACTGGGGATACATACGAGTCATTGTCTAGCTACTTAGGCATGACTGATCTCTGTCTCGGCACTTCGTCCGATTCAGATTACATACCTACTGGAAGGACCTTTGTTCCGGACGGTGTCCGGAAGACAAGTCGCTGTACCGGATGGACCCCAGGAATGTATGCGGAGGCGAATGAAGACGATGAGGAGTAGAGTTCCAAGGAAGAATAAAGTAGTATAGGTGGTATTGTAATAGAACGTATTTTAAATTCCGTTGGCTTGGGCTTGAAGCCAAATAAGTGGTTATATATGTACCACATGTAATATATGTGTGTATGTTATGTAATATACGGTGTATATACATAATAAATGTTTGTTTTGGATTTGCTTCTTGATTTCATTGTGTGACTAGTTCTGGGCAATGAGTTGAGCTCAGAAAACATTCGCATGGTGTAATTATGAGTAATCGCTCTTTGTTACAGGACTAGGGGGAAATGGCGTTAGTTGAAACTGAAGATGCTCGGAGAGAGCGAGAGGCGAGAGAAAAAGAGGAGGCAGATGCAGCAGCTAGAGCGGAGAATGCACCACCACCACCACACCCAATGATGCATCCAGATTTCCAACAGTACATGAGAGCAATGGAAGAAGATAGGAGGAGGTATCAAGAAAGCCAAAACAAGAACATGCAAGATTTCTTTACCCACGTCATCAATGATAGGGGTAATGAAGGCAAGGGAGTAACCCTATCAGACTTCCAAAATGCAAGACCACTACCTTTTACATCAGCTCCAGAACCAATGGATGCTGAAGACTGGCTCATGGATACGGAACGGAAGTTGAAGACCGTTGGTTGCAACGATGAGGAGAAGATTCGATACACTACTTATCTGTTGTCAGGACCAGCAGCGTCATGGTGGGAGAATCTTGTAGCAATACACCCTCCAGAAAAGGTGTTTACCTGGGAGGAATCCAAGAAGAAGTTCCGGGATGCCCATGTTCCGGAGAGCGTGGTGGAGCTGAAGAAGAGAGAGTTTGACGAAGCAGAACACTGGACCCATTATGCAGTATGTTCGGGATTTCAACAGGTTGTCCAGGTATGCACCTGAAGAAGTGGACACGGAAGAGAAAAGAAAGAAGCGGTTCATGAAAGGCATGAATCCATACATGAAGATGCAACTAAGGTTGGCACGGACTGCTGAATTCCAGGAACTGATTGACTCGGCAATCACTTTCGAGGATGACTATAGGCAAGTCCAAGAGGATAGAAGGAAGAGGGCTCGTATCGAGCCAAGGAAGTACCCAATTAGCAAACCAACACCTGATCGGAGTTTCAAACCCCGATTTCGACCTACTACTGGTAGTCAATACAACCGGGGAGGTCAGAGTCAGAACCCAATCAATCAGATCATCTGCAACAATTGTGGCCTGAGAGGTCATATGCAAAAGGATTGTCAGAAACCCAGAATCATCTGCTATGGTTGTGGGAAGGATGGACACATCAAGCCGGAGTGTCCAAACAAGTCGTCTTGGAGCGGACAGAGCTCAGGAGGACGAGGTGGAAACAACAACAACAACAACCGCAACAACAACAACAACAACAACAACAACAACAACAACAACAACAACAACAACAACAACAACAACAACAACAACAACAACAACAACAACAACAACAACAACAACAACAACAACAACAACAACAACAACAACAACAACAACAACAACAACAACAACAACAACAACAACAACAACAACAACAACAACAACAACAACAACAACAACAACAACAACAACAACAACAACAACAACAACAACAACAACAACAACAACAACAACAACAACAACAACAACAACAACAACAACAACAACAACAACAACAACAACAACAACAACAACAACAACAACAACAACAACAACAACAACAACAACAACAACAATAACAACAACAACAACCGCAACTACAACAACAACAAGAAGAAGGGCAAGCCTTGTGGAAAGTTGAATTGCACAACTTCGGAGCAAGCGGGAGAGTCAGAGCAAGCAGTCTTAGGTACGCTCAACATTCTTACTCATCCTGGCAAAGTATTATTTGATACTGGGGCAACTACATCATTTCTTGCACGCGAATTTGTGGAAAAATTCGGGCTTAGATGTTCTAAGTTAGAAACCCCTATAACTGTCTTATCTGCGGGGGGAACGATCTTAGTAACCCACGTGAAAGAAGCACAGGTCATCACCATATGTGACTGTGTGTATTTCGCGGACCTATTCATTATTCCCATGAAGGACATATCAGTCATCCTAGGGATGGACTGGTTGACGGAGAATGGAGCAGTGATCAACTGTGGAGACAAAACAGTATCACTTCGCAACTCTATTGGAGGTCAGATAGTGTTTCAAGGAGACAAATACACTCAGTTGGAGATAGGATTGGAACTGAATAGTCTGAAGGAGGTGAGGATTGAAGATATTCCTGTTGTGAATGAATTTCAAGATGTATTTCCCAAGGAACTACCAGGAATGCCACACGATAGAGATCGAGTTTACAATAGATCTGATTCCAGGCACAGCACCAATAGCTCAACCACCATATAAGATGGGACCAAAGGAGTTAGTGGAACTGAAAGCTCAGATAGATGAATTGGAACAGAAGGGATTTATTCAAGAAAGTGTGTCACCATGGGGTACACCAGTTATTTTTGTGGATAAAAGAGATGGTGGAAGGAGAATGTGTGGAGATTACCGGAATCTTAACAATGTAATTATCAAGAACAAGTACCCTTTACCTAGGATACAAGACCTTTTTGATCAAGTTCAAGGAGCTGGAGTCTTCTCGAAGATAGATTTAAGGTCAGGATACCATCAAATCAAGATCAAGAAGGAGGATGTGCCAAAAACAGCGTTTGTATCAAGGTATGGACACCATGAATACTTGGTTGTACCATTTGGACTAACAAATGCACCAGCTATTTTCATGAATTTAATGAACAAGATATTCATGAAGTACTTGGACAAGTTTGTGATAGTGTTCATAGATGATATTCTAATCTATTCCAAAGATAAAGAAGAACATGCCAAGCATTTGAAGATAGTTCTGCAGATTTTGAGAGAACATCAGCTATATGCAAAGTTCAGCAAGTGCAAATTTTGGTTAGATAGTGTTGAATTTCTTGGACATGTCATAACCAAAGAAGGCATAGCGGTGAATCCAAGCAAGGTTCAGTCAGTATTGGAATGGAAGTCACCCAAAAGTGCTAAGGAAATACGAGGATTCCTTGGTATGGCAGGTTACTATCGGAGATTCATAGAAGGATTTTCGAAGATTGCCGGACCAATGACCAAGTTACTCAAGAAAAATACTCCATTTGTGTGGACTGATGAGTGTGAAGCCAGCTTCCAAACACTCAAAGATAAGTTAACCACAGCACCGGTGTTAGCAGTTCCTGAACCTGGAAAGGATTACACGGTGTATTGTGATGCTTCCAAGAATGGACTTGGATGTGTTCTTATGCAAGATCGGAAAGTAATAGCTTATGGATCAAGACAGTTGAAACCACATGAACACAACTACCCAGTACATGATTTAGAATTGGCGGCAGTTGTGTATGCTTTGAAGAGTTGGAGACAATTTCTATATGGATCCAAGTGTGAGTTATACACCGATCATAAGAGTTTGAAATACTTCTTCACTCAGAAGGAATTAAACATGAGACAGAAGAGATGGTTAGAGTTGATTAAGGATTATGACCTTACAATCAATTATACACCAGGCAAGGCTAATGTAGTAGCAGATGCCTTAAGCAGAAAGAGTACGGAAAATCAACCTACGGAATGGGAGATTCCAAAGGAACTTCGGAAAGAGCTAGAGGATGCTCAGATTTTGTTTATTCAAGGTGATGTTAAGGGAAGTGTAGCAACCATGAGGATTATGGATGAGATGTATTCAGATTTGAAGTATGAGATTATCCGAAAACAAGCGGATGATTTGTTCATCCAAGAAGAAATCAAAAGGATTGGAGAAGGAAGACCATCGGAATTCAATCTAGGGGAGTTTGATTCACTATACTTCCAGAAAAGGATATGTGTACCGGATGATCCAGAAGTGAAGTCAATCATATTAAAAGAAGCACATGAAACACCTTATTCAATACATCCGGGAAGTACTAAGATGTATATGGATTTGAAGGAAATGTTCTGGTGGAACAACATGAAAAGAGAGATAGCACAATATGTTTCGGAATGCCATACATGTCAGCGAGTGAAGGCAGAACATCAAAGTCCTGCTGGATTACTCAAACCACTAGAGATACCGGAGTGGAAATGGGATGAAATCGGAATGGATTTTGTTACTGGTCTACCAATGACTAGTAAGAAGAAGGATATGATATGGGTAATAGTGGATAGACTTACCAAGAGTGCTCATTTCATAGCCGTAAATACAAAGGATACCGCAGAGAAGCTTGTAGATATATATGTGAAGGAAATAGTTAGTAAACATGGAGTACCAAAGAAGATAGTCTCAGATAGAGGTTCAATTTTCAAATCAGCATTTTGGAAACAACTCCAAGAAGCTTTGGGATCCAAGTTGGATTTCAGTACAGCATATCATCCACAAACCGGAGGACAAACCGAAAGAACCAATCAGATACTTGAAGACATGCTTAGAGCTTGTGCTCTAAACTTTGGAGGCTCATGGGAGGACCATTTACCTTTGGCGGAATTCTCATATAACAATAGTTATCAGAGTAGCATCCAGATGGCACCGTACGAAGCATTGTACGGAAGGAAGTGTAGATCACCAATTTGTTGGTTTGAAACCGGAGAGAACAAGGAGTTTACACCGGACTACATCAAGGAGAGACAAGGAGTCATCGAGGTGATCCGGGATAGACTCAAAATAGCTCAGAGTCGTCAAAAGAGTTATGCCGACCTAAGAAGAAGAGATTGGGAACCAAAAGTAGGTGACATGGTATATTTAAAGGTTAGCCCAATGAAAGGACTTAAGAGGTTCGGAGTGAAAGGAAAGTTAAGTCCTCGATATATAGGACCATTTAAGATACTCAGTCAGAATCGAGGAACAGCTTTTGAGTTGGAATTACCGGCGCAACTAAGTCAAGTTCACAATGTATTTCATGTATCACAACTCAGAAAGTGTTTAAAGGCACCGGATGATCCCATCACCTATGAAGAAATAGAATTGCAATCTGATCTAACTTATGTGGAAAGACCTGAAAAGATCTTAGAAGTACAGTGGAAGAAGTTAAGGAACAGAGCAATCAAATACTGCAAAGTTCAATGGCAACATCATCCTGAGCGAGAAGCAACTTGGGAGACGGAAGAAGAACTCAGGAAGTCTTACCCCGAGATGTTCAGGTACCAATCTTAACTTCGGGACGAAGTTTCTGTTAAGGGGGAGAGGCTGTAATAACCCAGAACATAGGAACAACGAAGGGTAGATTTAGAAATGGGATGTGCATTTCATCGCAAAACGAGGGAAATTTTCGCGCCTTATTGCAACTAAACCTAAGAGGGATCGAGGTTCTCTCTCATTTTGCACTTAGGGTTAGGCAATGTGAGTTAGGGAAATTTCGACATGATCTCTTTTGTATCTTATTGATTTGGGGAATGATTTCATTTGACAAGTGTTAATACATTTAACAATAAGCATTAAACAAAATAAATATGGAATTCACAATTTAAACACAACTTATGAAATCAAATAACTTTGAATTTCACATTGAATATTAAATACAATATTTAATTCAGAATATAAACATTACATAAAAAAAGCTCATAAACAAAAACTTGAGCTTTATTGATAATCAACACAGATTACATTGTCTTTACAATATTCTTGATACAAGAATTGATGAATAATAAACAAATATGAAAAAGGAAGATTACAATATTGTCCTAAACTAAAACCTAGACTAAATGCCTTGAAGAATATCTTCTGGTCATATTCATCTTCAAAAACCTGCAAAACAAACAAAGAAGCTAGCCAGGGGGATTAGAAGCTATATATGTTCAGTTTGGTCAGTTAACCAAGTGTCATTGACACTTGTGCTTGTCCAAAGTCCTGGACAGCACAAGATAAGAGCAAGCAGACCAAACCTGAGCACCACAGAGGGCTCAAGTTTCAGCATATGAGAGCACACAGCTCATGTGTGCTGGGCAAGCCACAGCAAGGCACTGCACCAGCCTAGTCACCAAGCAAGCCAGGCTTGTGTGTCATTGCAAGAACAGAAGTAGAGTTCATATAAAAGGGGCCCAAACCCTAGAAACAATAACCAGTCGACCAGATAAGGATTCACAAGGTAAGGTGAAGGTAGCACAGCATAGTTCATCCAGTTCTTGCTTAAGAACAGAACCAACACACACAACCACTCAACCACCAGAAATCATGGTGACCTGAGAAGATCATCCAAGACCTGGAGGTGAAGGGCTGTGACACAAACCACAAGTCTGCATCAACAAAACATTTCTTTCTAGGAGCTGGAACAAGGTATACCAAGTTCCTGGACTGGATCCAGTGGATCCAATCCATCCATTATGCATGACATATGTCATGGGATTGAGCAGATGCTCAATGGGTAGCTCATCACTTGGTTTTCACCAAGGATCACTGGCAGAAGAGGATAGCTATTAAAACTGAAACCATCTAGACACAAGTCTTGTGCACAGAAGCTAGGATTCATGCACAGAGGCACACACTAGCTAGAACACATGCACAAGCAGCACCAGTAGATGAATTCCTAGGAATAGCAGCTACCAAGACTACACAGTAAGATCCTAAGCATAGAACCATCAGTAAAACCCTAGATTTCTTCATAGGCTAGCATATTGGCATTCATATTTGTTATGATCCCCAAATATGCAAGCAAAGATGAGTAGCCACAAGATCCAACCAACCATGTGAGCAACCAGTCAGTAGCAAGGCTACTGAGGTCACAGCACACTTATAACCATCCAAAGAAAAGCCAACTACAAAGCATCATTATCCAGAAATGGATTCAGATTTCATTTGCTTGTCAAATAATCATGAACAACAAATTCATACACAAGCAAGTAATTTAATCATCACTGCATAAGCAGTTCATCATAAATTAATTTATTCAAGCATGAATATATCATAGATCCATGCTATTTACTGACAGTAGCATACTGTAAGGCAACACAAGCACAGCCACTGGATCAAGTCCAGTGAGCTAGGGAGAGCAACATCACATATACACAGAGGCAGTAGCATGCTTGAGCATCAGCATCAGTAAGGAAATGATTCACTTAGCCACAGAATTAATCAGCAACCAAGCACTGACATTTAATTGATCAAATGGATCAATTGAATCAAGTCAAGCCACACAGATAAGCTAGCCAACAAGAAATGGTTGATCCAATGGATCAATGGCTTACACAGAAGGCACAGAAGCACCTCACACACATCACTGGCATTCACAAGTGTCACAGATACACAGCAGTACACCTAGACAAGCAAGTGTAGATTGCCAGTAAGCATAGCAAGCCCATAAGCAAGCACAGCATAGCATAGCAAGATCAGAGCATGCTAGGAGCAATAGATAATCAACATATGGCATGTACAGCAAGCAAGGCAGCACTGGCCAGTACCAGAAATTGGTAGATTGGCCATAGCTTGCAGAAAATGGAAGCACAAGCAACTTAGGCAGCTATGGCAAGGCTCTGTGTGATCACAGGATCACCAGAGAGCAGTAGAACAGGAGGAAGAAGAAGAAGAATAGCTTGGGAGGCGCACAGGCATGGAGAAGAGAAGGAGAAGGAGCAGATCACTTACATGCGCCTGGTGGCAGAGGCTATGGTATGGCGAGGCAGTGCTCGCGCGGCCATAGCAGCTGCAAGACCCAGGGTAGGCGCCGGTGTTACGCCGACGAACACCACCACAGCAGCACGGCACGGAGACGACGGCACAAGTGCTGTGAGCATAGCACCCGCGCCAGGTCGGTCTCGGAGGCGCGCACGTCGATGGCGAGGGCGAGAGCTCGTCGGAGATCACCCAATCGCCCGAGGCGATTCTCCAGTAGATCCAGATAGGAGGCGATTTGCCAGGAGAGGAAGCAATCGGAGAAACCACGCGGACAGATCGATAGATCGTCTCGCGGCGGTCCAGATCAGGTAGGTGGCGAGGTCAGGGAAGCACGGAGATGGCCGGAGCACGGCGGCGGCCATGGCGGCGACGCCATCGCCACGGGGTCGCGAGAGATTAGGGTTAGGTCGAGCGAGTGAGAGGGACGAGTGAGTGAGCGAGCGAGGTGGGCCGCTTCGGCGCCACCGACCCGTTATGGGGCACGCCTTAGTGGGTTGTCCCATGGGCTTAGGCTAATGGGCTGGCCCAATAGGGGCCAGGGGGTATTTTAGTCTTTTCACAATTTAGAAAAAGGCCAGAATTTCACCAATTTTTAGTAAATAAAATACAACTCTAAAAATCCATTAAAAATTGGATTAGTGAATGAAAAATAAATCTTAACCAGAATAAAATATGAAATAGAATTTAAGAAACAAATTCAAATTATGAATTTGAAAAATTTAAAATAATAACTTGGAATTTCAAACTATTATTTCCTTGTATTTAAAATTCAAGGAAAAATCTCAAATAAGTTCAAATACTTATTTTCAAACATTTCAAAAGGAAATTCTATTATTCCAAGTCATTTCTATTTGAAAAAGGTATCTTCCAAAGGAGGATATTCTATTCCTCTTTATTCCAAAAATGGTAGAGCCGGGGTGTTGGAGGCACTGCCATAGGTTGGGATAGCCTTTTAAATCCCCATCCATTAGTGATGTTAGCTCTACGGTCTATGATGGATTGTCCGGAGTACACCGTGAGTAAAGCCGTATTATCGGAAGAAGTCTACTGGGGGTGTACGGTCGGACAAAAGGGTGGGTTTGCAGGGTCGCGGAGAAGGCGGTGTGGGCTTGGATCTTCTTTCCTGGCCTCACACCAAAGGTAGTGTGAACGGGGGCAAGTCCCTGCGGATGGCAAAAAGGATGAGATCTCTTATGGGAAAAGTAACGCACCTCTGCAGAGTGTATCAAATTGTGGCTGTCACTCCTTGTTCCGGGAAGGGAACTGCGAACACGGCAGGAAAGGAACTCCGTGAAGTTCTAGTCAACCTGTGAAGACTGACGGGCATAGTTTTCCTAATAAAAGCAACCTTTTGAAGAAATGTTTTCAAAACATGCATTGACCTGAGATTTCCTGATCAATGGTCGTAGTTAGTGCACCAAACACCTTTTACTCTTTTAGAACTTGCTGAGTACCTCTGTACTCACTTTCTTTCGACACCCTTGCTAGACTGTGATACGGAAGTGGAGGCTATCGCCGATGGAGCACCAGAAGGAAGCTACGAGCTGGTCTACGAGGAGCCTGATCTTACCGGAGGAGTTGAAGGAGTAGACTATGGGATAGTCTACGGACCCGATGACACGGAGGTGGAGGAGTAGTGATATACCCTAGCATCATAGAGCCGAGCAACGTAGAACTTACTTAAATAAGTTGTTGAGCTCTTTCATCAATAATTATGAGTTGTAATCGTACTTTAGTAGTATCCTTGGGTGTTCTCATAGGACCTGTGAGAATACCAACTTGTTAAGACAATGTTTGTAATAATATATGGAGTGTTATGACCTGCAATGTTTCTGTTGTACCACTCTGAGGGATATGGCAATTTGTGAAGAAGTCCCTTCACAAAGATCATATCAACGACTTGTATACTACAATATGCAGTGGTATGCTGGGTCACCGCATTATATTGCTTTATGTTGACAATTATCCATGAGATATACATGTTACAAGTTGAAAGCAATTGCTGAAACTTAATCATCCTTTGTGTTGCTTCGAAACCTCTTACTTTGAATCTATTGCTTTATGAGTTAGCTCTTATGCAAGTCTTTTTGATACTTGTCTTGAAAGTACTATTCATGAAAAGTTTTTGCTATATGATTCAGTTGTTTAGTCATTATCTTTACCATTGCTTCGAAACACTTCATTCATCTCATATGCTTTACAATAGTATTGATCAAGATTACGATAGTAGCATGTCACTTCAGAAATTATCCTTGTTATCGTTTACCTACTCGAGGGCGAGTAGGAAATAAGATTGGGGATGCTTGATACGTCTCAAACATATCTATAATTTCTTATGTTCCATGCTAGTTATATGACAATACTCACATGTTTTATATACACTTTATATCATTTTGATGCATTTTCCGGCACTAACCTATTAACAAGATGCCGAAGCGCCCTGTTTTCTGCTGTTTTTGGTTTCAGAAATCCTACACAGGAAATATTCTCGGAATTGGACGAAACAAAAGCCGAACTTCCTATTTTCCTCGGAGGGTTCCAGAACACCGAAGGAGAGACGGAGAGGGCCCACGAGGTGGCCACACCACGTGGCGGCGCGGCCAAGAGGGGGGTGTGCCGCCCTATGGGGTGGGCCCCTCGGGCACCCCCCTGCACTGCCCCTTCGCCTACTTAATCCCTCCGTCACGAAAACCCTAGTACCGAGAGCCACGATACGAGAAAAGTTACTGTGACGCCGCCAATCCCATCTCGGGGATTCAGGAGATCGCCTCCGGCACCCTGCCGGAGAGGGGAATCATCACCGGAGGGCTCTACATCACCATGCCCGCCTCCGGACTGATGCGTGAGTAGTTCATCCTTGGACTATGGGTCCATAGCAGTAGCTAGATGGTTGTCTTCTCCTCTTGTGCTCTCATGTTTAGATCTTGTGAGCTGCCTATCATGATCAAGATCGTCTATTTGTAATGCTACATGTTGCGTTTGTTGGGATCCGATGAATATTGAATACTATGTCAAGTTGATTATCAATCTATCATATATGTGTTGTTTATGTTCTTGCATGCTCTCCGTTGCTAGTAGAGGCTCTGCCAAGTTGATACTTGTAACTCCAAGAGGGAGTATTTATGCTCGATAGTGGGTTCATGCCTCCATTGAATCTGGGACAGTGACAGAAAGTTCTAAGGTTGTGGATGTGCTGTTGCCACTAGGGATAAAACATCAATGATTTGTCTAAGGATATTTGTGTTGATTACATTACGCACCATACTTAATGCAATTGTCTGTTGTTTGCAACTTAATACTGGAGGGGGTGCTAACCTGAAGGTGGACTTTTTAGGCATAGATGCATGTTGGATGGCGGTCTATGTTCTTTGTCGTAATGCCCTGATTAAATCTCATAGTAGTCATCATG
Organism: Lolium multiflorum; assembly: GCA_030979885.1. Taxonomy (NCBI): domain Eukaryota; kingdom Viridiplantae; phylum Streptophyta; class Magnoliopsida; order Poales; family Poaceae; genus Lolium; species Lolium multiflorum. Next base: position 166,446,316 of record CM061753.1, on the reverse strand, counting down.
ATATATGTATGTGCATCTCTATTTGTCAATTGCCCAACTGTAATTTGTTCACCCAACATGCTATTTATCTTATTGGAGAGACACCACTAGTGAACTGTGGACCCCGGTCCATTCTTTTACATCTGAAATACAATCTACTGCAATCTCTGTTCTTTGTTGTTTTCTACAAGCAAACATCATTCTCCACACCATACGTTTAATCCTTTGTTTTCAGCAAGGCGGTGAGATTGACAACCTCATTGTTAAGTTGGGGCAAAGTATTGTGATTGTGTTGTGCAGGTTCCACGTTGGGCGAATCCCTGGTGTTGCGCCGCACTACACTCCTCCACCAACAACCTTCACGTGGCCTTCATCTCCTACTGGTTCGATAACCTTGGTTTCTTACTGAGGGAAAACTTGCTGCTGTACGCATCACACCTTCCTCTTGGGGTTCCCAACAGACGTGTGCTTCACGCGCCATCACTCCAAGAGGGAGTATTTATGCTAGATAGTGGGTTCATGTCTCCATTGAATCTGGGGGAGTGACAGCAACCCCTAAGGTTGTGGATGTGCTGTTGCCACTAGGGATAAAACATCAATGCTTTGTCTAAGGATATTTGTATTGTTTACATTACGCACAGTACTTAATGCAATTGTCTGTTGTTTGCAACTTAATACTGGAAGGGGTGTGGATGCTAACCCGAAGGTGGACTTTTTAGGCATAGATGCATGCTGGATGGCGGTCTATGTTCTTTGTTGTAATGCCCTAAGTAAATCTCATACTCCCTCCATACCAGGGATTAGAGCGTATATATTTTTGCCTTTTTCATCAGGGCTTAAGGCGTGGGGGTCGTGGACGTGCGAACTTTCCGTTTCTACCCCTGGTTCCCGTACCGGCTCGTTCCCGATCATCTTCCCCGTTCTCCTCGTATCCTGCGCGCCAGCATCGTTCATGGCAGCTGCTTCATCGGCTCCTGCGCCGATTAATCGCCCCGCCCCACTACAAAATCGTGCGACCTCATGCCTCTCCCTTCATTTCCTCTCCCATCTTCTTCCTTCCGTTTCTTGGTGAGGCATCCATGGCGATGGGATTTTTCGCATCTGTAGGGCGGCAGCAGTTTTGGCGATGGTGGCGTTGGCGCTATCCCATGCCGCCTGTGGGTAATATGGCGAGGAACTCTCGGCTAACATCTCGTGTAACATTCCTCGTTTTAGTTTCCATTGTTCCCCTAGGGCGGTTTTCACTACGACGTTCGGCCGGCTTCTCGGTCACAAAAGGGAACATACCAATTTTACCGTCAAAAATACATTTTCCATCCTCATCAAACCTTGGTCTTGCTACAACACATAGAAACATGACCTTCTCTATGTAATTCTTGCTTTGACATGATCGGTACGGTTCTTCCTCTTCATTGGCCAAATAATATTTTTGAGAACCTTTGGTTCTGCAAAACCATTTTTCATCCATGTGGACGACGTTGTATAAGCCTTGGAACTTAGGCTCCACACTATCCGGGTCGAGCCTACTGAGTGCATAGCGAACCCTTTCTTTCTTGTTGTCATCCGTGATGCGAGGTTTGATGGCATTTGAGTGCCTCCTAAATTCCTTCTCCTTGAACCTCCTATGCAAAGTGGATATCGACATGTTCAGCTCAAAAGCAAGATCCTTCAAAGTTGTCCTCTTGGATGGTGGAATTTGCATGATGGCTTCGGGATCAACCTCAACTCTTTTACACCAACAATTCAAAGGTTTCTTGTTACAAACATTCTCAATACCTTGAAGATGATCAAACCATACACGTTGCACAACTCGCAACGGTACCATGAACTGGGCTGCCACTTCTTTAGTTACACCATCACTCAACACATTTGGCTTTGTTTTGCGCAAAAGGGCTGCAAGAATTATCCTTTTGTCCTCGTCACTGTAAACCCTACGAACGTTCACCATTCGTCCTAATGGTACAAGTGCAAAAAAAAATGTAGCTTCGCATTAGCAATATGGAAATGCACTACTTCTACCAAACAGTAGCATATCTACATGATCTAATCTTATTATTCCAAGCAAAGTTTCTAAAATATTTATTATACCAAACAGTACCTACTGTACATGATTCTACAAAATTTCAAAATATTGATTGTACCAAACAGTACCATATATGAACATGATTCTACAAAATTTTAAAATATTGATTGTACCAAACAGTACCATATGAACATGATTCTACAAAATTTCAAATTATTGATTGTACCAAACAGTAGCTACTGTACATGATTCTAAAACAATTCTAGATATTTATTCTACCAAACAGTAGCATATCTACATGATGTAATCCAAACAAAATTTCTAAAATATTGATTCTACCAAACAGTAGCATATGAACATGATTCTACAAAATTTCTAAATGCATGTACGTGAACAGTGTTCCATGCATGTGAACAGTACCTGCACCATCAGCTCCTTGTTGATCTGCGTCTGGGTGCTGTTCGTCGCCACCGTCCGCTCCTTCTCCTTCTGCATCAGCCTCCTGATCATGGCCATCGTCGGCAGCTCCACGACCTCCGCGTCCAGCAGCACCTCTTCTTCCTCTCCCAGCACCTCCGCGGCCACGAGCACGTTGCGCTGCTATTCCCCGCCCAGCACCTCCACGGCCACGAGCACCTTCCGCTGCTGCTCCCCGCAGAGCAGCTCCACGGCCACGACCACCTACCGCTGCTGCTCCGCGCCCATCAGCTCCATGGCCACGAGCACCTCGCCATGCTGCTCCGCGCCCTGCACCTCTACGGCCTCGTGCGGCGATCGACGGACTCGTGAACATGAAAACGCCGCCGAAGAGAGGGAAGGGCACGAGTTGAGCCTCTGTGTCACTGGCAGCTCCGTTCCCGTCACTGGCAGCTCCGTTCCCGTCACTGGCAGCTCCGTTCCCATCACTGGCAGCTCCGTTCCCGCCAGAGCTCTGTGTGCCACGGCGAGCTGCAGCACTGCTCGACTCGCCCACGTACAGCGGGCCACGCCCTAGACCGCCACTGCCTGAATCATCCATGTTCCACCTCTGAGCTGATCGCACCAGTGAGGCCAAGAGTACGGCGTCCTCGACCGTTCCCCCTCCTGCGGATGAATTCATGTCCAACATGCGCCGTCTCTGATCGCCATTGCTATCATCATCTGCTCAAAAAACAGGAACTTGTAAGAACCGAAACAAGTTGTCTCCACCTCAAATAACAGAACGAATCAAACAAAAATCTTTACCTTCCACTGTCCATCCCAAAGAAAAAATCTCCTGCAAGTTCCCTAGCCTCCCCATCGAAATCATCAAGATCATCCCGTCTATGGGCTCGTTCAGGTCCAGCTGCGCCATGATTTGAGGAAGAACCAGAAGAAGGACTAGAGGAAGGGGACAATGAACACAGCAACCATGGCGGCAAGCTCTTATAGGTCGTCCAAAATTTCGATGGGGATTTCAAACCATGGTGCCAAGACCCCATCTCCTCATCTGATCTCGATCTCAACCGTGAAAATTGGGGACGATCCGTGGCACAAAGATGCGCCCAATCGATGCTCATGTATTCCCCCTCCGGTTGGCCAGCAAGATTTCCCATGGATCCGCCTCTCCATCAATGGAGGTCCTGTACAGGAGAGAGAGGGGGGCAGGGTCAAGAAAGGAGACGGCGCGATGGGGAAACCGAAGAGGCCGCGTGATGAGTAGAGAGAATTAAGGAGGTGATGCATGTAGGGGTAGGAAAGGAAAGTTTCCCAAATTTTCTCTCCTGCCTAACGAATCTTGAAGTCTCCTTAATAAGTGTGCAAAAAAATATACGCCCTAATCCCTGGTATGGAGGGAGTAGTTGTCATCATGATATGTATGTGCATTGTTATGCCCTATCTATTCGTCAATTGCCCAACTGTAATTTGTTTACCCAACATGCTATTTATCTTATTGGAGAGACACCACTAGTGAACTGTGGACCCCGATCCATTCTTTTACATCTGAAATACAATCTACTGCAATCATTGTTCTCTTTTGTTTTCTGCAAGCAAACATAATTTTCCACACCATACGTTTAATCCTTTGTTTTCAGCAAGCCGGTGAGATTGACAACCTCACTGTTAAGTTGGGGCAAAGTAGTTTGATTGTGTTGTGCAGGTTCCACGTTGGCACCGGAATCCCTGGTGTTGCGACGCACTACACTCCTTCACCAACAACCTTCATGTGATCTTCATCTCCTACTGGTTCGATAACCTTGGTTTTTTACTGAGGTAAAACTCGCTGTTGTACGCATCATACCTTCCTCTTGGGGTTCCCAACGGACGTGTGCTTTACCGTCACAAGCAGAGACCGGCTTGCTAGACTGAGCAGAATAAGGTGTGGAGCGCAAAGATGGTGTCGGCGCCGTAGATGGGGGCGCCCTAAGCGTGTAGCGCCCAGCTCCCGTAGCACGACCTTTAATTTGCGCTTCTTCAGCCAACTGTGATTCAGCTTCTCTTGCATGATGTAGCAACTCATTCATAGTGGTGTAACTGTGATGACGAACAATGCCTTTGATATCATACTTCAAGCCATGTAGAAAACGTTGCATTGTCATCTCAAGTGACTCACGGACACGGCCACGCTGCATAAGCATCTCCATCTCCATGAAATAAGTATCAACAGTCTTCACACCTTGTCTCAAGAGGGTCAACTTGTCATATATTGTTCGCAAATAATTAGTGGGAACAAAACGAGCTTGCATAATGAACTTCATCTCGCGCCATGTAAGAACTGGCAACTCGTTGTCTTCTTGACGAGCACGTGTAACTCCATCCCACCAACGCAATGCATAACCATCAAATTCTGAGGAAGCAAGCTTAACCTTCCTATCTTCAGTATAATCATGTAAGCGCCATAACTTCTCAATCTTCAGCTCCCAAGTGAGGTATTCTTCAACATCAGCTCCTCCTTCAAACTTGGGTATGGAGAACTTGGGCTTACCCAAACCATCGTCTTGTTGTTGTGGAGGGACACGGCGAGCTCCGAGTTCAACAAAGCCACGACCACGGTTACCACGTCCAACACCACGACCAACACCACGTGCTTCATCCTGAAGCTCAGGGTCTTCATCTTCTTGTTGCTGTTGTTGGGTGAGATTATCAACAGCTATAGTCAAAACTTGAAGACTTCGCTGAATATCCGTCATTTGATCTTGCATCTTGGTGACGGTCTCATTAGTAGCATCCAGCTTCTGGGAGATCTCTTGAACAGTCCCCCTAAGCTCATCATCCTGAGTGCGGAATTCACGTCGCATCTCATTACGAAGAGCTTCATACTCCCTCCATGTCATCACATCAGCAGAATTCTTGTTTTTCTGGTTAACAATTTTCTCATCACTAGCAGACATGGTTAGTAGGTTAGTGCACTAAATCAAAAATATATGGTGGTACTCTCACAACTCACTCAAAACTGATAAGAAAAGGAAATCTTACCGCTCCAAAGTGAATTAGTGTTGCTTACCACTTGTAGTGACAACTAGTGCACGGATGTAGCGAAGCGAATATCAAGGGTATAAGAACAAATCACGCGACAAAGCAGGATATATGTGGCGTTGTAGGTAGGCTACCTATTTGCACCAATAACAAGCTCTAGCGCTGACCGTAGATAACCAATGATACTCACACAAGGCGATAAATGTGGCAATGCAACTGTATGGATGAACAGGTTGCAATGCACTAGAGATACACTAGCGAAGCTCAACGAAACAGGCACAAGATTTCTCAACTACAGGTGCAGAAAAGAAAACTAGGCCTTCACTTGAATCTTACTAGCACTTCATGTTTTCTTTTTGGATTTTCTTTTTGTAACACACGCAGCTATGTAGCTCTTTTTGCTTCTTTTCTATTTTCTCGTTTTTTTTATGACTCAACTCCTTGATAACACGACCAACAGAAATTGCAAAGCACCAAAACCCTAACGAGCAGCCTGTCGAGCGGTAAAACTAGTCTCTTCTGGGGAAGTTCCTAGTCACTTTATATCGAACGATTGTGTCTATGGTTGGGGAACACGAAAACTGTATGCTATGTGGACTCAGAGCAACAAAAATTGACACTAGATGATAGCGGAGACACAAACCCTAACAATACTAGATGGAAGAAAAAGATACGCAAAAACAACTACGGAAAGCAACTAAAACTCAAAATTAGTGCAATGTAAGGCTATGGCAAACCCTAACCTAATTTTTTTTTGGCTTTTTCTGGATAGGAAAACACTCAAAACTCAACTATGGAGTGGATTATGGATGGCTTACCGAGGAAACACTGAAATCTGATACCAAGATGATAAGGGGTTGCCCGATCTTCTCAGTAAGCACGGTGGTGATGATGATCACGGGATGAACACAACGGAGATAACTTGATGATGAAGTGGATGATAACTTGTATGACGCAACGAGATCTCTCGATTGGTCCCTATCGCCAATGCAACAACTCTCAACCCTGCAAGATATTCGCAACTCCACACACTTGCGCACGTAGCCGCCGACCACGAAGCGGTAAGTTGCAACCGTCTAATTCCCAATGGAACAACAGATCACACAAGACTTTTCAGGGTATACACCAAATCAATGCAATATGGTGTAGAAATTTGATAGAGTTGCAAAGCAATCAACTATGAGCTAGGGTTTATCTTAAACGTGGTCTCTCCCTAATTTGGGGGCGTCCTGGGCACTTATATAGGGGTTTAGGATGACCAGGGGTCGAAAAGTTACATAGAAAACCGACACAGATCGGATCTGGTCGAGACCGACTCGGAGTCAGCCGGTCATACAGCCGGTCGACCGGGCCTGGGACTGGGCAGGCCGGTCAAAACCGGACCTGGCACGGGGTGGTGACCGGGCTAAGCGTCCGGGCATACTGGATAGTGCCCGGTTGGCACAAGTGTAGAATCTGGTCGGCGCCGGGCTCGGTCGGTCTGGCGCCCAGTTGGACCGGGCCTAGGACCGGGCGCACCGGTGTGGCGGCCGGTCAGACCGGGCCTGGCGCTGGCCTGGACTTTGTCTTCTTCCCTCGCGCATGCCTCCATCTCCTCCCTCGCGCTTCCATGGGATGTCTTCATGTCCAGCTTCATAACCAACTCCATGTCCAGCTTCACGTCCAGCTTCTTGTCCAGCTGCTCCTCTCCTCCTCGTGCGATGCTTGCTCCTTCTTCATACCTGATCATACATAAGTAAAAGGACTTAGGCAGTATAAAGTTCTCGTCGATGAAAGTATCACTTAGAAACAAGTTCACCTGTTGTTTGAGTAGCTTCGCATGAGCTCGTGTCATTGGTCCAATCCTGACTTCATTGGACTTGAGCTTCATAGCAGCATCGTCTTCATCTTGCAATGACGGAGGTAGTAGTGTAGCAGGGATGTCCTCATCACGGTGGGGTCGTCAGAGGAGGGGGAAGGAAGCAGCGACAACGGGAGCATGCGGGAGCGGAATAGGTTGGCTTATTGTGTTTCACACGATGAGTCGGTTTCGTGCGCACTAGAGCGAAAACGCCAAATATAACGCACGCAATGCCGTTTTATCAGTGTGCTGAAAATGTTTAGCACGCCCGCTCGAACGCTGATTTCCACCTCCCGCACCCAAAAAGATCGTTTTTAGCATGCAAAGTTTTTTTTTCGGGAGCCTGTTGGAGATGCTCTAACTTCTGCATTTTAGCCGTTACTACCTCCATCTAAAAGCTTAAAGCTTATTTTTTTGAAAAGTTAAAACAAGTAAAGTTTAAACTTTAGAAAAATCTATCAACAAATATAATATTTTGTAGATACCAGGGGTGGGCATTCGGTCATGACCGACAATTCGGTTTTTGTATTTCGGTCTATTTCAAATACGGTCAGAAAAAAATGAAGACCGAAATATACTTGTTACTTTTACTACCCGACAAATTCGGGTACCCAATAATTCGGGTTCGGGTTCGGTCATGACCGAACAGTGTGGCCGACGTTGTCAACGCAAAACTTAGACATTATTTAGTAAAAGGTTGGCAACATTTTAGATGTATTTTGGATGTTTTTTCATTGCATATATTATTATCAATTGGCACGAATAAATGTTCAACAATCTAAACAAAAATGTAACAACGCTAGAGAAGTTTATGAACATTCAACAATATCACATCTCACGCATATCACAAAATCTAAAGATTGGGACAGTCTTACGTAAAATTCGGTCAGTTCGGTCTATTCGGTTACTCAGAACAAAATGACCGAATTGACCAAACTTAATTCGGTCTATAAAATTTTCTACCAAATATTTTATCAGTTTTTTCGGTCTTGGTCTTTTCGGGTTCGGTCTCGGTCTTTTCGGTTTCGGTCTTCGGTCTTCGGTTTTTTTGCCCACCTTGAGTAGATACCATATGAAAATACATTCCATTATCTATCCAGTGATATTGAATTTATATTTTGCATATTAATGATTTTTGTAAAACTTAGTCAAATTTGACCTAGTTTGACTTTCTAAAAAATAATACTATTCCGTATATAAGGCCTACATTTCTCCTTACTAGTAAGATTGCACGTGCAGCGCACGTTTTTAATATTGAAAAATCAAAAATTCACGCAAGTATAAAAGGAAAAAAACAAAAATATAGAATTAAAAGTGAGACACCATCGGGATAATTATGTTGTCCGTCCATCCACAAAATGAGATTAAATCTGACTATACCTTGCTCTTATATTCAATTACTGAAGACGCAATCCGTTTGATATACACCAAGAATCTCAAAGAAGTTTGTTTTGCACAAATTTGTTCATCCCTTGGTGAAATAGAAATGCTGAGTAATCATGCACGTGCATGTCGATTAATTCATTTTACAGACTAATCTCAAGCTAATAATATTTACTACACATGACGCCACCAAATAGTTTTCAAGCTTTCAACCATTATGTGTTGCTGGTGTTATCTCATTCTAGCATTCCACAAATATAGCCTTTTGGATAGAATATATATGTAGTAGAAAAATGTATTGCTAAAAGAATATATGTAGCAAAAAATACGATTGAATTCTTTCAAGTGCTATGTGTCATATTTTCTTTGACAAAGAAGTGCTATGCTATCATCCACTTTTTGCATATTCCTTTGAGCTGAAAAACTGAAAACAAAACAAAAGCGCTTGTTTCAGTCTAGATTTGGTATGTTTCGCAAAAGAAAAGTGATGAGGACATCCCTACCTCACTACTACCTCCGTCATTACCAACTGAAGATGAACCTGATGTGAAGCTCAAGTCCAATGAAGTTTGGATTGGACCTATTACAAAAGCTCGTGCGAAGCTACTTAAACAACAGGTGAACTTGTTCCTAAACGATACTTTAATTAATCAGAACTTTATACTACCTAAGTCGTATTACTTATGTATCATCGGGTATGAAGAGGAGACAAGCATCGCACGAGGAGGAGAGGAGCAGCTGGACGTGAAGATGGACGTGGAGCTGGACAAGGAGCTGGACATGAAGATATCTCATGGACGCGCGAGGGAGGAGCGGGAGGCATGCGCGAGAGGAGAAGACGAAGTCCAGGCCGGCCCAGCACCCGGTCAGACCGGCCGCCACACCGGCGCGCCCGGTCCCCGGCCCGATCCAACCGGGCGGCAGGCCGGATCCACCTCGGCGCCAACCGGGCGCCACGCTGACTGCAACCGGACGGGTTACTGCGCGACGATTCCAGAGCCCGGTTGCCACCCGGTCCCTGGCCTGGTTTGAACCGGCCAGCCCGGTCCCTAGCCGGTCGACCGGTTCCAGACCGGCCGTGTCCGAGTCTGTCTCGACCAGATCTATTATGGGTCGGTTATTCTTGTATCTTTTCGACCAGAAGTCGTCCCGGACGCCTATATAAGTGCCCAGGACGCCCCCTAGCTGCTTTAGACCACGTTTAAGATAAACCCTAGTTCTTAGTTGTTTGCTATGCAAAACTATTGAATACCACTCTCCAATTCGCATCGATCTGGAGTTTTATGCTACTGAAAGTTTGTGTGTGATCTGCTGTTCCATTGGGGATTAGAAGATTGCAATTTACCGCTTCGTGGTCGGCGGCTACGTGCGCAAGTGTGTGGAGTTGCGAATATCTTGCAGGGTTGAGATCTGTTGCATTGGCTACAGGAATCAATCGAGAGACTTCGTCGGCGTCATACAAGTTACCTACACCATATCATCGATTCCCTCCGCTGCATACACCATTGTGTTCATCACCACCGTCGCTTACTGAGAAGATCGGGCAACCCCTTATCATCTTGGTATCAAATTTCAGTGTTTCCTCTGTAAGCCATCCACAATCCACCCCATAGTTGAGTTGTGAGTGTTTTCCTATACAGAAAAAGCCATAAAAAGTTAGGGTTAGGGTTTGCCATAGCCTTAGATTGCACTAATTTCGAGTTTTAGTTGCTTTTCGTAGTTGTTTTTGCGTATCTTTATCTTTCATCTAGTAGAATTGTTAGGGTTTGTGTTTTCTCTATCATCTAGTTTATCATAGTGTGTCAGTTTTTGTTACTCCGAGTCCACATAGCGTACAGTGTGCTTGTTCCCAACCATAGACACAGCCTATCGATATAAGTGACTATGAACTTCCCCAGAAGAGACTAGTCTGCTCATTAGGGTTTTGGTGCTTTGCATATCTTGTTGGCCGTGTTATCAAGGAGTTGTGTCATAAAAAAAGCAAAAAGAGAAAATCGAAAAGAAGCAAAAAGAGCTACATAGATGCGTGTGTTATACAAAAGGAAAAATCCAAAAAGAAAAGTGACGTGCTAGTTGAATCAAGTGAAGGCCTAAGTTTTCTTTACTGCACCTGTAGTTGAGCAATCTTGTGCCTGTCTCGTTGAGCTTTGCTAGCGTCTCTCGAGTGCATTGCAACCTTTTCATCCACATAGTTGCATTGCCACTTTTATCTCCTTGTGTGAGTATCATTGGTTGTCTACGGTCAGCGCTAGAGCTTGTTATTGGTGCAAATAGGTAGCCTACCTACAGCCCCACATATATCCTGCTTGGTCGTGTGATTGTTCTTATACCCTTGATATTCGCTTCGCTACATCCGTGCACTAGTCCGTCAATCCAAGTTGGTAAGCAATACTAATTCACTTTGGAGCGGTAAGATTTACCTTTCTTATCAGTTTTGAGTGAGTTGTGAGAGTACCACCAAAGATTTTTGTTTAGTGCACTAACCTACTAATCATGTCTACTTCTGAGTTTGATGTGATGCAGAAAAAGGATCCAGCCTCACCGGTTACTTGGATGGAATATGAGGCACTTCGTGATCATCTAACACGTGAACTTCGTGTTACTACGGAGACATTTGATACTGAAATTCAGGGTGTCAACTTGAAGGTCGAGGAGGCTACTACGGCTATTAACACCGTTCAAACATCGATGACGACTCTTCAAGCATCTATGAATACTTTGACTCAAGCCGTCAATGAGATACGTACTATGGTAGAACAACCACAAAAACCGCTTGATGAAGATGGTAGCGTCAATGGTGACAATGCGGATGCTGCTGCTCAAGGCATTGGTCGTGGTCATGGTTTTCCACGTGGAGTTAATCGCGGTTTTGTTGACTTGGTGCACGCCGTGTTCCTCCACAGCCGCAAGACGATGGTTTGGGTAAGCCCAAGTTCTCAATTCCCAGATTTGAAGGTACTACTGATGTTGAAGAATATCTTACATGGGAGCTGAAAATTGAGAGATTATGGAGATTACATGACTATACTGAAGATAGGAAGATCAAACTTGCTTCCTCTGAATTTGATGGCTACGCATTGCGTTGGTGGGATGGACTTGTTCGTGCTCGCGAAGAAGATGGTGAGCTGCCTATTATCACATGGCGTACTATGAAGGCGGCAATGAGAGCTCGTTTTGTTCCTACCAATTACTTGCGTTCAGTGTTTGATAAGTTGACCCAATTGAAGCAAGGTGTTATGACGGTTGATGCTTACTACATGGAGATGGAGATGCTTATGCAGCGTGCCCGTGTCCGTGAGTCTTTGGAGATGACACTACAGCGTTTCCTGAATGGGCTCAAGTTTAATATCAAAGGCATTGTGCGTCATCACAGCTACACTACAATGAATGAGCTACTACATCATGCAAGAGAAGTTGAATCACAGTTGGCTGAAGAAGCACAACAAAGAGGCCGTGCTATGGGAGCTAGGCATTTCACGCCTCGTGCGCCCCCATCTACGGCGCCCGCGCCATCGACGCGCTCCGGTCCTTACTCTACTCCGTCTAGCAAGCCGGTCTCCAGTGTGTCTAACACAAAGAAGTCCGAATCTGCTGCAAGTACGAGTGGTTCTAGCATGTCTACTGCGCGCAACCGTGATATGGTTTTTCATACATGTGGTGGCAAGGGTCACTTCAAGAAGGATTGTCCTAATCGCAAAGTTATGATTATTAATGAGGACAATGAGTATGAAACTGGAGACGATGTTGATCCGGATGCTCCAGAAGATGATGATTATGACGATGATGGTTTTGATGCTTATCCTTCTGAAGCTCAAACTATTGTTGTGTCACAGCGTGTTCTCAATGTGCAGCCTAGTGCATCTACGCAACGCTGCAATTTGTTCCAAACAAAGGCACTTGTTGGTCCTGATAAAGCTTGCAAGGTTATTATTGATGGCGGAAGTTGTCGCAATTTAGCAAGCAAAGAGTTATGTGCCAAGCTGAAACTGAAGTATCTACCGCACCCGCATCCATATTATATTCAGTGGTTGAGCAATAATGGTGAGATGAAGGTGAGCCACATGGTGCGAGTTGATTTTGGGATTGGACCGTATAAGGATTCCATTGATTTTGATGTGGTTCCTATGACGGTGTGTCACTTATTGTTGGGCCGGCCATGGCTGTATGACCGTTCTATGCAACACAATGACCGCGCAAATACATATCACTTGGAGTTCAAGGGCAAGAAAATTAACTTACAGCCTATGTCCCCACAGCAAATTGTCAATGTGTCTCGTCAGAAGATTGAAGTAAATTTGGAGGATGCACCTCTAGATAGGCGAGAGAATTGTAATGTCGTGAGTGCTATAACGAAAAGTGAGCGAGTGAATTCCTTAGTCTTATTAGCCACCAAAGAGGACATGAGAGAATTTAGTGAGGATCCTACAGCTATGCCTCTTGTGCTCATGTACAAGTGTGAGGCTTTGGTTTCTAACGACATGACCCCTATTTCTCTTGGTGTTTCTAATGTGTTGCAGGAATTCAGCGATGTGTTTCCGGAGGAGGTGCCCGCAGGACTACCACCGCTACGTGGTATTGAGCATCAAATTGACTTGATCCCCGGCGCCTCGCTGCCCAATAGGGCGCCATATAGAACGAATCCCGAAGAGACGAAGGAGATACAGAAACAAGTACAAGCGCTACTCGACAAAGGTTATATTCGCATAAGCCTTAGTCCTTGTGTTGTTCCTGTTATTCTAGTTCCTAAGAAAGATGGTACATGGCGTATGTGCGTAGATTGTAGAGCGATAAACAACATTACTATTCGATATCGTCATCCTATTCCCCGTTTAGAGGATATGCTAGATGAATTGAGTGGTGCTGCTGTTTTCTCTAAAATTGATTTGCGTAGTGGTTATCATCAAATTAGGATGAAAGAAGGGGATGAATGGAAAACTGCCTTTAAAATAAAATTTGGTTTATATGAGTGGTTAGTAATGCCGTTTGGTTTGACTAATGCACCTAGCACTTTTATGAGACTGATGAACCATGTTTTGCGTGAATTTATTGACAAGTTTGTGGTTGTTTACTTTGATGATATATTAATCTATAGCCGCAATGAATCTGATCATACTATACATATTCGACATGTTTTGCAAGTGTTGCGTGATAATAAACTCTATGGTAATCTTGAGAAGTGCACATTTTACAAAGATAAGGTCATATTTCTTGGTTATGTTGTCTCTAAGCATGGAGTAGAAGTAGATGTGTCTAAAATTGAAGCTATTCAAAATTGGCCTACTCCCATGAATGTGAGTCAAGTAAGAAGTTTTCATGGTCTAGCTGGGTTTTATCGCAGATTTGTGCCCAACTTTAGTACTATTGTTGCACCTTTGAATGATTTGACTAAAAAGGGTGTTGTCTTTGAGTGGGGCGCAGCCCAAGATCATGCTTTTGATGAACTTAAGAGATTGTTAACTTCTGCACCGTTGCTTGCACTTCCTGATTTCAATAAGCAATTTGAGATTGAATGTGATGCTAGTGGTATTGGAATTGGTGGTGTGTTGATGCAAGAGGGTCGCCCAATTGCATATTTTTCTGAGAAACTTTCTGGTGCTAAGTTGAACTATCCTATATATGATAAAGAATTGTATTCTTTAATTAGAGTTCTTGAGGTTTGGCAACATTATTTGTGGCCAAAAGAATTTATCATACATTCTGATCATGAAGCTTTGAAATATCTAAAAGCTCAATCTACATTGCATAGGCGTCTTGCTAAGTGGGTTGAGTTCATTGAGTCTTTTCCATACATTATTAAGCATAAGAAGGGAAAAGATAATATTGTTGCTGATGCTCTATCTAGGAAGAATATGCTATTAACTCAACTTGATGTTAAAATTCCTGGTTTAGAGATACTATGTGATTTGTATGCCACTGATCATGATTTTGTTGAACCATATCGCTTATGTGCTCTTGGTAAAGCATGAGAAAAATATCACATACATGATGGGTTCTTGTTTAGAGCTAACAAACTATGTGTTCCAGAATCGTCTGTGCGTTTGCTCTTATTGCAGGAATCACATGCTGGAGGTTTGATGGGTCACTTTGGGCGTGAGAAGACGCTACTCATGCTAGCTGACCACTTTTATTGGCCAAAGATGAGGCGGGACGTGGATAGATATGTGAAGAGATGCATTACTTGCAACAAGTCCAAGTCCAAGCTGAAGCCTCACGGTTTGTATACTCCATTACCGGCACCTACTACACCATGGGAGGATATTAGTATGGATTTTGTGTTGGGTTTGCCGCGTACTAAGAGAGGCCATGATTCTATATTTGTGGTAGTGGATAGATTTTCCAAGATGTCACACTTTATTGCCTGCCACAAGAGCGACGATGCGTCGCATATTGCTAACCTGTTTTTCAGGGAGGTTGTACGACTACATGGAGTCCCGAAGACTATTGTTTCTGATCGTGACGTGAAGTTTATGAGCTACTTCTGGAAGACGCTATGGAGAAAGCTGGGGACAAAACTGCTTTTCAGCACTACTTGTCATCCCCAAACTGATGGTCAAACTGAAGTGGTGAATAGAACCTTGTCACAACTATTGAGATCCATGATCAAGAAGAACCTGAAGGAGTGGGAAGAGTGTTTGCCGCATGTGGAGTTTGCTTACAACAGGGCGGTACATTCTACCACGGAGTTATGTCCTTTTGAGGTGGTGTATGGTTTCAAACCCATTACTCCACTTGACTTGTTGCCTTTACCCATACATGAGAGAGTTAATATGGAGGCATCCAAGAGGGCAGATTTTGTGCGAAAGATCCATGTGAAGACTAAAGAGTTGATAGAAAAGAAAGGCAAGAGCAATGCTGCAAGGATGAACAAGAAGCGCAAGGAGATGTTGTTCAAGCCTGGTGATATGGTCTGGGTACATTTTCGCAAGGATAGGTTCCCGAAGCTGCGGAAGTCCAAATTGAAGCCTCGTGGTGCTGGTCCTTACAAAGTGCTTGCCAAGATCAATGATAATGCATACTCAATAGATCTTCCAGTTGATGAGTTTGGTGTCAGTAATTCTTTCAATGTTGCTGATTTGACACCATATGACGGAGAAGACCTTGGAGCGTCGAGGTCAACGCATTTCGAAGGGGGGAGATGATGAGGACATCCCTACTGATAGGTCTCAAACGTATCTATAATTTCTTATGTTCCATGCTAATTTTATGATGATACTCACATGTTTTATACACACTTTATGTCATTATTATGCATTTTCCGGCACTAACCTATTGACGAGATGCCGAAGAGCCAGTTGTTTTCTGCTGTTTTTGGTTTCAGAAATCCTACAAAGGAAATATTCTCGGAATTGGACGAAATCAACGCCCAGGGTCTTATTTTTCCATGAAGCTTCCAAAAGACCGAAAGGGTTACGAAGTGGGGCGACGAGGCGCCACCACCATAGGGCCGCGCGGCCTAAGGGGGGCCTGCGCCGCCCTATGGGGTGGGCCCCTCGTGCCCCCTCCAACCCTACCCTTCCGCCTACTTAAAGCCTTCGTCGCGAAAGTCCCTGTACCGAGAGCCACGATACGAAAAACCTTACTGTGACGCCGCCGCCGCCAATCCCATCTCGGGGATTCAGGAGATCGCCTACGGCACCCTGCCGGAGAGGGGAATCATCTCCCGGAGGACTCTTCATCACCATGATAGCCTCCGGATTGATGTGTGAGTAGTTCATCCTTGGACTATGGGTTCATAGCAGTAGCTAGATGGTTGTCTTCTCCTCATTGTGCTATCATGTTAGATCTTGTGAGCTGCCTATCATGATCAAGATCATATATTTGTAATGCTACATGTTGTGTTTGTTGGGATCCGATGAATATTGAATACTATGTCAAGTTGATTATTAATCTATCATATATGTGTTGTTTTATGTTCTTGCATGCTCTCCGTTGCTAGTAGAGGCTCTGGCCAAGTTGATACTTGTAACTCCAAGAGGGAGTATTTATGCTCGATAGTGGGTTCATGCCTCCATTGAATCTGGGACAGTGACAGAAAGTTCTAAGGTTGTGGATGTGCTATTGCCACTACGGATAAAACATCGATGCTTTGTCTAAGGATATTTGTGTTGATTACATTACGCACCATACTTAATGCAATTGTTTGTTGTTTGCAACTTAATACTGGAGGGGGTGCGGATGCTAACCTGAAGGTGGACTATTTAGGCATAGATGCATGCTGGATAGCGGTCTATGTACTTTGTCGTAATGCCCTGATTAAATCTCATAGTAATTATCATGATATATGTATGTGCATCTCTATTTGTCAATTGCCCAACTGTAATTTGTTCACCCAACATGCTAGTTATCTTATCGGAGAGACACCACTAGTGAACTGTGGACCCCGGTCCATTCTTTTACATCTGAAATACAATCTACTGCAATACTTGTTCTCTACTGTTCTTCGCAAACAAACATCATCTTCCACACTATACGGTTAATCCTTTGTTTACAGCAAGCCGGTGAGATTGACAACCTCACTGTTACGTTGGGGCAAAGTACTTTGATTGTGTTGTGCAGGTTCCACGTTGGCGCCGGAATCCCTGGTGTTGCGCCGCACTACACTCCTTCACCAACAACCTTCACGTGCTCCTTGACTCCTACTGGTTCGATAACCTTGGTTTCATACTGAGGGAAAACTTGCTTCTATACGCATCACACCTTCCTCTTGGGGTTCCCAACGGACGTGTGTCAACTGCACGCATCAAGCTCTTTTTCTGGCGCCGTTGCCGGGGACATCAAGACACGCTGCGAGGGGAGTCTCTCACATCCAATCTCTTTACTTTGTTTTTGTCTTGCTTTACTTTATTTTATTTACTGCTTTGTTTGTTCTCTATATTAAAAACACAAAAAAATTAGCTACTTGTTTTACTTTACTTTATTTAGTTTATTTTTATTACTGTTAAAATGAATACTCCTGAAAACACTAAGTTGTGTGACTTCACTAGCACCAATAATAATGATTTTATATGCACTCCTATTGCGCCACCTGCTACTACAGCAGAATTCTATGAAATTAAACCTTCTTTACTAAATCTTGTTATGAGAGAGCAATTTTCTGGTGTTAGTTCTGATGATGATGCTGCCCATCTTAATTATTTTGTTGAACTTTGTGAAATGCAAAAGTATAAGGATGTAGATGGGGATATTATAATACTGAAATTGTTTCCTTTCTCATTAAGAGGAAGAGCTAAAGATTGGTTGCTATCTTTGCCTAAGAATAGTATTGATTCATGGACTAAATGTAAAGATGCTTTCATTGGTAGATATTATCCTCCTGCTAAAATTATATCTTTGCTCATGCATGGGAAAGAATGAAATCTTTGGTAAAGAATTGCCCAACCCATGGACTAACTACTTGGATGATCATCCAAACCTTTTTTATGCAGGACTGAATTTTTCTTCGCGGAACTTATTGGATTCAGCTGCTGGAGGTACTTTTATGTCCATCACCTTGGGGGCGGCTACAAAGCTTCTTGATGATATGATGATAAATTACTCTGAATGGCACACGGAAAGGACTCCACAAGGTAAGAAGGTAAATTCTGTTGAAGAAACCTCCTCCTTGAGTGATAAGATTGATGTGATTATGTATATGCTTGTGAATGGTAGATCTAATGTTGATCCTAATAATGTTCCTTTAGCTTCATTGGTTGCTCAAGAAGAGAATGTTGATGTGAATTTCATTAAAAGTAATAATTTCAACAACAATGCTTATGGGAATAATTTTGGTAACAACTATAGGCCATATCCTTCTAATAATGGTAATGGTTATGGTAATTCTTACACCAATAATAGAAGTACACCCTCTGGTCTTGAAGCCATGCTTAAAGAATTTATTAGTACACAAACTGCTTTTAACAAATCTGTTGAAGAAAAGCTGGGAAAAATTGATATTCTTGCTTCTAAGGTTGATAGTCTTGCTGCTGATGTTGATTGATACGTCTCAAACGTATCTATAATTTCTTATGTTCCATGCTACTTTTATAATGATACTCACATGTTTTATACACATTATATGTCATTATTATGCATTTTCCGGCACTAACCTATTGACGAGATGCCGAAGAGCCGTTGTTTTCTGCTGTTTTTGGTTTCAGAAATCCTACAAAGGAAATATTCTCGGAATTGGACGAAATCAACGCCCAGGGGCTTATTTTTCCACGAAGCTTCCGAAGACCGAAGGAGAAACGTGGGGCCACGGGGCGCCGCCACACTAGGCGGCCCGCGCGGCCCTAGCGTGTGGGGCCCCCGTCAATCCTCCGAATCCGCCCTTCCGCCTACTTAAAGCCTTCGTCGCGAAACCCTCTGTACCGAGAGCCACGATACGGAAAACCTTACTATGACGCCGCCACCGCCAATCCCATCTCGGGGGATTCAGGAGATCGCCTCCGGCACCCTGCCGGAGAGGGGAATCATCTCCCGGAGGGCTCTTCATCGCCATGATCGCCTCCGGATCGATGTGTGAGTAGTTCACCCTGGACTATGGGTCCATAGCAGTAGCTAGATGGTCGTCTTCTCCTCATTGTGCTATCATGTTAGATCTTGTGAGCTGCCTATCATGATCAAGATCGTCTATTTGTAATCCTACATGTTGTGTTTGTTGGGATCCGATGAATATTGAATACTATGTCAAGTTGATTATCAATCTATCATATGTGTTGTTTATGTTCTTGCATGTTCTCCGTTGCTAGTAGAGGCTCTGGCCAAGTTGATACTTGTAACTCCAAGAGGGAGTATTTATGCTCGATAGTGGGTTCATGCCTCCATTAAATCTGGGATAGTGACAGAAAGTTCTAAGGTTGTGGATGTGTTGTTGCCACTAGGGATAAAACATAGATGCTTTGTCTAAGGATATTTGTGTTGATTACATTATGCACCATACTTAATGCAATTGTCTGTTGCTTGCAACTTAATACTGGATGCTGGATAGCGGTCTATGTACTTTGTCGTAATGCCCTGATTAAATCTCATAGTACTCATCATGATATATGTATGTGCATTGTTATGCCTTCTTTATTTGTCAATTGCCCAACTGTAATTTGTTCACCCAACATGCTATTTATCTTATGGGAGAGACACCACTAGTGAACTGTGGACCCCGGTCCATTCTTTACATCTGAAATACAATCTATTGCAATTGTTCTTTACTGTTCTTCGCAAACAAACATCATCTTCCACACTATACATCTAATCCTTTGTTTACAGCAAGCCGGTGAGATTGACAACCTCACTGTTACGTTGGGGCAAAGTACTTTGATTGTGTTGTGCAGGTTCCACGTTGGCGCCGGAATCCCTGGTGTTGCGCCGCACTACACTCCGTCACCAACGACCTTCACGTGATCCTTGACTCCTACTGGTTCGATAAACCTTGGTTTCATACTGAGGGAAAACTTGCTACTGTACGCATCACACCTTCCTCTTGGGGTTCCCAACGGACGTGTGTTAATTGCACGCATCATTGATCTTTTAAAATTGAAAGTTATGCCTAATGAAACTAAAGATATTAAGTTATTTGCTACAGCAAACGCCATACAAGTTCGAATTAATGAAAATATTAGATTGATGGCTGAATTGCATGCTAGGTGGGAAAGAGAAGAAAACAAAAAACTTGCTAAAGAGAATAATGTAGCTAAAGTTTGGACTATTACCACCACTAGTAATGTTGATGCCTCACATGTTGATAAACCTCCTACTATTAATGGTAAAATAATTGGTGTTGGCAATATTTCTACTCCTAGTGCAAAGCGTACAAAACTGCCTGAAACTGCTAAAACTGAAACTGTTTGTGATTAAACTGCTGAAATTTTTCAAAATATTGGGGACAATGATCCCCTTGTTGTAGATCATAATGATTTTGATTTTTATGATTGTCATATCTCTGAAGTTATAAAGTTCTTACAAAAACTTGCTAGAAGTCCTAATGCTAGTGCTATAAATTTAGCCTTTACAAAACATATTACAAATGCTCTCATTAAAACTAGAGAAGAGAAATTAAAACTTGAAGCTTCTATTCCTAGGAAGTTGGAAGATGGTTTGGAGCCCATCATTAAGATGAAAGTAAATGATTTTGATTGTAATGCTTTATGTGATCTTGGTGCAAGTATTTCTGTTATGCCTAAGAAACTCTATGATATGCTTGACTTGCCACCATTGAAAAATTGTTATTTGGATATTAATCTTGTTGATCATTCTATAAAGAAACCTTTGGGGAGGATTGATAATGTTCGCATTACGGTTAACAATAACCTTGTCCCCGTTGATTTTGTTGTCTTGGATATTGAATGCAATGCATCTTGTCCCATAATTTTGGGAAGACCTTTTCTTCGAATATTAAGTATCAATTTCCACTCAAGAAAGGTATGGAACACTTCCCTAGAAAGAGAATGAAGTTGCCTTTTGATTCTATTATTAGAACAAATTATGCTGTTGATGCTTCATCTCTTGATAATACTTGATTTACACTTTCTGCGCCTAGGTGAAAGGCGTTAAAGAAAAGCGCTTATGGGAGACAACCCATCATTTTACTACAGCACGTTTGTTTTATATTTGAGTCTTGGAAGTTGTTACTACTGTAGCAACCTCTCCTTATCTTTATTTTATTACATTGTTGTGCCAAGTAAAGTCTTTGATAGTAGGGTTGATACTAGATTTGGATTACTGCACAGAAACAAATTTCTTACTGTCACGAAATTGAGCAGCCCCGTCTGTAGGTAACTCAGAAAATTCTGCCAATTTACGTGCGTGATCCTCAGGTATGTACGCAACTTTAGTTCAATTTGAGCTTTTCCATCTGAGCAAGTTAAGTGCCCCAGACAAATTCGTCTTTACGGACTGTTCTGTTTTGACAGATTCTGCCTTTTATTTCGCATTGCCTTTTTTGCTATGTTTGATTGATTTCTTTGTTCCATTAATTTTCAGTAGCTTTGTGCAATGTCCAGAAGTGTTAAGAATGATTATGTCACCTCTTAATATGTGAATTTTTGATTATGCACTAACCCTCTAATGAGTTTGTTTTGAGTTTGGTGTGGAGGAAGTTTTCAAGGATCAAGAGAGGAGGATGATATACTATGATCAAGAAGAGTGAAAAGTCTAAGCTTGGGGATGCCCCGTGGTTCATCCCTGCATATTTCAAGAAGACTCAAGCATCTAAGCTTGGGGATGCCCAAGGCATCCCCTTCTTCATCGACAACTTATCAGGTCACCTCTAGTGAAACTATATTTTTATTTAGTCACATCTTATGCACTTTACTTGGAGCGTCTGTTTGCTTTTATTTTTATTTTTGTTTTTGTTTGAATAAACTCGGATCCTAGCATTCTTTGTGTGGGAGAGAGACACGCTCCGCTGTTGCATATGAACACATGTGTGCTTAGTGCTACTTTTAATGTTCATGGAAGGTAGAAACTGCTTCGTTCATTGTTATATGGTTGGAAACGGAAAATGCTTCATGTGGTAATTGGTATATTGTCTTGAATAATTTGATACTTGGCAATTGTTGTGCTCATATAGATCATGTTTAAGCTCTTGCATCATGTACTTTGCACCTATTAATGAAGAACTACATAGAGCTTGTTAAAATTTGGTTTGCATGATTGGTCTCTCTAAGGTCTAGATATTTTCTAGTTAAGGTGTTTGAACAACAAGGAAGACAGTGTAGAGTCTTATAATGCTTGCAATATGTTCTTATGTAAGTTTTTCTGTACCGGTTCATACTTGTGTTTGCTTCAAACAACCTTGCTAGCCAAAGCCTTGTACTGAGAGGAAATACTTCTTGCGCATCCAAATCCTTGAGCCAAAAACTATGACATTTGTGTCCACCATACCTACCTACTACATGGTATTTCTCTGCCATTCCAAAGTACATTACTTGAGTGCTACCTTTAAAATTCTATTCTTTGTCTTTGCAATACATAGCTCATGGGAAAATAGCCATAAAAACTATTGTGGTATTGAATATGTTGCTATGTGTCTTATTTCTTATAAGTTGCTTGTTGAGCGGTAACCATGTTTCTGGGGACGCCTGATACGTCTCCAACGTATCGATAATTTCTTATGTTCCATGCTTCATTATTGATGATATCTACATGTTATATGCACACTTTATGTCATATTTATGCATTTTCTGGAACTAACCTATTAACAAGATGCCGAAGAGCCGCTGTTTTCTTTTGGTTTCAGAAATCCTAGTAAGGAAATATTCTCGGAATCGGACGAAATCAAGACCCAAGGTCCTATTTTGCCACGAAGCTTCCAGAAGACCGAAGAGATAACGAAGTGGGGCGACGAGGCGCCGCCACCATAGGGCCGCGCGGCCAGAGGGGGGCCCGCGCCGCCCTATGGTGCGGGCCCCTCGACAGCCCCCCTGACCTACCCTTCCGCCTACTTAAAGCCTCCGTCGCGAAACCCCCAGTACCGAGAGCCACGATACGGAAAACCTTCCAGAGACGCAGCCGCCGCCAATCCCATCTCGGGGATTCGAGAGATCTCCGGCACCCTGCCGGAGAGGGGATTCATCTCCGGAGGACTCTACGCCGCCATGGTCGCCTCCGGAGTGATGAGTGAGTAGTTCACCCCTGGACTATGGGTCCATAGCAGTAGCTAGATGGTTGTCTTCTCCTTATGTGCTTCATTGTTGGATCTTGTGAGCTGCCTAACATGATCAAGATCATCTATCTGTAATTCTATATGTTGTGTTTGTCGGGATCCGATGGATAGAGAATACTATGTTATGGTGATTATCAATCTGATGTTTATGTGTTGTTTATGATCTTGCATGCTCTCCGTTATTAGTAGAGGCTCTGGCCAAGTTTTTACTCTTAACTCCAAGAGGGAGTATTTATGCTAGATAGTGGGTTCATGCCTGCATTGATACCTGGGACAGTGACAGAAAGTTCTAAGGTTGTGTTGTGCTGTTGCCACTAGGGATAAAACATTGATGCTATGTCCGAGGATGTAGTTATTGATTACATTACGCACCATACTTAATGCAATTGTCTGTTGTTTGCAACTTAATACTGGAGGGGGTTCGGATGATAACCTGAAGGTGGACTTTTTAGGCATAGATGCAGTTGGATGGCGGTCTATGTACTTTGTCGTAATGCCCAATTAAATCTCACTATATTTATCATGCCATGTATGTGCATCGCGGTGCCCTCTCTATTTGTCAATTGCCCGACTGTAATTTGTTCACCCAACATGCTTTTATCTTATGGGAGAGACACCTCTAGTGAACTGTGGACCCCGGTCCATTCTTTTATACTGAAATACAATCTACTGCAATACTTGTTTTCTACTGTTTTCTTGCAAACAATCATCTTCCACACAATACGGTTAATCCTTTGTTACAGCAAGCCGGTGAGATTGACAACCTCACTGTTTCGTTGGGACAAAGTACTTGGTTTGTGTTGTGCAGGTTCCACGTTGGCGCCGGAATCCCTGGTGTTGCGCCGCACTACATCCCGCCGCCATCAACCTTCAACGTGCTTCTTGGCTCCTCCTGGTTTGATAAACCTTGGTTTCTTTCTGAGGGAAAACTTGCTGCTGTGCGCATCATACCTTCCTCTTGGGGTTCCCAACGAACGTGTGAGTTACACGCCATCAAGCTCTTTTTCTGGCGCCGTTGCCGGGGAGATCAAGACACGCTGCAAGGGGAGTCTCCACTTCTCAATCTCTTTACTTTGTTTTTGTCTTGCTTTATTTTATTTACTACTTTGTTTGCTGCACCTAAACAAAACACAAAAAAATTAGTTCCTAGTTTTACTTTATTTACTGTCTTGCTCTCTATATCGAAAACACAAAAAAATTAGTTACTTGCATTTATTTTATCTAGTTTGCTTTATTTACTACTGCTAAAATGGGTATTGTTGAGAATACTAAGTTGTGTGATTACACTAGTTTGGCATAATGGACAACAATGAGCTTTTTATTCTATTTTCTGATTTAAGACATGGATGGTTTGATGCAAAAATTAAAAAAACTCATGGAACATATTAGCATGAACACTTTGAATACCATTGTTGCTAATGATATAGAAAGTTCTAAGCTTGGGGAAGCTGGCTTTGATGAGCATGATATTTTTAGTCCCCCAAGCATTGAGGAGAAAATTTACTTTGATGATACTATGCCTCCTACACTTGATGAGAATAATAATGGTAGCTACTTTGTTGAATTTGCTCCCACTACAACTAATAAAATTGACTATGCCTATGTGGAGAGTAATAATTTTATGCATGAGACTCATGGTAAGAATGCTTTATGTGATAGTTATATTGTTGAGTTTGCTCATGTTGCTACTGAAAGTTATTATGAGAGAGGAAAATATGGTGGTAGAAATTTTCATGTTACTAAAACACCTCTCTATGTGCTGAAATTTTTGAAACTACACTTGTTTTATCTTCCTGATCTTGTTACTTTGCTCTTCATGAATTTATTTGTGTACAAGATTCTTTTTCATAGGAAGCATGTTAGACTTAAATGTGTTTTGAATTTGCCTCTTGATGCTCTCTTTTTCTTCAAATACTATTTCTTGCGAGTGCATCATTAAAACTGTTGAGCCCATCTTAATGGCTATAAAGAAAGAACTTCTTGGGAGATAACCCATGTGTTTATTTTGCTACAGCACTTTTTTTTATATTTGAGTCTTGGAAGTTGTTTACTACTGTAGCAACCTCTCCTTATCATGTTTTTGTGCCAAGTAAAGTCTCTATAGTAAGGTTCATACTAGATTTGGATTACTGCGCAGAGACAGATTTCTTTGCTGTCACGAATCTGGGCCTAATTCTCTGTAGGAAACTCAGAAAATTATGCCAATTTACGTGAGTGATCCTCAGATATGTACGCAACTTTCATTAGTTTTGAGTTTTTCCATTTGAGCAAGTCTGGTGCCATTTTAAATTCGTCTTTACGAACTGTTCTGTTTTGACAGATTCTGCCTTTTATTTCGCATTGCCTCTTTTGCTATGTTGGATAAATTTCTTTGATCCATTAATGTCCAGTAGCTTTATGCAATGTCCAGAAGTGTAAAGAATGATTGTGTCACCTCTGAACATATAAATTTTTATTGTGCACTAACTCTCTAATGAGTTTGCTTGAAGTTTGGTGTGAAGGAAGTTTTCAAGGATCAAGAGAGGAGTATGATATACTATGATCAAGAGGAGTGAAAGCTCTAAGCTTGGGGATGCCCCGGTGGTTCACCCCTGCATATTCTAAGAAGACTCAAGCGTCTAAGCTTGGGGATACCCAAGGCATCCCCTTCTTCATCAACAACATCATCAGGTTCCTCCCCTGAAACTACATTTTTATTCCGTCACATCTTATGCACTTTGCTTGGAGCGTCGGTTTGCTTTAGTTTTTGTTTTGTTTGAATAAAGTTGGATCCTAGCATTCTTTGTGTGGGAGAGAGACACGCTCCGCTGTTGCATATGGACAAATATGTCCTTAGGCTTTACTCATAATGTTCATGGCGAAAGTTGAATCTTCTTCGTTAAATTGTTATTCGGTTGGTTAAGGAAATGTTGCATGTGGTAGTGGTATAATGAAACACTTGCATAATCTTGTAGATCATTGAGCTTTGATAACTTGATTCTTTGCAAATGTTTTGAGGTATTTAGATGGTAAAACTTGTTGGTTGAATAAGTTAAAATTAGTAGTGGATTGTTGTCTTTAAGCTTGTGCCGTACTACAAACTCTATTTAAATAGTTGAAGGCGTAGTTGGACTTGATAGCTTTCCATGTCTAAAGGTTCATCGTAATGACTAAGTTGTGCTGAAGGTCGGTAAAATTTTAAATCATGCTCTTAATGTTGAACCTGCTAGATGTTTGCAATAAGCTTGTGAGTTCTTTTTGACTAATGTTAAGCTACGGTTTTTGGCACTTCCACCATCCATATTTGCTAGCCTCTTCGGTACTGTGCATTGCCTTTTGCTCACATTGAGAATTGTGCATACTTCGCCTGTACATCCAAACCCGTGGGAGGACTTCCTCTTGTTCTCCTGCACATAAGCCCATACATCTCCTCAAAACAGCCACCATACCTACCTACCACAACATTTCCATAGCTGTTCCGAGATATATTGCCATGCAACATCCATTTTACATTACATGCCATGTTGTCATTTATTATTTGTATATTGCTTTGCATGATTCTATACAGCTGACGTGTGGTTTACCCATGTTACGCTAGATCATTGCACATCCTGCTACACTGGCAGAGGCATACAGTTTCATACATCATGTTTTATTCATTATGAGTTATTTGTACCAAAAAGTGTGTTGTCATATTAGGATGTTGCCCCTAAAAGTGAAAAGAGCCATGGAGGCCATCAAAAAGAAAAAGAAAAGAAAGAAAAAAATAGAAAAGAAAAAGAAAAGAAAGAAAGAAAAGAAAAAGAAAAAAAAAGAATAAAGAAAAAGGGGGCAGCATTACTATCTTTTATCCACACTTGTGCTCATGTTTTAGCACTTGCATATTCATAGTCATCATTTGTGCTCATGTTTAGCACCTACACTCCATATGAGAGAGTTTTCATGTTTTACTAGTATAACTATGTGGGGAATTTACACTATAGAACTTGGGTTGTATATTCCAATGATGAGCCTCCTCAAAAGTGCTCTAGGTCTTCGTGAGCAACCAAGTTGGATGCACCCCCACTAGTTCCATTGGAGAGCTTTCATACACATATAGCTCTATGTGCATCCGTTGCATGGCAATCACTACTCCTTGCATAGCTTCGATTATAAGACTTCCTCTTGTCTAGTAATCATTTACAGCTTTGTAAGACTTTCTCTCATTGGCCTTCCAAACCCCCATTAACGTTCTTTATGCCATAACATCCTGGTGCTAATACCAAATGCTTGCGCTCACCGGTTGAGTAGACTTCGAAACAGTTGATTCATGACGTTCATGTTTATGTTTACTTGACTGAATCCTTCTTATGTTGTGAAAATTTACTTGATGCTTGGAATGAAGGATAGAACTTCTATGCTGAATACTTAACACATCTTTAATGAACCTTGTGCGGTTTCATGTCTTTGAAGCAATAGTTCATGAAAACTTCTAGCTTGTTTAACTCTTGCATTATCATCTCTTATATCAATATAGATATTTGCTTTGAGTGATTTGATCTCAGTTCATATGCTTTACATTATTATATGATCAAGATTATGTTGGTAGCATGTCACTTCAGAAATTATCTTTGTTATCGTTTTACCTGCTCGGGACGAGCAGAACTAAGCTTGGGGATGCTGATACGTCTCCAACGTATCGATAATTTCTTATGTTCCATGCTTCATTATTGATGATATCTACATGTTATATGCACACTTTATGTCATATTTATGCATTTTCTGGAACTAACCTATTAACAAGATGCCGAAGAGCCTTTGCTGTTTTTGGTTTCAGAAATCCTAGTAAGGAAATATTCTCGGAATCGGACGAAATCAAGACCCAAGGTCCTATTTTGCCACGAAGCTTCCAGAAGACCGAAGAGATAACGAAGTGGGGCGACGAGGCGCCGCCACCATAGGGCCGCGCGGCCGAGGGGCCCGCGCCGCCCTATGGTGTGGGCTCGACAGCCCCCCGACCTACCCTTCCGCCTACTTAAAGCCTCCGTCGCGAAACCCCAGTACCGAGAGCCACGATACGGAAAACCTTCCAGAGACGCAGCCGCCGCCAATCCCATCTCGGGGATTCAGGAGATCGGCACCCTGCCGGAGAGGGGATTCATCTCCGGAGGACTCTACGCCGCCATGGTCGCCTCCGGAGTGATGAGTGAGTAGTTTGGACTATGGGTCCATAGCAGTAGCTAGATGGTTGTCTTCTCCTTATGTGCTTCATTGTTGGATCTTGTGAGCTGCCTAACATGATCAAGATCATCTATCTGTAATTCTATATGTTGTGTTTGTCGGGATCCGATGGATAGAGAATACTATGTTATGGTGATTATCAATCTGATGTTTATGTGTTGTTTATGATCTTGCATGCTCTCCGTTATTAGTAGAGGCTCTGGCCAAGTTTTTACTCTTAACTCCAAGAGGGAGTATTTATGCTAGATAGTGGGTTCATGCCTGCATTGATACCTGGGACAGTGACAGAAAGTTCTAAGGTTGTGTTGTGCTGTTGCCACTAGGGATAAAACATTGATGCTATGTCCGAGGATGTAGTTATTGATTACATTACGCACCATACTTAATGCAATTGTCTGTTGTTTGCAACTTAATACTGGGGGGGGTTCGGATGATAACCTGAAGGTGGACTTTTTAGGCATAGATGCAGTTGGATGGCGGTCTATGTACTTTGTCGTAATGCCCAATTAAATCTCACTATATTTATCATGCCATGTATGTGCATCGCGGTGTCTCTATTTGTCAATTGCCCGACTGTAATTTGTTCACCCAACATGCTTTTATCTTATGGGAGAGACACCTCTAGTGAACTGTGGACCCCGGTCCATTCTTTTATACTGAAATACAATCTACTGCAATACTTGTTTTACTGTTTTCTTGCAAACAATCATCTTCCACACAATACGGTTAATCCTTTGTTACACCAAGCCGGTGAGATTGACAACCTCACTGTTTCGTTGGGACAAAGTACTTGGTTGTGTTGTGCAGGTTCCACGTTGGCGCCGGAATCTCTGGTGTTGCTCCGCACTACATCCCGCCGCCATCAACCTTCAACGTGCTTCTTGGCTCCTCCTGGTTCGATAAACCTTGGTTTCTTTCTGAGGGAAAACTTGCTGCTGTGCGCATCATACCTTCCTCTTGGGGTTCCCAACGAACGTGTGAGTTACACGCCATCAACGCCATCAACTATTACACCTTTGTTGAATATCATGTGAGTTGCTATGCATGTTCGTCTTGTCTGAAGTAAGGGAGATTTTCATGATCAAATGGTTTGATATGCATATTGTTAGAGAAGAACATTGGGACACTAACTAAAGCCATGAATCATGGTGGAAGTTTCAGTTTGGACACAAATCCTCAATCTCTTATGAGAATATTATCTGTTGTTAAATGCTTAAGCATTAAAAAGAGGAGTCCATTATCTGTTGTCTATGTTGTCCCGGTATGGGTGTCTAAGTTGAGAATAATCAAAAGCGAGAAATCCAATGCGAACTTTCTCCTTAGACCCTTGTACAGGCGACATAGAGGTACCCCTTTGTGACACTTGGTTGAAACATATGTTATGCAATGATAATCCATGTTAATCCAAGCTAATTAGGACAAGGTGCGGGCACTATTGGTATTCTATGCATGAGACTTGCAACTTATAAGATGTATTATGCATAACACATATGAATTATTACTAACGTTGACAAAATTATTTCTATGTTTTCAAAATAAAAGCTCTAGCACAAAAATAGTAATCCATGCTTCCCTCTGCGAAGGGCCATTCTTTTACTTTATTGTTGAGTCAGTTTACCTATTCTTTCTATCTTAGAAGCAAACACTTGTGTCAACTGTGTTCATTGATTCTTACATGTTTACCTATTGCACTTGTTATATTGCTTTATGTTGACAACTATCCATGAGATATACATGTTACAAGTTGAAAGCAATTGCTGAAACGTAATCATCATTTGTGTTGCTTCAATGCCTTCTACTTTGAATTTATTGCTTTATGAGTTAACTCTTATGCAAGACTTATTGATGCTTGTCTTGAAAGTACTATTCATGAAAAGTCTTTGCTATATGATTCAGTTGTTTAATCATTGTCTTTACCATTGCTTCGAATCACTTCATTCACTTCATATGCTTTACAATAGTATTGATCAAGATTATGATAGCATGTCACTTCAGAAATTATCATTGTTATCGTTTACCTACTCGAGGGCGAGTAGGAACTAAGCTTGGGGATGCTTGATACGTCTCAAACGTATCTATAATTTCTTATGTTCCATGCTACTTTTATGATGATACTCACATGTTTTATACACACTTTATGTCATTATTATGCATTTTCCGGCACTAACCTATTGACGAGATGCCGAAGAGCCCTGTTTTCTGCTGTTTTTGGTTTCAGAAATCCTACAAAGGAAATATTCTCGGAATTGGACGAAATCAACGCCCAGGGTCTTATTTTTCCACGAAGCTTCCAGAAGACCGAAAGGGTTACGAAGTGGGGCGATGAGGCGCCGCCACCATAGGGCCGTGCGGCCTAAGGGGGGCCCGCGCCGCCCTATGGGGTGGGCCCCTCGCGCCGCCTCCAACCCTACCCTTCCGCCTACTTAAAGCCTTCGTCGCAAAAGCCCCTGTACCGAGAGCCACGATACGGAAAACCTTCCGCCGCCGCCGCCAATCCCATCTCGGGGATTCAGGAGATCGCCTCCGGCACCCTGCCGGAGAGGGGAATCATCTCCCGGAGGACTCTTCATCACCATGATTGCCTCCGGATTGATGTGTGAGTAGTTCATCCTTGGACTATGGGTCCATAGCAGTAGCTAGATGGTTGTCTTCTCCTCATTGTGCTATCATGTTAGATCTTGTGAGCTGCCTATCATGATCAAGATCATCTATTTGTAATGCTACATGTTGTGTTTGTTGGGATCCGATGAATATTGAATACTATGTCAAGTTGATTATCAATCTATCATATATGTGTTGTTTATGTTCTTGCATGCTCTCCGTTGCTAGTAGAGGCTCTGGCCAAGTTGATACTTGTAACTCCAAGAGGGAGTATTTATGCTCGATAGTGGGTTCATGCCTCCATTGAATCAGTGACAGAAAGTTCTAAGGTTGTGGATGTGCTGTTGCCACTAGGGATAAAACATCGATGCTTTGTCTAAGGATATTTTTGTTGATTACATTACGCACCATACTTAATGCAATTGTCTGTTGTTTGCAACTTAATGCTGGAGGGGTGCGGATGCTAACCCAAAGGTGGACTATTTAGGCATAGATGCATGCTGGATAGCGGTCTATGTACTTTGTCGTAATGCCCTGATTAAATCTCATAGTAATTATCATGATATATGTATGTGCATCTCTATTTGTCAATTGCCCAACTGTAATTTGTTCTCCCAACATGCTAGTTATCTTATCGGAGAGATACCACTAGTGAACTGTGGACCCCGGTCCATTTTTTACATCTGAAATACAATCTACTGCAATACTTGTTCTCTACTGTTCTTCGCAAACAAACATCATCTTCCACACTATACGGTTAATCCTTTGTTTACAGCAAGCCGGTGAGATTGACAACCTCACTGTTATGTTGGGGCAAAGTACTTTGATTGTGTTGTGCAGGTTCCACGTTGGCACCGGAATCCCTAGTGTTGCGCCGCACTACACTCCTTCACCAACAACCTTCACGTGCTCCTTGACTCCTACTGGTTCGATAACCTTGGTTTCATACTGAGGGAAAACTTGCTTCTATACGCATCACACCTTCCTCTTGGGGTTCCCAACGGACGTGTGTCAACTGCACGCATCACCTACCTCACTACTACCTCCATCATTACCAACTGAAGATAAACCTGCTGTGAAGCTCAAGTCCAATGAAGTTCGGATTGGACCTATTACAAGAGCTCGTGCGAAGCTACTTAAACAACAGGTGAACTTGTTCCTAAACGATACTTTGATTGATGAGAACTTTATACTACCTAAGTCCTATTACTTATGTATCATCAGGTATGAAGAGGAGACAAGCATCGCACGAGGAGGAGAGGAGCAGCTGGACGTGAAGATGGACGTGGAGCTGGACAAGGAGCTGGACATGAAGATATCTCATGGACGCGCGAGGGAGGAGCGGGAGGCATGCGCGAGAGGAGAAGACGAAGTCCAGGCCGGCCCAGCACCAGGTCAGACCGGCCGCCACACCGGCGCGCCCGGTCCCCGGCCCGGTCCAACCGGGCGGCAGGCCGGATCCACCCGGCGCCAACCGGGCGCCACGCTGACTGCAACCGGACGGGTTACTACGCGACGATTCCATAGCCCGGTTGCCACCCGGTCCCTGGCCCGGTTTGAACCGGCCAGCCCGGTCCCAAGCCCGGTCGACCGGTTCCCAGACCGGCCGTGTCCGAGTCTGTCTCGACCAGATCTATTCTGGGTCGGTTATTCTTGTATATTTTCGACCAGAAGTCGTCCCGGACGCCTATATAAGTGCCCAGGACGCCCCCTAGCTGCTTTAGACCACGTTTAAGATAAACCCTAGTTCTTAGTTGTTTGCTATGCAAAACTATTGAATACCACTCTCCAATTCGCATCGATCTGGAGTTTTATGCTACTGAAAGTTTGTGTGTGATCTGCTGTTCCATTGGGGATTAGAAGATTGCAATTTACCGCTTCGTGGTCGGCGGCTACGTGCGCAAGTGTGTGGAGTTGCAAATATCTTGCAGGGTTGAGATCTGTTGCATTGGCTACAGGAATCAATCGAGAGACTTCGTCGGCGTCATACAAGTTACCTACCTCATATCATCGATTCCCTCCGCTGCATACACCATTGTGTTCATCACCACCGTCGCTTACTGAGAAGATCGGGCAACCCCTTCTCAAAAAGTCTAGACTTGGTATTATTTGGACTAAAGCAAATTCAAAACTGATGGTGGAAAGAATGATGTCTCACTGGTTTGTTTCATATTACACCTAGGAAGTCCCTGCCTCTTGAATAAAAAAGAAGAGCATATAATCTTGCATCCTTTCAACGTCCCAAATCTAGAAACTGAAAAGACAAAGAGTTAGCACAAGAATATTATAATTTAACAAGGTTGCCAAGAGTGATTTGGTCCCTTCTCCTCTACATATTACATTTGATTTCAATTAGTGTTGCTAGTAATTATCCGTTAAACACTGGTAGACTAAATTACCAATATGCATCCTTCAACAATATTGAATTGTTAGTCACAAATCCAGGGATATGATAACTTTAGATTGTTTAAATATTCCCAGTTCATAGATAATTATGACACTAAAAAACCAATGTCGCATAAATAGCATACATCAAGGAAGCACCAAGCGCACATGTACTCAAGACAAGTGCATATGTAGGCAAGACACTGTTTGTAAGACCTGAAGAGGTTTGGATGTTAATATAGTGGACCATTATATTAACATCCAAATCTCTGAATAACCAATGCCGGCTAATATGCACGTCTCAACTAATATGAATTCAGCGGAAGCTTTAAAGCATATAAATACCAGACATCAAGAAGCATCAATAGATACTTGGCAACTTAATGTGAACTACTACGGGGTAAACAAAGATGTCTAGTTACACATCTGGATAGCACCAAGTGCACATGTAGTCAAGACACTCTTTGTAAGACCTGAAAGGGTTGGATGTTAATATAACAATTCATTATAGAACTGTATAGCTTGCCTGCAAAAGTTGTTGACTAAAGTGAAAAGTACTCCACATAGATTTGTTGTTAGTCAGCCTCTCTAACATTAATATTTTTGTACACAAACCAAGGATGTTAGAGATTACGGTATGAAAAAAATAGGTCAGGTATCAATGTTGTGCATGTCAGGATACTATCTATCTCTTTAAGCATTTTAACAAACACAAGGTGAGCATGTTCACAAACCTGCAGCTGTTCCCAATATTATTAGTGAAACTGGAGATTATACAAATCAATGAAATGCTACTTCATCAACAGGTGACCTGCTAGATTCAAGCGCCCAAAGCGTCTATCTCCATCGTCTTCAAGAAAAAACTGAGGGCACAGATAGGAGAGGGCTCAGAGGGGGAGCATCGTCCAACCACCGTTGTTGCGTGTCGTACACCTGCCACCACCACAAGATATTCAAACACCATGCAGCTGATTATGTACCATGTATTTGCTTGATTTCTCATCTAGGATGTATATAGGAGAAAGATAAATGAGGTTCATCCACGGCGACAACAAAAATATTGATGATTTGCCATGCATAAAAGCGAGCAAATTCGTACGAAATGTCAAAATGGTATTAAGTTAAACCCATTTCCATTAGAAATAGTGGGTAAAAGTAACATTGCCCGGATCATATCTGTTGGAATTTTGGCCCATATTGGACCAACACAATAAATATTCCAGAAATTCCTAATAAATCCTAGAGGCCCACATGGCCCATTCATGCATGGCAGGGGTGGGACAAAAGTTTAGTCCCACATTGCTAGTTGAAGAAGAGTTGGAGCAGCTTATAAGGGGAGCTCTTCATACCATTTGTAAGAGAGAAATAATAGGAGGAAATAGGAGCTGACCACACGCGCGCTCCTCCTCCGACGACGCCGCCGCTCGCTCGCCTCGTCACGACACGTCGCGCCGCGGTTTGCGGGAATGCCTCGAGCCGAGAGCCTCTCTCTCTTTCTTTTTGCCACTCATGAACGGGTATATGAACAGACGCTAGAAACTGAAACGTTTTTCAGTGGGTTTTGAATACGTAGGCTGTTCAGCTTCGACTGCTGCCTGTTCGGTTCACCTCCCTGACCCTTCGTTTCATCTCCTCGCGTGACTTGTTCGGCTCCTCTCTCTGTGCCTATAAAAGAGGTCGCTCCTCTCCAGAGACACATTACGAGACACAACACCATATGCGCCTACCACTCGGTTCCAGAGCTTTGCGCCGCCGCTCAAGACTTCTCCATCCCGTCTACCGGCGTGCACCGCTGGACGGGACAGCAGGCCTCCGGAACCCCGTCTCTTGTGATCCTGTACGGGAGAGAGGCGATAAGGTTTTTGGGGAGCGCTCTAGCGCGACTGCTGGCTTCGACATCGACACGGAGGCCGACGACTACTTCCCCAACGACGACTTCTTCCCCGACATCAGCAACCTCTTCAGCGACATGGCTCTCAACGGCGACAACGTCAACGCTGGTTCCTCTTCTGCACCGTATGTCTTCTTCTCTTCCTTTTGTGAGATCATGATGCTCTTCCTTATCCTAGCAACATGTTCAGGCTCGTTATCAGGAAACATATTGCTCTTATCAATCAGTTTAGATTTGTTGATCCTTTACTCTATGGTGATTTGCATGACTAGTTTAATCTCAAACATTTTAGTCATGTTTTATCTATTGTTTTCTTTGATTAAATTATGGGGAAAATTGCTAATATATTCAACAATCCAAAAACCTTATAGGCATTATTCCCCGGTTAGCTTTGCTTCATCTCTTAAGCCTCCTCCTTTCGAGGGCGTGAATTACAAGAGGTGGCGTGCGAGAGCTATTCTCTGGCTTACAACCATGAGATGCTTTGACGCCACTAAGGGCAAGCCTGAAGGAGAGCTTACTCCCCTCGAGGAGAAAGCTTTTGAGGATGCCGACACCCTTCTGAGGGGTGCTATCATCAGCGTTCTTGGCGAGAACATTGTTGACTCGTATTTGTCCATCTCTACGGGCAAGGATATGTGGGACGCAATCGAGGCCAAGTTTGGGGTCTCGGATGCGGGCAGTGAACTGTATGTCATGGAACAGTTTTATGACTTCAAGATGACTAATGAGCGCTCCATCGTTGAGCAGGCTCATGAGATACAGTCCATTGCTAAGGAACTTGAGCAGTTCACTTGTGTGTTGCCGGACAAGTTTATTGCCGGAGGTATCATTGCCAAGCTTCCTCCTTCATGGAGGAATTTTGCTACTTCTCTGAAGCACAAGAGACAAGAGTTCTCCACTACGGATCTCATTGGGTCTCTTGACGTGGAAGAAAAGGCAAGGGCAAAAGACACACGTGCTCGAGGTGTTGAGGGAGGTTCTAGTGCCAACTTGGTACAGAAGAAGAACTTCCAATCCTACAAGTCCAAGAACAAGAACAAGTATGATGGCAAAGGAAAATTTGATGGGAAGAACAAGGCCTCACAGTCTACCAATTTCAAAAGGAAGACCGATAAGAAGAAAGGAGTATGCCACGTCTGTGGTGATCCTGATCATTGGGCTCCCAATTGCCCAAACCGCTTTGACAAGCGTCAGCAAGGAAAGGGCGGCAAGACTGCCAATGTTGTCATTGGAGACACTGAGATGAAGGATGCTGGGTATGGTATATTTCCTACTGTCCTTTCAATATGTCATTCTCCTGAATGGTGGATTGACACAGGTGCCAATGTACACGTTTGTGCTGATATCTCCATGTTTTCTTCTTATCAGGTCGCAGGGACTTCCTCCGTGCTGATGGGCAACGGCTCGCATGCTACTGTTCGTGGTGTTGGTACGGTCGATCTGAAGTTCACTTCGGGGAAGATCGTGCGCCTGAAGAACGTGCATCATGTCCCTTCTATCAATAAAAATCTTGTTAGCGGATCGCTTCTATGTCGTGATGGCTACAAGATTGTGTTTGAGTCCAATAAATTTGTTGTGTCAAAATTTGGAACCTTTGTTGGTAAAGGCTATGAGTGCGGAGGCTTGTTCCGCTTATCCCTGTCAGACGTTTGTAATAAAGTTGTTAATCATATTTGCACCAACATTGAGACAAATGTTTGGCATTCACGTCTTTGTCATGTTAATTTTGGTTGTATGACGCGGCTAGCTAAACTGAATTTAATCCCGAGTTTCAATAATGTAAAGGGTTCTAAGTGTCAAGTGTGTGTTCAAGCTAAGCAACCTCGCAAGTCTCATACGACTGCGGAGGTAAGAAATTTGGCACCTCTAGAACTCATACATTCAGATATTTGCGAGATGAATGGTGTGTTGACAAAAGGTGGAAAGAAATACTTCATGACGTTCATTGATGACTCAACTAGATATTGTTATGTGTATCTTCTGAAATCGAAAGATGAGGCGTTAAGTTTCTTCAAAATCTATAAAGCTGAAACAGAAAATCAACTTGAACGAAAGATCAAGCGGCTTAGGTCTGATCGTGGTGGAGAGTATTTCTCAAATGAGTTTGACTCATTTTGTGCGGAACATGGTATAATCCATGAGAGGACGCCTCCCTACTCACCTCAGTCAAATGGGGTGGCCGAAAGAAAGAACCGCACTCTAACTGATTTGGTTAACGCCATGTTAGACACATCGGGTCTCTCCAAGGCATGGTGGGGGGAGGCGATATTGACTGCGTGTCATGTCCTAAACCGAGTTCCCACAAAGAATAAGGAAATAACTCCATTCGAGGAATGGGAGAAGAAAAGATTGAAACTCTCTTACCTACGGACTTGGGGATGTTTGGCTAAAGTCAATGTGCCAATTCCCAAGAAGCGCAAGCTTGGACCAAAAACTGTTGATTGTGTTTTTCTGGGCTATGCTTTTCATAGCATTGGCTATAGATTCTTGATAGTAAAGTCTGAGGTATCCGACATGCATGTTGGTACAATCATGGAGTCGAATGATGCGACTTTCTTTGAGGATATATTTCCCATGAAGGATATGCCTAGCTCATCGAATCAGGGGATGCCTAGTACATCTATCCAGGAATTCGCTACAATTCCTGAATCCACCATTCCGATAGAACACCTTGAGAATCCCGAGGAGGATAACAATGAAGCTCCTAAAAGGAGTAAGAGACAGAGGACTGCGAAGTCCTTTGGTAATGATTTCATTGTGTATCTCGTGGATGACACTCCCACTTCTATTTCAGAAGCCTATGCATCTCCAGATGCTGACTACTGGAAGGAAGCTGTCCGAAGTGAGATGGATTCCATTTTGGCTAATGGAACTTGGGAGATTACTGATCGTTGATACGTCTCCAACGTATCGATAATTTCTTATGTTCCATGCCACATTATTGATGATATCTACATGTTATATGCACATTATATGTCATATTTATGCATTTTCTGGAACTAACCTATTAACAAGATGCCGAAGAGCTAGTTGTTGCTGTTTTTGGTTTCAGAAATCCTAGTAAGGAAATATTCTCGGAATCGGACGAAATCAAGACCCAGGTTCCTATTTTTCCACGAAGCTTCCAGAAGACCGAAGGAGAGTCGGGGCCACGAGGTGGCGACACCACAGGGCGGCGCGGCCCAGGCCCTGGCCGCGCCGACCTATGGTGTGGGCCCCTCGCGCCACCTCTTGACCTACCCTTTCGCCTACAAATAGCCTCCGTCGCGAAACCACCAGTACCGAGAGCCACGATACGGAAAACCTTCCAGAGACGCCGCCGCCAATCCCATCTCGGGGATTCAGGAGATCGCGGCACCCTGCCGGAGAGGGGATTCATCTCCCGGAGGACTCTACGCCGCCATGGTCGCCTCCGGAGTGATGAGTGAGTAGTTGATGCGCGTAAATGTACACGTCCGTTGGGAACCCCAAGAGGAAGGTATGATGCGCACAGTGGCAAGTTTTCCCTCAGAAAGAAACCAAGGTTGATCGAACCAGGAGGAGCCAAGAAGCACGTTGAAGGTTGATGGTCGCGAAATGTGATGCGGCACAACAACAGGGATTCCTGCGCCAACGTGGAATCTGCACAACAAAACCAAAGTACTTTGCCCCAACGAAACAGTGAGGTTGTCAATCTCACCGGCTTGCTGTAACAAAGGATTAAACGTATCGAGTGGAAGATGTTTGAAAAGAAAATAGTAAAACACAATTGCAGTAGATTGTATGCTATGTAAAGAATAGGACCGGGGTCCACAGTTCACTAGAGGTGTCTCTCCCATAAGATAAAGCATGTTGGGTGAACAAATTACAGTCGGGCAATTGACAAATAGAGAAAGGCATAACAATGCATATACATGATATGATAAATATAGTGAGATTTAATTGGGCATTACGACAAAGTACATAGACCGCCATCCAACTGCATCTATGCCTAAAAAGTCCACCTTCAGGTTATCATCCGAACCCCTCCAGTATTAAGTTGCAAAGCAACAGACAATTGCATTAAGTATGGTGCGTAATGTAATCGACAACTACATCCTTAGACATAGAATCAATGTTTTATCCCTAGTGGCAACAGCACATCCACAACCTTAGAACTTTCTGTCACTGTCCCAGATTCAATGGAGGCATGAACCCACTATCGAGCATAAATACTCCCTCTTGGAGTTAAGAGTAAAAACTTGGCCAGAGCCTCTACTAGTAACGGAGAGCATGCAAGATCATAAACAACACATAAACAATAGATTGATAATCACCATAATCATAGTACTCTCTATCCATCGGATCCCGACAAACACAACATATAGAATTACATATAGATGATCTTGATCATGTTAGGCAGCTCACAAGATCCAACAATGAAGCACAACAAGGAGAAGACGACCATCTAGCTACTGCTATGGACCCATGGTCCAGGGGTGAACTACTCACTCATCACTCCGGAGGCGACCATGGCGGTGTAGAGTCCTCCGGAGATGAATCCCCTCTCCGGCAGGGTGCCGGAGGCGATCTCCTGAATCCCCCGAGATGGGATTCGCGGCGGCGGCGTCTCTGTAAGGTTTTCCGTATCGTGGCTCTCGGCGGGGGTCTCGCGACGGAGCCTTTAAGTAGGCGGGTCAACGCGGGGGCCACACGAGGGCCCCAGAGGTCGGCGCGGCCAGGGCTTGGGCCGCGCCGCCCTAGCCCCTGGCTGCCTCGTAGCCCCACTTCGTTATCTCTTCGGTCTTCTGGAAGCTTCGTGCAAAAATAGGACCCTGGGCGAAAGTTTCGTCCAATTCCGAGAATATTTCTTTACTAGGATTTCTGAAACCAAAAACAAAACAGCAACTGGCTCTTCGGCATCTTGTTAATAGGTTAGTTCCAGAAAATGCATAAATATGACATATAATGTGCATAAAACATGTAGGTATCATCAATAAAGTAGCATGGAACATAAGAAATTATCGATACGTTGGAGACGTATCAGCATCCCCAAGCTTAGTTCTGCTCGTCCCGAGCAGGTAAAACGATAACAAAGATAATTTCTGAAGTGACATGCCATCATAATCTTGATCATACTATTTGTAAACATATGTAATGAATGCAGCGATCAAAACAAAGGTAATGTCATGAGTAAACAACTGAATCATAAAGCAAAGACTTTTCATGAATAGTACTTCAAGACAAGCATCAATAAGTCTTGCATAAGAGTTAACTCATAAAGCAATAAATCAAAGTAAAGGTGTTGAAGCAACACATAGGAAGATTAAGTTTCAGCGGTTGCTTTCAACTTATAACATGTATATCTCATGGATATTGTCAACATAAAGTAATATAACAAGTGCAATATGCAAGTATGTAGGAATCAATGCACAGTTCACACAAGTGTTTGCTTCTTAGGTGGAAGGAGATAGGTAAACTGACTCAACAATAAAAGTAAAAGAATGGTCCTTCAAAGAGGAAAGCATCGATTGTTGTATTTGTGCTAGAGCTTTTATTTTGAAAACATGAAACAATTTTGTCAACGGTAGTAATAAAGCATATGAGTTATGTAAATTATATCTTACAAGTTGCAAGCCTCATGCATAGTATACTAATAGTGTCCGCACCTCGTCCTACTTAGCTTGGACTACCGGATCTTTGCATGCCATGTTTCAACCAAGTGTCACAAAGGGGTACCTCCATGCCGCCTGTACAAAGGTCTAAGGAGAAAGCTCGCATTTTGGATTTCTCGCTTTTGATTATTCTCAACTTAGACATCCATACCGGGACAACATGGACAACAGAT
Organism: Lolium multiflorum; assembly: GCA_030979885.1. Taxonomy (NCBI): domain Eukaryota; kingdom Viridiplantae; phylum Streptophyta; class Magnoliopsida; order Poales; family Poaceae; genus Lolium; species Lolium multiflorum. The sequence continues at coordinate 166,405,130 of CM061753.1, read as the reverse complement.
AATGGACTCCTCTTAAATGCATAAGCATGTAGCAATGATTATTATTCTCATATGAGATTGAGGATATATGTCCAAAACTGAAACTTCAACCATGATTCATGGCTTTAGTTAGCGGCCCAATGTTCTTCTCTAACAATTTTGCATGCTCCAACCACTAAAATGATAGATCCTTCAGACAAGACGGACATGCATAGCAACTCACATGATATTCAACAATAGTTGATGGCGTTCCCCAGAAGCATGGTTATCGCACAACAAGCAACTTAATAAAATATAAAGTGCATAAGTACATATTCAATACTACGATAGTTTTTAAGGCTATTTTGTCCCATGAGCTATATATTGCAAAGGTGAATGATGGAATTTTAAAGGTAGCACTCAAGCAATTTACTTTGGAATGGCGGGGAAATACCATGTAGTAGGTAGGTATGGTGGACACAAATGGCATAGTAGTTGGCTCAAGGATTTTGGATGCATGAGAAGTATTCCCTCTCGATACAAGGTTTAGGCTAGCAAGGTTATTTGAAGCAAACTCAAGGATGAACAGGTGCAGCAAAACTCACATAAAAGACACATTGTAAACATTATAAGACTCTACACCGTCTTCCTTGTTGTTCAAAACTCAATACTAGATATTATCTAGACCTTAGAGAAACCAAATATGCAAATCAAATTTTAGCAAGCTCTATGTATTTCTTCATTAATGGGTGCAAAGCATATGATGCAAGAGCTTAAACATGAGCACAACAATTGCCAAGTATCACATTATCCAAGACTTTTTAGAATTACTACATGTAGCATTTTCCAATTCCAACCATATAACAATTTAACGAAGAAGAAACTTCGCCTTGAACATTATGAGTAAAGCCTAAGGACACATGTGTCCATATGCAACAGCGGAGCGTGTCTCTCTCCCACAAATTGAATGCTAGGATCCATTTTATTCAAACAAAAACAAAAACAAAAACAAACCGACGCTCCAAGTAAAGAACACAAGATGTGACTGAATAAAAATATAGTTTCAGGGGAGGAACCTGATGATGTTGTCGATGAAGAAGGGGATGCCTTGGGCATCCCCAAGCTTAGACGCTTGAGTCTTCTTAAAATATGCAGGGTGAACCACGGGGGCATCCCCAAGCTTAGAGCTTTCACTCCTCTTGATCATAGTATATCATTCTCCTCTCTTGACCCTTGAAAACTTCCTTCACACCAAACTTCAAGCAAACTCATTAGAGGGTTAGTGCACAATTAATAATTCACTCATTCAGAGGTGACACAATCATTATTTTCACTTCTGGACATTGCATAATGCTACTGGACATTAATGGATCAAAGAAATAAATCCAACATAGCAAAAGAGGCAATGCGAAATAAAAGGCAGAATCTGTCAAAAACAGAACAGTCCGTAAAGACGAATTTAAAGCTGGCACTAGACTTGCTCAAATGGAAAAACTCAAAACTAATGAAAGTTGCGTACATATCTGAGGATCACGCTCGTAAATTGGCAGATTTTTTCGAATTTTCTACAGAGAACTGTGCCCAGATTCGTGACAGACAGCAATGCTGTTTCTGCGCAGCGATCCCAAATATAACATCAACTTTAACATAGAAACTTTACTTGGCACAAAAACATGATAAGGAGAGGTTGCTACAGTAGTAAACAACTTCCAAGACTCAACAAAACAAAAAATTGCTGTAGGTAAAAACATGGGTTGTCTCCCATAAGCGCTTTTCTTTAACGCCTTTCAGCTAGGCGCAGAAAGTGCAAATCAAGTATTATCAAATGAAGAAGCATCAACATTATTATTTTTCATGCAAACACAACTTGTTGCAGAGGGTACTTTAGGTGCTCCATTATCTAAATTCTCTATGGTGGTGCTAGGGGTTTTAGAAATTTTAGGCCTATAATAATTCTTTTGTTTAGGCACTTTAGAGGCGTACATGAATTTTTGCTCTTTACCCACATAAGCTTTCTCACTATACTTGAGAGAAGAAAAGGTTGAACCCAAGGTCCCCATAGCTTTTTCAAGTTCATCAATCCTATTGGTTTGATTATCATGGATAACACAAGTTCCTAGGACACTAATTCTTTCATCAATTCCTTCTAAGGATTTATCAAGTTCATAAGTTTTGTCAAATAACATTCCCAATTTTGTTTCAACATTTGGAAAAAATTTCTCAATGGTTTCCAATTTTTTCATAACATCCTCAAGAGAGATTTCAATTTTAACTTCATTAACAGGTGGTATTCCAACTAGACTCTCAATGATGCAACTAGCTTCTAAAGCGGGAGTACCTAGGAAATTACCTCCCGAAAGAGTATCAAGAACATATCTATTCCAACTAGATAAACCAACATAAAAGTTCCTAAGAAGGATAGTGGTGGAGTGTTTCTTAATGCACCTATGATGAGCATTACTAATTCTATACCAAGCATCTTTAAAACTTTCTCCACCTTGTTGCTTAAAAGAACGAACTTCAACTTCAGGATTACTCATGATAACAGCAATAAAGTAAACTAGGCAAATAAAGTAAAGACAAGTAACTAATTTTTTTGTGTTTTTGATATAGAGAGCAAGACAATAAATAAAGTAAAACTAGCAACTAATTTTTTGTGTGTTTTGTTTAGGTGCAGCAAACAAAGTAGTAAATAAAATAAAGCAAGACAAAAACAAAGTAAAGAGATTGAGAAGTGGAGACTCCCCTTGCAGCGTGTCTTGATCTCCCCGCAACGGCGCCAGAAAAGTGCTTGATGCGCGTAAATGTACACGTCCGTTGGGAACCCCAAGAGGAAGGTATGATGCGCAGTGGCAAGTTTTCCCTCAGAAAGGAACCAAGGTTGATAGAACCAGGAGGAGCCAAGAAGCACGTTGAAGGTTGATGGTCGCGAAATGTGATGCGGCACAACAACAGGGATTCCTGCGCCAACGTGGAATCTGCACAACAAAACCAAAGTACTTTGCCCCAACGAAACAGTGAGGTTGTCAATCTCACCGGCTTGCTGTAACAAAGGATTAAACGTATCGAGTGGAAGATGTTTGCAAAGAAAATAGTAAAACACAATTGCAGTAGATTGTATGCTATGTAAAGAATAGGACCGGGGTCCACAGTTCACTAGAGGTGTCTCTCCCATAAGATAAAGCATGTTGGGTGAACAAATTACAGTCGGGCAATTGACAAATAGAGAAAGGCATAACAATGCATATACATGATATGATAAATATAGTGAGATTTAATTGGGCATTACGACAAAGTACATAGACCGCCATCCAACTGCATCTATGCCTAAAAAGTCCACCTTCGTTATCATCCGAACCCCTCCATTAAGTTGCAAAGCAACAGACAATTGCATTAAGTATGGTGCGTAATGTAATCGACAACTACATCCTTAGACATAGAATCAATGTTTTATCCCTAGTGGCAACAGCACATCCACAACCTTAGAACTTTCTGTCACTGTCCCAGATTCAATGGAGGCATGAACCCACTATCGAGCATAAATACTCTTGGCCAGAGCCTCTACTAGTAACGGAGAGCATGCAAGATCATAAACAACACATAAACAATAGATTGATAATCACCATAATCATAGTACTCTCTATCCATCGGATCCCGACAAACACAACATATAGAATTACATATAGATGATCTTGATCATGTTAGGCAGCTCACAAGATCCAACAATGAAGCACAACAAGGAGAAGACGACCATCTAGCTACTGCTATGGACCCATGGTCCAGGGGTGAACTACTCACTCATCACTCCGGAGGCGACCATGGCGGTGTAGAGTCGTCCGGAGATGAATCCCTCTCCGGCAGGGTGCCGGAGGCGATCTCCTGAATCCCGAGATGGGACGCGGCGGCGGCGACTGTAAGGTTTTCCGTATCGTGGCTCTCGGACTGGGGTTTCGCGACGGAGGCTTTAAGTAGGCGGAAGGTCAACGCGGGGGCCACACGAGGGCCCGGGGGTAGGTCGGCGCGGCCAGGGCTTGGGCCGCGCCGCCCTAGCCCCTGGCTGCCTCGTGGCCCCACTTCGTTATCTCTTCGGTCTTCGGAAGCTTCGTGCAAAAATAGGACCCTGGGCGAAAGTTTCGTCCAATTCCGAGAATATTTCTTTACTAGGATTTCTGAAACCAAAAACAGCAAAAAACAGGCTCTTCGGCATCTTGTTAATAGGTTAGTTCCAGAAAATGCATAAATATGACATATAATGTGCATAAAACATGTAGGTATCATCAATAAAGTAGCATGGAACATAAGAAATTATCGATACGTTGGAGACGTATCAGTTCACCCCTGGACTATGGGTCCATAGCAGTAGCTAGATGGTTGTCTTCTCCTTATGTGCTTCATTGTTGGATCTTGTGAGCTGCCTAACATGATCAAGATCATCTATCTGTAATACTATATGTTGTGTTTGTCGGGATCCGATGGATAGAGAATACTATGTTATGGTGATTATCAATCTGATGTTTATGTGTTGTTTAAGATCTTGCATGCTCTCCGTTATTAGTAGAGGCTCTGGCCAAGTTTGTACTTTTAACTCCAAGAGGGAGTATTTATGCTAGATAGTGGGTTCATGCCTACATTGATACCTGGGACAGTGACAGAAAGTTCTAAGGTTGTGTTGTGCTGTTGCCACTAGGGATAAAACATTGATTCTATGTCTAAGGATGTAGTTGTTGATTACATCACGCACCATACTTAATGCAATTGTCTGTTGTTTTGCAACTTAATACTGGAAGGGGTTCGGATGATAACCTGAAGGTGGACTTTTTAGGCATAGATGCAGTTGGATGGCGGTCTATGTACTTTGTCGTAATGCCCAATTAAATCTCACTATATTTATCATGCCATGTATGTGCATCGCGGTGCCCTCTCTATTTGTCAATTGCCCGACTGTAATTTGTTCACCCAACATGCTTTTATCTTATGGGAGAGACACCTCTAGTGAACTGTGGACCCCGGTCCATTCTTTTATACTGAAATACAATCTATGCAATACTTGTTTTCTACTGTTTTCTTGCAAACAATCATCTTCCACACAATACAGTTAATCCTTTGTTACAGCAAGCCGGTGAGATTGACAACCTCACTGTTTCGTTGGGGCAAAGTACTTTGTTTGTGTTGTGCAGGTTCCACGTTGGCGCCGGAATCCCTGGTGTTGCGCCGCACTACATACGCCGCCATCAACCTTCAACGTGCTTCTTGGCTCCTACTGGTTCGATAAACCTTGGTTTTCACTGAGGAAACTTGCTGTGCGCATCATACCTTCCACTTGGGGTTCCCAACGGACGTGTACATCTACGCGCATCAAGCTAAATTTCTGGCGCCGTTGCGGGGAGATCAAGACACGCTGCAAGGGGAGTCTCCACTTCTCAATCTCTTTACTTTGTTTTTGTCTTGCTTTATTTTATTTACTACTTTGTTTGCTGCACCTAAACAAAACACAAAAAATTAGTTGCTAGTTTTACTTTATTTACTGTCTTGCTCTCTATATCGAAAACACAAAAAATTAGTTACTTGCATTTACTTTATCTAGTTTGTTTTATTTACTGTTGCTAAAATGAATACTCCTGAAAACACTAAGTTGTGTGACTTCACAACCACAAATAATAATGATTTCCTATGCACACCTATTGCTCCACCTGCTACTACAGCAGAATTCTTTGAAATTAAACCTGCTTTACTAAATCTTGTCATGAGAGATCAATTTTCTGGTGTTAGTTCTGATGATGCTGCTGCCCATCTTAATAATTTTGTTGAACTATGTGAAATGCAAAAGTACAAGGATGTAGATGGTGATATTATTAAATTGAAATTGTTTCCTTTCTCATTAAGAGGAAGAGCTAAAGATTGGTTGCTATCTTTGCCTAAGAATAGTATTGATTCATGGACTAAATGCAAGGATGCTTTTATTGGTAGATATTATCCTCCCGCTAAAATTATATCTTTGAGAAGTAGCATAATGAATTTTAAGCAATTAGATAATGAACATGTTGCTCAAGCATGGGAGAGAATGAAATCTTTGGTAAAGAATTGCCCAACCCATGGACTGACTACTTGGATGATCATCCAAACCTTCTATGCAGGACTAAATTTTTCTTCGCGGAATTTATTGGATTCAGCTGCTGGAGGTACCTTTATGTCCATCACTTTGGGGGCGGCTACAAAACTTCTTGATGATATGATGATAAATTACTCTGAATGGCACACGGAAAGAGCTCCACAAGGTAAGAAGGTAAATTCTGTTGAAGAAACCTCCTCCTTGAGTGATAAGATTGATGTGATTATGTCTATGCTTGTGAATGGTAGATCTAATGTTGATCCTAATAATGTTCCTTTAGCTTCATTGGTTGCTCAAGAAGAAAATGTTGATGTGAATTTCATTAAAAATAATAATTTCAACAACAATGCTTATCGGAACAATTCTGGTAATAACTATAGGCCATATCCTTCTGCTAATGGTAATGGTTATGGTAATTCTTATGGGAATTCTTACAAAAATAATAGGAGTGTACCCCCTGGTCTTGAAGCTATGCTTAAAGAATTTATTAGTACACAAACTGCTTTTAACAAATCTGTTGAGGAAAAGCTTAATAAAATTGATATTCTTGCTTCTAGAGTTGATAGACTTGCCTCTGATGTTGATCTTTTAAAGTTGAAAGTTATGCCTAATAATGATATTGATAATAAGATTACTACTACAGCAAATGCCATCCAAGTTAGAATTAACGAGAATATAAGATTAATGGCTGAAACTGCTTGTGATAAAGCTGCTGAAATTTTTTCCAACCTTGGGGATGATGATCCCATTGCTGTAGCTCATAATGATTTAGATTTTGATGATTGCCACATCTCTGAAGTTATAAAGTTCTTGCAAAAACTTGCTAAAAGTCCTAATGCTAGTACTATAAATTTGGCTTTCACAAAACATATTACAAATGCTCTCATAAAAGCTAGAGAAGAGAAACTAAAACGTGAAACTTCTATTCCTAGAAAGTTAGAAGATGGTTGGGAGCCCATCATTAAGATGAGGGTCAATGATTTTGATTGTAATGCTTTATGTGATCTTGGTGCAAGTATTTCTGTTATGCCTAAGAAAGTCTATGATATGCTTGACTTGCCACCATTAAAGAATTGTTATTTGGATGTTAATCTCGCTGATAATGCTAAAAAGAAACCTTTGGGGAGAGTTGATAATGTTCATATTGTGGTTAACAATAACCTTGTCCCCGTTGATTTTGTTGTCTTGGATATTGAATGCAATGCATCTTGTCCCATTATATTGGGAAGACCTTTTCTTCGAACTGTTGGTGCTACTATTGATATGAAGGAAGGTAATATTAAATATCAATTTCCTCTCAAGAAAGGTATGGAACACTTCCCTAGAAAAAGAATGAAGTTACCTTATGACTCTATTATTAGAGCAAATTATGATGTTGATGCTTCATCTCTTGATAATACTTGAATTACACTTTCTGCGCCTAGCTGAAAGGCGTTAAAGAAAAGCGCTTATGGGAGACAACCCATGTTTTTACTACAGCACTTTGTTTTATATTTGAGTCTTGGAAGTTGTTTACTACTGTAGCAACCTCTCCTTATCATGTTTTTGTGCCAAGTAAAGTCTCTATAGTAAGGTTCATACTAGATTTGGATTACTGCGCAGAGACAGATTTCTTTGCTGTCACGAATCTGGGCCTAATTCTCTGTAGGAAACTCAGAAAATTATGCAAATTTACGTGAGTGATCCTCAGATATGTACGCAACTTTCATTAGTTTTGAGTATTTCCATTTGAGCAAGTCTGGTGCCATTTTAAAATTCGTCTTTACGAACTGTTCTGTTTTGACAGATTCTGCCTTTTATTTCGCATTGCCTCTTTTGCTATATTGGATGAATTTCTTTGATCCATTAATGTCCAGTAGCTTTATGCAATGTCCAGAAGTGTAAAGAATGATTGTGTCACCTCTGAACATGTAAATTTTTATTATGCACTAACTCTCTAATGAGTTTGCTTGAAGTTTGGTGTGAAGGAAGTTTTCAAGGTCAAGAGAGGAGTATGATATACTATGATCAAGAGGAGTGAAAGCTCTAAGCTTGGGGATGCCCCGTGGTTCACCCCTGCATATTCTAAGAAGACTCAAGCGTCTAAGCTTGGGGATGCCCAAGGCATCCCCTTCTTCATCGACAACATCATCAGGTTCCTCCCCTGAAACTACATTTTTATTCCGTCACATCTTATGCACTTTGCTTGGAGCGTCGGTTTGTTTTCGTTTTTGTTTTGTTTGAATAAAGTTGGATCCTAGCGTTCACTTTGTGGGAGAGATACACGCTCCGCTGTTGCATATGGACAAATATGTCCTTAGGCTTTACTCATAATATTCAAGGCGAAGTTTCTTCTTCATTAAATTGTTATATGGTTGGAAATGGAAAATGCTACATGTAGTAATTGCTATAATGTCTTGGGTAATGTGATACTTGGCAATTGTTGTGCTCATGTTTAAGCTCTTGCATCATATACTTTGCACCCATTAATGAAGAAATACATAGAGCTTGCTAAATTTGGTTTGCATATTTGGTTTCTCTAGAGTCTAGATAATATCTAGTATTGAGTTTTGAACAACAAGGAAGATGGTGTAGAGTCTTATAATGTTTATAATATGTCTTTTATGTGAGTTTTGCTGTACCGTTCATCCTTGTGTTTGTTTCAAATAACCTTGCTAGCCTAAACCTTGTATCGAGAGGGAATACTTCTCATGCATCCAAAATCCTTGAGCCAACCACTATGCCATTTGTGTCCACCATACCTACCTACTACATGGTATTTCTCCGCCATTCCAAAGTAAATTGCTTGAGTGCTACCTTTAAATTTCCATCATTCGCCTTTGCAATATATAGCTCATGGGACAAAATAGCCTTAAAAACTATTGTGGTATTGAATATGTACTTATGCACTTTATCTCTTATTAAGTTGCTTGTTGTGCGATAACCATGTTCCTGGGGACGCCATCAACTACTCTTTGTTGAATATCATGTGAGTTGCTATGCATGTTCGTCTTGTCTGAAGTAAGGGAGATCTACCACCATATGGTTAAGCATGCATATTGTTAGAGAAGAACATTGGGCCGCTAACTAAAGCCATGAATCATGGTGGAAGTTTCAGTTTTGGACACATATCCTCAATCTCCAGTGAGAATAATAATTGTTGCTACATGCTTATGCATTAAAGAGGAGTCCATTATCTGTTGTTCATGTTGTCCCGGTATGGGTGTCTAAGTTGAAGAATAATCAAAAGCGAGAAATCCAATGCGAACTTTCTCCTTAGACCCTTGTACAGGCGGCATGGAGGTACCCCATTGTGACACTTGGTTAAAACATGTGCATTGTGATGATCCGGTAGTCCAAGCTAAGTAGGACAAGGTGCGGGCACTATTAGTATACTATGCATGAGGCTTGCAACTTGTAAGATATAATTTACATAACTCATATGCTTTATTACTACCGTTGACAAAATTGTTTCGTGTTTTCAAAATAAAAGCTCTAGCACAAATATAGCAATCGATGCTTTCCTCTTTGAAGGACCATTCTTTTACTTTTATGTTGAGTCAGTTTACCTATCTCTCTCCACCTCAAGAAGCAAACACTTGTGTGAACTGTGCATTGATTCCTACATACTTGCATATTGCACTTGTTATATTACTCTATGTTGACAATTATCCATGAGATATACATGTTACAAGTTGAAAGCAACCGCTGAAACTTAATCTTCCTTTGTGTTGCTTCAATACCTTTACTTTGATTTATTGCTTTATGAGTTAACTCTTATGCAAGACTTATTGATGCTTGTCTTGAAGTACTATTCATGAAAAGTCTTTGCTTTATGATTCACTTGTTTACTCATGTCATTACCATTGTTTTGATCGCTGCATTCATTACATATGCTTACAAATAGTATGATCAAGATTATGATGGCATGTCACTTCAGAAATTATCTTTGTTATCGTTTTACCTGCTCGGGACGAGCAGAACTAAGCTTGGGGATGCTGATACGTCTCCAACGTATCGATAATTTCTTATGTTCCATGCCACATTATTGATGATATCTACATGTTATATGCACATTATATGTCATATTTATGCATTTTCTGGAACTAACCTATTAACAAGATGCCGAAGAGCCAGTTGCTGTTTTGCTGTTTTTGGTTTCAGAAATCCTAGTAAGGAAATATTCTCGGAATCGGACGAAATCAAGACCCAGGTTCCTATTTTTCCACGAAGCTTCCAGAAGACCGAAGGAGAGTCGAAGTGGGGCCACGAGGTGGCGACACCAGGGCGGCGCCCGGCCCTGGCCGCGCCGACCTATGGTGTGGGCCCTCGCACCGCCTCTTGACCTACCCTTTCGCCTACAAATAGCCTCCGTCGCGAAACCCCCAGTAGAGAGCCACGATACGGAAAACCTTCCAGACGCAGCCGCCAATCCCATCTCTCGGGGATTCAGGAGATCGCCTCCGACCTGCCGGAGAGGGGATTCATCTCCCGGAGGACTCTACGCCGCCATGGTCGCCTCCGGAGTGATGAGTGAGTAGTTCACCCCTGGACTATGGGTCCATAGCAGTAGCTAGATGGTTGTCTTCTCCTTATGTGCTTCATTGTTGGATCTTGTGAGCTGCCTAACATGATCAAGATCATCTATCTGTAATACTATATGTTGTGTTTGTCGGGATCCGATAGATAGAGAATACTATGTTATGGTGATTATCAATCTGATGTTTATGTGTTGTTTAAGATCTTGCATGCTCTCCGTTATTAGTAGAGGCTCTGGCCAAGTTTGTACTTTTAACTCCAAGAGGGAGTATTTATGCTAGATAGTGGGTTCATGCCTACATTGATACCTGGGACAGTGACAGAAAGTTCTAAGGTTGTGTTGTGTTGTTGCCACTAGGGATAAAACATTGATTCTATGTCTAAGGATGTAGTTGTTGATTACATTACGCACCATACTTAATGCAATTGTCTGTTGCTTTGCAACTTAATACTGGAAGGGGTTCGGATGATAACCTGAAGGTGGACTTTTTAGGCATAGATGCAGTTGGATGGCGGTCTATGTACTTTGTCGTAATGCCCAATTAAATCTCACTATATTTATCATGCCATGTATGTGCATCGCGGTGCCCTCTCTATTTGTCAATTGCCCGACTGTAATTTGTTCACCCAACATGCTTTTATCTTATGGGAGAGACACCTCTAGTGAACTGTGGACCCCGGTCCATTCTTTTATACTGAAATACAATCTACTGCAATACTTGTTTTTACTGTTTTCTTGCAAACAATCATCTTCCACACAATACGGTTAATCCTTTGTTACAGCAAGCCGGTGAGATTGACAACCTCACTGTTTCGTTGGGGCAAAGTACTTTGTTTGTGTTGTGCAGGTTCCACGTTGGCGCCGGAATCCCTGGTGTTGCGCCGCACTACATCCCGCCGCCATCAACCTTCAACGTGCTTCTTGGCTCCTACTGGTTCGATAAACCTTGGTTTCATACTGAGGGAAACTTGCTACTGTGCGCATCATACCTTCCACTTGGGGTTCCCAACGGACGTGTACATCTACGCGCATCAATCGTCCTTATGGGTGCAAACCTGTAGGATGTAAATGGGTGTTTAAGAAGAAGCTTAGGCCTGATGGTACAATTGAAAAGTACAAGGCACGGCTTGTGGCCAAGGGTTATACCCAAAAGGAAGGTGAAGACTTCTTTGATACTTACTCACCTGTAGCCAGATTGACTACCATTAGAGTACTACTATCACTGGCTCCCTCATACGGTCTTCTCATTCATCAAATGGATGTTAAGACAGCTTTCCTAAATGGAGAGTTGGATGAGGAAATTTACATGGACCAGCCAGATGGATTTGTAGTAAATGGTCAAGAAGGAAAGGTGTGCAAATTGTTGAAGTCTTTATATGGTCTCAAGCAAGCACCTAAGCAGTGGCATGAGAAGTTCGAAAGAACTTTAACTGCTGAAGGCTTTGTTGTAAATGAAGCTGATAAATGTGTGTACTATCGCCATGGTGGGGGCGAAGGAGTCATTCTTTGCTTGTACGTCGATGACATACTGATTTTCGGAACCAACCTGAATATCATCAAGAAGACCAAGGATTTCTTATCTCGCTGCTTTGAGATGAAGGATCTTGGGGTAGCTGATGTAATCTTAAACATCAAGCTGTTGAAGGATGAAAATGGTGGGATTACACTGCTTCAATCTCACTATGTGGAAAAGATCTTGAGTCGTTTTGGGTATAGCGATTGCAAGTCTTGTCCAACGCCTTATGATCCTAGTGTGCTGCTTAGAAAGAATAAAGCGACTGCTAGAGATCAACTGAGATATTCTCAGATTATTGGCTCGCTTATGTATTTGGCTAGCGCTACGAGGCCTGACATCGCCTTTGCTGTGAGCAAACTTAGTCGATTTGTCTCAAATCCTGGCGATGATCACTGGCATGCTCTTGAAAGAGTGATGCACTATCTAAAAGGCACTGCGAGTTATGGCATTCACTATACTGGGTATCCGAGGGTACTAGAGGGCTATAGTGACTCAAACTGGATTTCTGATGCTGATGAGATTAAGGCCACTAGTGGATATGTATTTACACTTGGTGGTGGCGCTGTTTCTTGGAAGTCTTGCAAGCAGACCATCTTAACGAGGTCAACAATGGAAGCAGAACTCACAGCATTAGACACAGCCACTGTTGAAGCAGAGTGGCTCCGTGAACTCTTGATGAACTTACCCGTGGTTGAGAAACCAATACCCGCTATCCCAATGAACTGTGATAATCAAACTGTGATCATCAAGGTTAACAGTTCTAAGGATAATATGAAGTCATCAAGGCATGTGAAGAGGAGATTAAAATCTGTCAGAAAAATGAGAAACTCCGGAGTTATTGCATTGGATTATATCCATACGTCTAGAAATCTGGCAGACCCCTTCACAAAGGGTCTATCACGTAACGTGATAGATAATGCATCAAAGGAGATGGGTATGAGACCCACCGTTTAAGTTGTCCACAGTGGTAACCCATTCTATGTGATCGGAGATCCCGTGAATTAGAACTGGGAGACAAGCTGTATGTCAACTGAGAGGAAAGTATCCTTACTCCTTGTATGATACCACTCCGTAAAAGATGCAATACTTTCCTAATCTGCACGGTAGGCTGATTTATCTTAATGTGTTCTAAGTTGCTTATTTAAGCACAGATGTTGTCCTGCAGAACATCCGTTGAAGAACACACCTATATGAGTTTGGTTGTTAAAACGTCGCAACCTATGAGAGTTGGGTGCTTTCTAATAAACTCATGAAAGGCCATGGAGTATGACGCATAAGCTCCACCCGCGGGGAAGCCCTGCGACGGCCTAGTACCGGTCAAGGCTCTTTGTGAAGCTAGATTAGCAGAAAACTTGCAGTTCAAGGCTTAGTCCACTGTTCAAGTAGCAGTCTAGTGTAGCATAGAGTTCTGGTGAAAGTTCAACTTAACAGTCTTCGCTATAGTACCGGTATATAAAACAATGTTTTGGAACCAAAGGCAAATTCTATGTGCCTCTAGGATCTGGTGGGGGATTGTTGGAATTTTGGCCCATATTGGACCAACACAATAAATATTCCAGAAATTCCTAATAAATCCTAGAGGCCCACATGGCCCATTCATGCATGGCAGGGGTGGGACAAAAGTTTAGTCCCACATTGCTAGTTGAAGAAGAGTTGGAGCAGCTTATAAGGGGAGCTCTTCATACCATTTGTAAGAGAGAAATAATAGGAGGAAATAGGAGCTGACCACACGCGCGCTCCTCCTCCGACGACGCCGCCGCTCGCTCGCCTCGTCACGACACGTCGCGCCGCGGTTTGCGGGAATGCCTCGAGCCGAGAGCCTCTCTCTCTTTCTTTTTGCCACTCATGAACGGGTATATGAACAGACGCTAGAAACTGAAACGTTTTTCAGTGGGTTTTGAATACGTAGGCTGTTCAGCTTCGACTGCTGCCTGTTCGGTTCACCTCCCTGACCCTTCGTTTCATCTCCTCGCGTGACTTGTTCGGCTCCTCTCTCTGTGCCTATAAAAGAGGTCGCTCCTCTCCAGAGACACATTACGAGACACAACACCATATGCGCCTACCACTCGGTTCCAGAGCTTTGCGCCGCCGCTCAAGACTTCTCCATCCCGTCTACCGGCGTGCACCGCTGGACGGGACAGCAGGCCTCCGGAACCCCGTCTCTTGTGATCCTGTACGGGAGAGAGGCGATAAGGTTTTTGGGGAGCGCTCTAGCGCGACTGCTGGCTTCGACATCGACACGGAGGCCGACGACTACTTCCCCAACGACGACTTCTTCCCCGACATCAGCAACCTCTTCAGCGACATGGCTCTCAACGGCGACAACGTCAACGCTGGTTCCTCTTCTGCACCGTATGTCTTCTTCTCTTCCTTTTGTGAGATCATGATGCTCTTCCTTATCCTAGCAACATGTTCAGGCTCGTTATCAGGAAACATATTGCTCTTATCAATCAGTTTAGATTTGTTGATCCTTTACTCTATGGTGATTTGCATGACTAGTTTAATCTCAAACATTTTAGTCATGTTTTATCTACTGTTTTTTTTGATTAAATTATGGGGAAAATTGCTAATATATTCAACAATATCTGTCAAAATTATAGAACCCATAATTCCTTACATATACGCGATTTTTTCTACAACCTTATATGTTACAATGATATACAGTTATTTGCTTGCTTCTCTAGTAAAACGAATCACTAGATCGGAGAATCCCTGAACATTTATTAACAATGATTATTTAATTATTTTTCTGTCGCACTGGTGGTCTGCAATCTGCACACTACAACTTATTGCAATGGCAGTCTTTTATGTGCATCAGACAATTTCATGGTTTCTCCAAATATTCTCTTCGTTGTTGTCCAGGATAAATAATTGAAGAGGATGGACAGATCGTGTGAGTTGGTACAACACTTCTCTGAAGAAAATACGCGTATAAAGTACAGGGATCGATGGCCTCACCTCGGAGGACACCTGCTCCTAAACTTGTACTTACGGAATGCGCCAGATGCCGACTTGTCCGATGCTGCCGCTACAATCATCACGGCGGCCTCGCTGCTCCGAAGCCGGCCACCGTAGATGCCGGATGTCCCTCGATTGTGAAAGCACTGTTTCCCTCAGCGCAGTCGCGCACGTACATGGAGATGGCCGCCAACCCCCCAAAGATACCCTTCAAGGAGGCATGCAGAGCAGCAGGGGCGGGGCAGAGCGGCGCTGTGGCAGCAAACATGAGCTCGCTGGTGGCACACAAAATCTCGCGAGATAACGCGACTGGAAGGGGATAGAGGAAGGAAACGCCCCACTGGGATCGTGGGCGATAATTACGGGAGTAGTACGGGTAGTTATTGTTATCACCAGATTTTGGCTAAATCAGGAGATGGGCTGCGATGGAGATGGGCTTGAAGGATATACATGTGGAATGTCTCTGAATCGGCCTTGTACGTGAATTTGGGCTGGATTGCCCGTGTATCTGTACATTATGGTAGATCGCATCTTAGTTTAGAATTAAGAGATAGAGTTTAGCCCGTACACGGTTGTGTGTACTTCCGAATTAGAAAGTCCCTCGGACTATAAATATGTACCTAGGGTTATTGAGAAAGGAGGACGATCACGTTCACAACAAACACAATCTAGGCGCATCGCCACCCCTTGTTTCGAGGGTTTCTTCCGGGTAAGCATCATGCTGCCTTGCGATCTAGGCAGTATAGGTTTATTCGTTATCTTGTGTTGCTCGTGCTGAAGCCTTGTTGATGGCGAGTAACACTACTTATCGTAGATGTTTTGGGGCTTGCATCGATGCTTTTCTTATATATATTTGCTTAGCTATGCCGTCCCTTGATATCTAGCTGCCCTTACACCTATCCTAGGTGTAAGGGCAGCACCTTGCTTGTTCGTTATTTAGTAGATCTGATCTGTTATAGTTATTCCTTGTTCTTCAAGGATTAGTTTAATATTCGTATGGTTAGGCCTTGCAAACGGGTTGAACGATCCGGTAGTGCGTTAGGTATGGTTTGTTAGTCCTAAAAGGGATTGTTCCGGGAATTGACTTAATGTTGGTTTTTAGGCCTCTTTTAGGGTTAGCTTTCCATCATCTTTCGTATCTGCTAGGCTCAACTACGCGTAGGATGTTCCGATTATGCGGTGAAAACCCTAAACTGTCGTAGATTGGTTTAACTTTGTATTGATCAAGCAGGATCCCCATGCCATCGTAAATCCAACGTGAACCATGGGGCAATCGGCTCTTTGAGCCGATTCACAGGGCAACCTGAGAGCCGATCGGGCTCGTATTTAATGTTTACGTGTCTACCATGCAGGAAACTAATCGAAGCGATCCAAC
Source organism: Lolium multiflorum (assembly GCA_030979885.1). Taxonomy (NCBI): domain Eukaryota; kingdom Viridiplantae; phylum Streptophyta; class Magnoliopsida; order Poales; family Poaceae; genus Lolium; species Lolium multiflorum. Next base: position 166,388,695 of record CM061753.1, on the reverse strand, counting down.
ACCTCCCTGACCAGGTATAGGTCAGGTGGCACGCCCTTGCGACCGTCAGGACGTGTGCCAGAGCATTGCGGGCCGTTGACCGAGGGACCAGGGCCCACCAGCAGTCTTGGGAGCCTCCCGGCTCTTCGTGTTGCTCGTTGCTGGGGCAACACATTCTGGCACGCCCGGTGGGACGCTTTCTGCAACAACCACGTCAACATCTCCAGCTGAGATGTCGGACGGACCGATCAAGTACGAAGATCTGCCTGAAGAGCACAAGAAGAAATATGATGAGCTTAAGGCCGTCTTCGAAGCCGATCTCATCGGCTATTTCGAAAGAACCCGTTCACATGGTATCAGGTTCAAAGGATTCACACCCGAAGGCGTGCTCGAGGGACTAGATCTGTCTCTCCCTTCGGAGGAACGCACCAGAGCCCTGCGCCAGGAAGTTAACTACATGGTGGCTCATTCTTTACATCGTCATTCTGAGAGCCTGGTGAACGCTTTCGAGCGTGTTGCGCTTCGCGTGGTTCAGGAAATCATGAAGCATCAGTATTCTCCGTCAGGACCTGCCCTAGGGACTCACCAGGGAGAAATACCGTTCCACACCAGACCGCAACTGCCATTCACGCTTGCAGCTCCAGAGCAACAGGGTTCACCGGCATACGTCGTCTACAAGGTTGGAGGCGATCCTGGCGATTACCAATTCCTGTATGAGCCGCCTAAAGAGATCCCACATGGATACGTGTGCACATACGTGCCGGACTGCAACAACTGGGCGCGCACGAACCAGATTACGGCAGGAGAGATTTAGCAGGAGGGATTTCGGAGCGGAGGGAGCAGACGCTGAGAAACAGGCGTGGCTAGCTAAATATGCCACCGGAACGAGTCATGAAAGCTCAACCCCTGCAGCTCATACTGTGGATCAGATCAGTGCAATCTTGAGAGACCAGTTCGGTATCCTGCCAAAGAAGAGAACAATCGGCTATTCCAAGCCGTATCCCAACGAGTATGACCTGATCCCGCTGCCGCCCAAGTATCGGCTCCCTGACTTCACAAAATTCAGTGGATCAGAAGGGTCTAGCTCAATTGAGCATGTGAGCCGATATTTGGCACAGTTGGGCATGGTTTCAGCATCAGACCCGCTACGTGTAAGGTTCTTTGCGCAATCTCTCACGGGTCCAGCTTTTGGGTGGTACACCTCGTTGCCACCAGATTCAGTTCGGACATGGAAGCAGCTGGAGGAGCAGTTTCACATACAATATCACTCAGAAGCTACCGAAGCTGGCATTGCCGATCTGACGCAGGTGCGGCAAAGGCGGGGAGAGACGGTGTCTGATTACATTCAGCGTTTCAGATGTCAAGAACCGATGTTATTCGGTTCGTTTATCTGAGAAAGAAGCAGTCGAGCTGGCAGTGGCAGGCCTCGCAGCGCCGCTCAAGGATCTGACTTTCCAAGTGGACTACAATTCATTGGCGCATATGGTTCAGAAACTGACATTGTATGAACAGCGCCACCCAGAATTGTACCAAGACAAGTTCAAGCGCCCGATAGGCCTGGTCGAGGCAGAAGAAGCTGAAGACTCTGCAGAAGATCAGGAAGTCGCCGTGGCTGAATGGGCTCGGGGGCAGTACCCGTGTCCTGCAAATGGGTGAAACAACCAGGGCCTGCAAAAGGGTTTGACTTTGACATAAGCAAACTGAGCAGATTTTCGATTTGCTGCTGAAAGAAAAACAGCTGAAGTTACCCGAAGGCCATAAAATCCCTACGGCGCAAGAGATGAACGGGAGACCATACTGCAAATGGCATCACACATTCACCCATGTCACCAACGACTGCAAAGAGTTGCGTCGCCAAATTCAAATGGCGATAGAACAAGGCCGATTGATTTTCGGTCAGTTTGCCATGAAAGTGGACACACATCCGTTTCCTGGCGTCAACATGGTGGAACTCAGTCACTCCATGAGATGCGAGCCAGGTTTCTCTTTTGATGTCAACATGGCAGGGCTTGTAGACCGCCATGGCAAGGATAAAGCAGAAAGCAGTCACTCCCGTGGCAAGGATAAAGAGGAGGCCGATCCACGCGACCGGCCCCGATATGATGACAGACGGTACCTGACCGAGGAAGAAGTGAGAAGCGTGCGGTATCAACGACCACTCTCCGCGCATCTCCTTAACAAATATGAGCATCAGTATGACCGACGTCGGCGCTACGACGATGATGAGAGATATCGTCGGTCTGATGCAGACAACAGGAAGTATCGTCGATATGACAGAGACGATGAAGGATACGAGCGTCGCGCTAAGGGGAGGTCAAGAGAGCAAGAAGACGTGGACAGACACTGGGGTTGTCCTTTCTTTAAGCACTGCTGGGACTCAGGAATGAGTCGATTGCCTACGATCGACAACTGCCCAGAATGTAAACAGCAGAGGAAGGGCACAAATGAGGTTTCAGTGTTCAAGCGTCTAGGGCCTCTCCCACCTCAGAACAGACGTGCTGAGTCATCTCGAGATGAAGATTTCGAGGAGTCAGAAGAATGAAGAAGAAGACAGATACCACCGGCCGAGGTGGTGCCCTGATGGACTCAGTCACTCCCAGAAGCGTAGGGTTCAGTGGCTCCGTAACTTGGAGGAAGCCGAGGCGCAGTACCTGTACACGTTGAGGAAGGCACGGCCCGATCTGGCCGTGAAAATTCAGCAGACCTTGGAGACGGAGGCGCGTCCACAGAAGAAAGAATGGCGCCCCAAGCAGACAAAAGCCGATGCAGAGGCATCGGCTGGCACAAACATGGTGTTCATGCTTCCGTCGGAGTTTCGTACTCCAGGGACCGAAGAAGTGCCAGTAGCGCAGTTTGACTGCGGTCCACGGCCAGTCATCTTTCAGAAGCCACGAGAGAGGAGCTACAGGCATTTGAAGGCCCTGTACCTGAAAGGTTATATCAATGGGCAGCCTGTCAGCAAGATGTTGGTTGACACGGGAGCGGCAGTCAATATAATGCCGTACTCCATGCTACGACGTTTGGGACGCTCCAACGAAGATCTGATCAAGACCAACGTCACACTAAGCGATTTCAACGGCCAAGCATCAGAAGCACAAGGTGTTCTGAACGTAGATTTAACCGTGGGCCGAAAAACCATCCCTACGTCGTTCTTCATCGTCGACAGCAAAAGCACTTACGCTGTCCTGCTAGGGAGAGATTGGATTCACGCTAAATGTTGCATTCCATCCACAATGCACCAATGCCTGATACAGTGGGATGGAGATGAAGTGGAGGTCGTTCATGCAGATGACTCGATCGAGATCTCACTAGCTGGCATGAACATTTGGGATGCAGACGACCAAGAGCCGCTCTCTGGAATCAGTTTGGACGGCTGTGAGCGCATCGAAGCTTCAAAAAACGGGGTGAGGCTGGTCTTATCCACCGGCCTGACAGAGTAGCAAGATCCAAGTCAATGGACGTACGTGGCAAGGCCGATCCCTGCGATCGGCCCCAAAAAATAAAAAGCAATGATCTCATCTCAAGCATGTCACGTAGTCATAGTAGAGCATCAATAAGTTGTAAACCCTCATCGAGCATTGCAATGAAAAAGGAGGCCGATTCCAGTAATCGGCCAAAATTATCCCCACCATATGTTTTGCCTGTGTTCAGCATCGATCTAGCAGGCGACAGAAAGTTAGGATATGGGTTTACATCAGCTGATGAACTAGAAGAGGTTGACATTGGTCCTGGGGATAAGCCACGACCAACTTTTATCAGCAAAAAGTTAGATCCGCATCTGAGGGGCCTGATGATAGCTTTGTTGAAAGAATACCCAGATTGTTTTGCATGGGATTATACAGAGATGCCTGGGTTAGACAGGAGCATCATTGAGCATCGGCTCCCTCTGAAGAAAGGATTTCGGCCGTTCCAGCAGCGAGCACGACAAATGAAGGCCGAAATCTTAGCAGAAGTCAAGAAAGAGATCGAGAAAATGTTGAACGCTGGGTTCATCAGGCCATGCAGGTATGCTGAGTGGATTTCCAATGTCGTACCTGTGGAGAAAAAGGACGGCCGATGGCGCGTCGCCATAGATTTTCGGGATCTCAACAAAGCCACTCCAAAGGATGAATATCCAATGCCGGTAGCAGAGACATTGATCAATGCAGCTGTTGGTCATAAAGTTTTAAGTTTCATGGATGGCAATGCTGGCTACAACCAAATTTTTATGGCTCCAGAAGATATACACAAGACTGCATTCAGAGTACCAGGATCGGTGGGCTTGTTTGAATATGTAGTCATGACATTTGGACTGAAAAATGCCGGCGCAACATACCAAAGAGCCATGAATTACATCTTTCATGATCTGATTGGCAAATTGGTGGAGATTTACATCGATGACGTGGTGGTCAAGTCTGTCTCAGTGGAAGGACACTTGGAAGATTTGCGACACGTCCTGGACCGAACTAGAAAGTTCGGACTAAGAATGAATCCAAAGAAGTGTGCTTTTGGTGTAACGGCCGGTCAATTCTTGGGTTTCTTGGTTCATGAACGCGGAATTGAGATCGGCCTGAAAAGTCAGGAGGCAGTGCGAACAATGAAGCCACCCACCACGAAGAAGGAACTCCAGTGTCTCATCGGCAAAATCAATTTCGTCAGAAGGTTCATCTCCAACCTGTCAGGACGAATCGAGCCGTTCATGGGATTGGTCAAGATCAAGTCTGATGAGGAGTTTCGCTGGGGGGCAGAGAAAGCGAGCATTTGACGAGATTAAGGAGTACCTAACGAAGCCACCTGTGTTGGTTCCGCCTCAGCAAGACAGGCCATTCTACATTTACTTGTCAGTAGCTGACACCTCCATCGCGTCAGTGGTGGTGCAGGTTTATGATGGTCTGGAAAAAGTGGTTTTCTACCTCAGCAGAAGGATGTTGGATGCAGAAACGAGGTACCTCGAGATCGAGAAGTTGTGCCTCTGTTTGTTTTTCACCTGCACCAAGCTTCAGCACATCTTGCTGAAAGCAGAAATTATCGTCATATGCAAATCGGATGTCATCAAGCATATGCTGTCGGCTCCTGTGTTGAAAGGCCGACTCGGTAAGTGGATGTTTGCATTATCGGAATTTGATATCCGGTATTGTTGGAGATATGCCCAAGAGGCAATAATAAAAGTGGTTATTATATATCTTTATGTTTATGATAAATGTTTATATACCATGCTATAATTGTATTAACCGAAACATTGATACATGTGTGTTATGTAAACAAACAAAGAGTCCCTAGTAAAGCCTCTTAACTAGCTTGTTGATTAATAGATGATTAGTTTCATAATCATGAACATTGGATGTTATTAATAACAAGGTTATATCATTGTATGAATGATGTAATGGACACACCCAATTAAGCGTAGCATAAGATCACGTCATTAAGTTATTTGCTATAAGCTTTCGATACATAGTTACCTAGTCCTTATGACCATGAGATCATGTAAATCACTTATACCGGAAAGGTACTTTGATTACATCAAACACCACTGCGTAAATGGGTGGTTATAAAGGTGGGATTAAGTATCCGGAAAGTATGAGTTGAGGCATATGGATCAACAGTGGGATTTGTCCATCCCGATGACGGATAGATATACTCTGGGCCCTCTCGGTGGAATGTCGTCTAATGTCTTGCAAGCATATGAATAAGTTCATAAGAGACCACATACCACGGTACGAGTAAAGAGTACTTGTCAGGAGACGAGGTTGAACAAGGTATAGTGTGATACCGATGATCAAACCTCGGACAAGTAAAATATCGCGTGACAAAGGGAATTGGTATCGTATGTGAATGGTTCATTCGATCACTAAAGTCATCGTTGAATATGTGGGAGCCATTATGGATCTCCAGATCCCGCTATTGGTTATTGGTCGGAGTGAGTACTCAACCATGTCCGCATAGTTCGCGAACCGTAGGGTGACACACTTAAAGTTGGATGTTGAAATGGTAGAACTTGAATATGGAATGGAGTTCGAATATTTGTTCGGAGTCCCGGATGAGATCCCGGACATCACGAGGAGTTCCGGAATGGTCCGGAGAATAAGATTCATATATAGGATGTCATTTTATGTGTTTGAAAATGATTCGGAAGGTTCTATGGAAGGTTCTAGAAGGTTCTAGAAAAGTCCGGAAGAAACCACCAAGGAAGGTGGAGTCCACATGGGACTCCACCTCCATGGCCGGCCAACCCTAGGTGGGGTGGAGTCCCAAGTGGACTCCCCCTTAGGGGGCCGGCCACCCCCCCATATGGGAGGTGGAACTCCCACCTCTAGTGGGACTCCTAGTTTGGCTAGGTTTCCCCACCATATGGAAGGTTTTTGGTTCGGGTCTTATTCGAAGACTTGGAGACCAACTCTTGGGGATCCACCTATATAATGAGGGGCCAAGGGAGGGGGCCGGCCACCCTAAGACCACAAGCTGGCCGCCCCATTGAAGTGGCCGGCCACCCCCTCCCAAACCCTAGCCGCCCCCTTCTCCTCCATATCTCCCGCGTAGCTTTAGCGAAGCTCCGCCGGAGTTCTTCACCGCCACCGACACCACGCCGTCGTGCTGTCGGATTCAAGAGGAGCTACTACTTCCGCTGCCCGCTGGAATGGGGAGGTGGACGTCGTCTTCATCAACAACCGAACGTGTGACCGAGTACGGAGGTGCTGCCCGTTCGTGGCGCCGGAACCGATCGTGATCAAGATCTTCTACGCGCTTTTGCAAGCGGCAAGTGATCGTCTACCGCAGCAACAAGAGCCTCATCTTGTAGGCTTTGGAATCTCTTCAAGGGTGAGACTCGATAATCCCCTCGTTGCTACCGTCTTCTAGATTGCATCTTGGCTTGGATTTCGTGTTCGCGGTAGGAAATTTTTTGTTTTCTATGCAACGTTATCCTACAGTGGTATCAGAGCCGTGTCTATGCATAGATGGTTGCACGAGTAGAACACAATGGTTTGTGGGCGTTGATGCTCTTGTTATCTTTAGTTGAGTACTTTGCATCTTTGTGGCATAGTGGGATGAAGCGGCTCGGGCTAACTTTACATGACCGCGTTCATGAGATTTGCTCCACGCTTGACATGCAACTTGTATTGCATAAGTGGCTTTGCGGGTGTCTGTCTCTCCTACTATAGTGAAGATTCAATTTATTCTTCTATTGACAACACTAGTATCACCGTTGTGGTTCATGTTCGTAGGTAGATTGGATCTTACTCGAAAACCCTAAACCACGTAAAATATGCAAACCAAATTAGAGAACGTCTAACTTGTTTTTGCAGGGTTTGGTGATGTGATATGGCCATAATGTGATGATGAATATGTATGAGATGATCATTATTGTATTGTGGCAACCGGCAGGAGCCTTATGGTTGTCTTTAAATTTCATGTTGAGTAGTATTTCAAAGTAGTTGTAATAGTTGCTACATGGAGGACGATCATGAAGACGGCGCCATTGACCTTGGTGCTTCGCCGACGATGATGGAGATCATGCCCGTTGATGATGGAGATCATGTCCGTGCTTTGGAGATGAAGATCAAAGGCGCAAAGACAAAAGGGCCATATCATATCACATATGAACTGCATGTGATGTTAATCCTTTTATGCATCTTATTTTGCTTAGATCGCGACGGTAGCATTATAAGATGATCCCTCTCACTAAAATCTCAAGATAATAAAGTGTTCATCCTTAGTAGCACCGTTGCCAAGACTTGTCGTTTCGAAGCATCTCGTGATGATCGGGTGTGATAGAATCAACAAGTGCATACAACGGGTGCAAGCCAGTTTTGCACATGCGGATACTAAGGTGGCCTTGACGAGCCTAGCATGTACAGACATGGTCTCGGAACACGTGATACCGAAAGGTAGAGCATGAATCATATGATTGATATGATGAACACTTTGAGTGTTCGCCATTGAAGTTACATCTTGTCTCGTGATGATCGGACTTGGTGTGGTGGATTTGGTTCGTGTGATCACTAAGACAATGCGAGGGATATTGTTTTGAGTGGGAGTTCACCTAGTTTTTTAATTATATTGAATTAAAATTTTGAACTCAATTTGTCATAAACTTAGTCTAAACTATTGCAAATATGTTGTAGATATGGCGTCCCCAATCAATTTTAACCAGTTCCTAGAGAAAGAAAAGCTTAAGAGCAACGGTAGCAACTTCACCGACTGGTTCCGTCATGTGAGGATCTTCCTCAATGGCGGAAATCTGCAATATGTGCTTGATGCACCGCTAGGTGACCCTCCAGCAGAAACTGAAACCGATGAAGTAAAGAATGTTTACGCAACTCGGAAAACTCGGTACTCTCAAGTTCAGTGTGCCATCTTATGCAGTCTGGAAGCCGATCTTCAAAAACGTTTTGAGCACCACGATCCACATGAGTTAGTCAATGAGTTGAAAACTATCTTTGAGACTCATGCGGCCGTGGAATGCTATGAAGCATCGAAACACTTCTTCAGCTGCATGATGGAAGAAGGCAGCTCCGTTAGTGAGCACATGCTCGCCATGACCGGGCATGCGAAGAAACTCAGTGACTTGGGAATAGTGATTCCTAACAGACTGGGGATTAATCGTGTCCTTCAATCACTGCCACCTAGTTACAAGAACTTTGTGATGAATTACAATATGCAGAACATGAACAAAGAGTTACCTGAACTCTTCGCCATGCTAAAATCTGCTGAGATTGAAATTAAGAAAGAGCACCAAGTGTTGATGGTCAACAAGACCACCAGCTTCAAGAAACAGGGCAAGTCTAAAGGCAAGAACAAGAAGAGTGGCAAGAAAGCTGCCACGCCTCCTGTGAAACCTAAGACTGGCCCTAAGCCTGATGCTGAGTGCTATTACTGCAAGGAGAAGGGACACTGGAAGCGTAACTGCTCCAAGTATCACTACAAGAAAAGTTCTGATAGACAACGTCCCAAAATCGTCAACTAAGGGGCATTTTTCGTCGCCTATGGGCCTAACCCGACGATATGGGTTCCGTTGTCGAAACTGCGTCAGGCAAAGTCCAACGACGATTTTTTCGGTCCGTCGCGCTTGGGCGCCCTTCCGCCACGGAAAATCGGACCGTTGCGGAAGTGTTTTCGGGAGCCCGTTGACTGCTGACGTCATGCAAACTGACACGTGGCAGACGCCGTTAACTGCCAGTTAACGGCGTTAACCGGCTGAAACCCCGTGGTAGATGGTAGGCCCACACGAGGCCTGCCACGTCTTAAGCGGGCCGGGCCAGATGACATAGTTTGACCGGTCAACTATATAGCTGGGCTGGTCCATTAGTTAAGTGGGCCGGGCCTAACCTCTAAGGTTGACTGGTCAAAACTTAAATGGGCCAGCCCATTTAACATGTGGGGTCCACCTTACAGCAACTGGGCCGGCCCAAAAAGCAAGTGGGCCGGGCCAAAAACACAGTGGGTCCCACTTTCCTGTTAAAAGCCGGCCAATTTAGTGTGTGGGGTCCACCGTATAGCAAGTGGGCCGGCCCAACAAGCTAGTGGGCCGGGCCAAAACACAGTGGGTCCCACTTTCCTGTTAAAGGGTCGGCCCATTTAGTTCGTGGGGTCCACCATATAGCAAGTGGGCCGGCCCAACAAAATAGTGGGCCGGGCCAAAAACACAGGTGGGTCCCATTTAGTGTGTGGGGCCCACCATATAGCAAGTGGGCTGGCCCATCAAGATAGTGGGCCGGGCCAAAAACACAGTGGGTCCCACATTCCTGTTAATGGGCCGGCCCATTTGGTATGTGGGGTCCACCATATAGAAAGTGGGCCGGCCCAACATAGTGGGCCGGGCCAAAACACAGGTGGGTCCCACCTTCCACTTAAAGGGCCGGCCCATTTACCATGTGGGACCACCATAGAGCAAGTGGGCCGGCCCAACAAGATAGTGGGCCGGCCCAATAAGCGCAGTGGGCCCCACTTTTCTGTTAAAGGGCCGGCCCAACTAGTATGTGGGGTCCACAATTTAGCAAGTGGGCCGGCCCAACAAGATAATGGGCCGGGCCAAAAACACAGGTGGGTCCCACTTTCCTCTTAAAGGGCCGGCCCATTTATTATGTGGGGTCCCCCAAAAGCAAATGGGCTGGCCCAACTAATTAGTGGGCCGGCCCAGTAGTTGGTGGGGTCCACCTTAAAGCAAGTGGGCCAGCCCAATTAGTGTGTGGGGTCCACCGTAAATCAAATGGGCTGGCCCAAGAAGTAAGTGGGCCAGCCTGTTTAGGTGCTGTTTATATGCCGGCATAATATGCGCTTTAGGATTTTGCGGGCAGGCACATATGTGATTTCGCTTAATTGGGCCGTTTAAGGGATGGGAATTCGTGATTTAGTTGATTTCTGTCGGATAGCCTCACTTACCACAAGCACCAAAGAAAAAATGCGCGAAAGAACTATAAAAACTAACTAAATATTACATCAGCTGCAAGGCATTGAAAAAAATATTACAGAACCCAGAGAAATTGAATGGTAATTAAACCTAGCAATACAATGAAGCGATCCGGCAATCTTTTAAGTTGTCCATGCAGCACCTATATCTGAAACAAAGACATTACAAGTTAAGACAGCAACAATGGAAAGGCAAAGACACTACAATATTGTTTGCCAAAGAATTTGGAACTCATCATTTCGTCGTTATAACAAGATCATTGTAATGCGCACAATAAGCAAACAAAGAGTGCATGCCGCATACCAACAGCCAATATAACAGAGCATGTTAGAATGAAACAGCAGACTTACTACTGTCGAGTCCCATGCAAACCAACATGTTCAGGGAGTACAAAATTGGCATGAACAACATAGTAGCAGGCTATAAATTTTGTAACAACGACTGAGCAAGATGAAGTTATGATGGCTACATCTACAGAGCAGGGAATGTAAACCAAAAATAGAAGTTACGATGGCAAAAGCTAAAGAGGAGGGAATGTGAACCAACATGTGCCAAGTGCAATTACTTCATTTTGGCCGTGAACTAAATAATACTCCTGAACTTATAGTGAAGGGGATGCAAATCAAGATGTTTCGGGATATAAACTTGTAATGAGCAACACATGGAGGATAGTTAACGCTGGAGCTTAGGATGGACCAGATACAGAATATAGTGGGATCACCTGTGAACTTGTATAAGAGGGAATGCAAACCAATATGTTCAGCTTTCCATATGTGAGCGTCATGCCAAGTCAGAGAAACAAGTCAATAATGCAGCTTTTGAAGAACAAGATGGCACGCAAAATTATTATCTAGTAGTATGACAAGTTTATTTGTACTACAGGCTAGATAGCAGAGTGATAGCATGCCAAACTAAGTCCTTACTTTGTTAGCTTACAATGAACTAGATACAAAACAATGGCATCACCTGTAGTACAGGGAATGCAAGCCAACATGTTCATGGAGTAAAAAATTGGCACAAACAACATAGTAGCAGGCCATAATTTTTGTAACAACGACTGAGCAAGATAAAGTTATGATGGCTAGATCTACAGAGCAGGGAATGTAAACCAAATATAGAAGTTACGATGCCAAAAGCTATAGAGCAGGGAATGCGAACCAACATGTGCAATTACTTAAAATTGGCCATGAACTAAATAATAGCAGGATGTTACTATAATACCTACAGTATAATTTTTGTAACAACGACTGAGCAAGATAGAAGTTATGATGGCTACATCTACAGAGCAGGGAATGCAAACCAAAATGTTCAATCGCTTAAAGTTAGCAATGAAGTAGAAAATAGCAACGTGTTACGGTCATAGCTAGGAATGAACTAAAAGAGCTTCAGATAAACAAGCATCTGAACCCAGAACATGGCGCTAAAACAAGGGACTTACATTAGGAGAAGCACTCTGTGGGAGTCACAGCAGATCTTCCTGGGGTTGATAGATCCGGTGATGAAGTACGCTACATGTGCTACTTGGGGTTGGAGAGACGGCCATTACACTTCATGATTACTCATCTCATCTGCAAAAACGTAACGGCGCGTCGTTAGCACAAACAGGTTCCCCCAAGATTAAACAAGAACTTGCAGGCAAGCAATAGAAAAGCGACAGTAGAAGAGTTTAGATCATGCACGGCGCCGGTGAAGCAGATCCGGTTCATGCACAGCGGTGTCGGTGAGCAAGATCCGATGCGGTGGACGACGGATCCGGCGAAGCGGCTCCGGTGGGGTGGACGATGCCGCAGCTGAAGCGACTGCGGTAGACTGCTGGATGAGCATATATGGTTTCGAGGTTCGGCGGGGATGATCCGGTCCGGTTGATGACGGCGTCGATGAAGCGGCTCCGGCAGGCAGCCGGATGACGAGGATCGCGAGGGCTCGGGTAGGCCAGGGAAGTCCGGCGGGGATGTTCCGGTGCGGTGGTCGTGGAGGTGGTAGAGAGAGGGACTTGAGAAGTTCCGGTGGGTGGTCTCAGATGAGAGACTGAAGGAAATGTATTTTTTTGGGAGGGTTTCCGGGCTAGGGAGGTGGTGATCGAAAAAATGACGGGCAAACCCCTCACCAACCGACTTTGCTGTCATCTCCACAGGGGTAGAATGGGAATTTGGAAGCGTGTGAAATTTTTGTATTTTGTGGGCGGGAAGTTTTGCCGCTATGAGATTTTGAATTTCGCTAAGGTACAAGTATAATGATAAAAAATTGTGAGACCGTACTAGTACCTCTGTTCAAGGCCGACTGTAAAATCAAATCATCATCAAGTTGAACATCGGTTACTACCATGATCATCATCGGACACAGATCTGGTGACATGCACCTGAAATTGGTGCATTCGTTGCAAAGTATAATGCTAAAAAAATTAGTGACCGTACTAGTACTTCTGTTCAAGCCCGAGTGCAACATCAAATCATCATCACGTGGAAAATTTGTTACCATGATCATGATCTATCTCTAAATTTGGCGCATCCGCTAAATCTGGCAAAGTATAATGATAAAGAAATTGTGAGACAGTAGTAGTACTTCTGTTCATGGTCGAGTGCAACATCAAATCATCATCACGTTTAAAATTTGTTACCATGATCATGATCTACCTCTGAAAATGGGCGCATCCGCTAAAACTTGCAAAGTATAATGATACAAAATTGTGATACCGTACTAGGACTTATGTTCAAGGTCGAGTGCAACATCAAATCATCATTACATTGAAAAGTGTGTTACCATGATCATGATCTATCTCTGAATTTGGCGCATCCGCTAAATCTCGCAAAGTATAATGATAAAGAATTTGTGAGACAGTAGTAGTACTTCTGTTCAAGCCCGAGTGCAACATCAAATCATCATCACGTTGAAAATTTGTTACCATGATCATGATCTATCTCTGAATTTGGCGCATCCGCGCTAAATGTTGCAAAGTATAATGATTAAAAAAATTGTGAGACCGTACTAGTACTTATGTTCAAGGTCGAGTGCAACATCAAATCATCATCACGTTGACAATTTCTGTTACCATGATCCTCTATTTGGGGATGCTGCTCCCACACCACACCAGCGGCCCCAAACGGCAGCCATTTTAAAATTAAAATTGACATTTAAAAACCCAAAATCATACGAAATTTATACCAAAGTAGCTCGACTTTAAACATAACTAAACTTAAACTTAATCCTGGTCTACGGGCCGTCGGTTGGGGCGCTCGACGGCACTGCCTCGTCGTTGTTCTTAGCCATTGCCGCCTGCTTTCGTGCCCGCTTCTCCTTCGTTGCTTCGCGCATCTGGCGGTGGAGCATGGCGGCCGGCGGCGCTGTCCCCGCGCTTCCAGCCTTTCCCGAGAAGCTTCGATCTCGGCGCGCCTCGCCTGCTGGCGAGCGAACTCGTCCTGGTGGCGATGAGCGTTGAGCTCTGCGAGCTTCTGTCGCTCCGCCTCCTTGAGGCGGCGTCCCGCCTCCTCCGTGACCGCTCGCTGGCGCGATATCTCGAGGACGTGCTCGAGGTTCGCGTCGTTGACGAACTCGCGCTCCTCCTCCCTCAACCGCTGGTATCGTTGTGCGTTCAGCGACGCGAGGATCGCCGCCTGCTCCGGGTCGGTGGGGGCCTGCGGCGGCTCGCCCGACTGCGCTGACTCCTCGATCCGCCGCCTCTGCTTCCGCTTCTGCTACGTAGACATCGTGCCAGGACTCGAACCGTGGGTCCTCGTCCTCGTCGGAGCTGTGCTCGTCGTCGGCCTGCAGCTCCGGCTCCGGCTCCGGCTGCGGCTGCCGTGGTGGTGGAGGCAGCGCGCGGCCGTTGAGGCCAAGCATCGAGTAGGTGGTCTTCAGACGGCGCGGCATCTTGATGTGGAGAGTAGAGAATGGAGCGGCGGTGGTGGACGGCGTACGTCCTATATATCTAGCGGTGGCAACTACCCACATTTACGGCGACTGGACGCCGCGTGGCCAGTCGCTGCCCTCGTGGCCAGTCGCTGCCTCGGTTTCCGCGCGGGAGGCCATTTAAACGCCGACGACCAACCTTCCCGCGTCGTGGCCAGTCGATGCGAACCGTCGCGTCCTCTCGGGGATGCCGGAGATTCTACTGGGCTCGAAAAATGGCCGGCGCCGTTTGGAGCGCACCGGTGCGAGCCATAAAACGACGCCGGCCCCCAAATCGCTATCAGGCCGGGCCGCCGGTGGAGATGCTCTGAATTTGGGGCAACCGCTAAATCTTGCATAGTATAATGATAAAAAATTGTGAGACCATACTAGTAGTTCTGTTTAAGGCCGAGTGCAAGATAAAATAATCATTACATTGAAAATTTGTTACAATGATTGCAAACTATAGCAATAACAGGAAAAAATGCTCAAGGATTACAATAACAGCAAAAATTCTCAAATACAACAAGTCGAAATAACTCAAATGATACAAGCCATACAAATGGCATCATCGGCAAAACTGCATTTCTGTTAGGTAGAATTCATCGGAGTGCAAGTAACAGCTGGCTTTCCATTAGATCTGCAGAGTAGATTATTAAGGATCTGCTCAATCCAAGCTTGCCTATTTTTCAATTCATGTATCTCATTGACTGTTATGATGATATTTGAATCTATTTCATCTCTTTGCTGCTGAATTATATCAAGTGATTCGTGTGCAAAGGCAGCGATTGTTTGCGCTGGAATGGCTGGGACAGTAGCTATCATCTGACAATCAGATGAATTGGCATTGTCACGGCTGTGCTGTGGAAAGACCTGGACACTTGATGTACATGCCCTGCCATCTGCCTTCCTTGCTCTATTCAGGGGCTGAAAACAAGACAGTGCAAGTTACAGAACCATACAATTTGAGAAAACAACCATACTATTAGTTGTCACAGATTTTTGCAAAGCATCAAAACAGATGGCAGATTTTCACAAAGCACAAGGCATAATATAACAAAGCAAGCTATCAACCCCAATGCAACAGGCAGAGCAACCGGATGGCAAATATGAACAAAATAAATCAAGTAACTAGACAGTCTGTGCCTAATAAAATAAGCCAGGAAACTGCATAACAGCTGTCTATTAAAATTGACACTTGGAAGGGGTGCTTCAGATCCCTTAAGTTCCACAAAAGTGGTAGCCAGACATTGTGCAGTTGGAGAATCTCCAACCCCCTAAATTTCATTATTTTAATCATCAGCCAGCCATGGGAATGCCTCAGATAAAAGAGAAATATATCCATTTGGTGCCAAATATAAACGAGCAGGACCAATTAAGACAGATTAGACAGCAACCATTCTGGGATTCATATAAACTGACATATTATTTCAATGTTTAACCCATGAGCGCAATATAAGGGAAGGAGAAACAAACAAATGAACCATTTTGTGCCTAAAAATAAAAGATGGGTCAGCCAAAAAGTAACAACAAATCTTATTTATGATACCTACTGAAGGTGGATTTCCTACTACAGAAGGTGGCATTGGATTAATCAACAGTGAAATCCGAAAAAAGTCTTACAAAAAACAAATATGCTCATTATATCCCACAACAAGCATGCCAGATAGTCGCAAGGTTTATATGTTTTAATCATCAGTCAACTCAATGAATCAAGGACTAATAACCAATTGAATCATCATCTGACTCATATTCACCAAGCAAAACATTCTTATCATTATGGAAGAAATCCAGAAGACATAACAGTATGAGGAAGTGCATGAGCAATCAAACATTATGTGGCTAGAATAAAATGCCAGATCATTTAAGTTAAGCAGAACAATTAAATTGGTTTAATCACGATCAAACAAAAAAAGATTAGACAGGCAATAGAACAAGTTTGAGAAGCTAGCAGGAAAATGAACGAAGACGTGCAGTCATACAAATAGCATGATTTATTTCAAACCAGTTATCCTATCTATATGGAGAGTAAATGTGTTAAACACAAACTGGTTCCAGCACGATAAGCATATCAATACAAAAATGAAAGGTACTTACTGGATTATAGGGGTGATTCACTCCACGATTTGCTGTGTTCCATGTGATAGTGCAACATGAAATTACAGCAAAGAGTTAGGGTTGCAGCTCTTGAAGAAAAAAAACAATGAAGAATTTAAATGTACCAGAGCAATGAGTTCACACATGTACTACAGGATGGCAAAAGGATAGCAGAAAGGAAATAGTAATTGGCATTTACCGTCATTGTTTACAACAAAACAGATGGAAATTATAATGTAAAACCTTGTGAACACAGAAGAGCACAGAATGGCGGAATATAAAACAACATTTTGCAACGAACAAAACAGACGGCGGCTATGGTCCCAGCACACAACCTGTCACCTGAGAATAAGAAAAGCAAACAAACATGTAGGTTTCCTAACAAAAATAGATGAATTACATAGCATGCAATTACTGTTCTAACATTAGGACGAACTAGATGGATACTATAGGGGTGTTTCTTGAGAGTTTATAGAGCAGGGAACGCTTTGCTAGTCTTAGTATGAACAAGACAAAATTAATACTATTTTTTGCAACACACAGTACAATCATAGACGCTCACACGTACATACATACACTCATCACTCAGGCACACACACTACCCCTTCGAGCACCTTCAGGAAACTGCATCCAAGAAACTGTTCCGACGGGTATTGAGATTGACGAAGTCACCACTAGCACCACAATGTCATCGGGAACGCCGCGTCCCACAGAAGAATATTCCTCCATTTTTGAGACACCAAAGCGTTAAATCTGGGGGTGCCACTGCCCTCCTAACCATCCAACCACAGGTTGGTTCTCAGTGATTTGGTACTTGACATGTACTACATGATATCTAAAATGAAGTCGGTGTCAGGCTAACAAGCAAGGTGCGGCGTCGTTGCTTGACGTGAGTCGGTGTGATGCCATCACAAGATGAAGTGCATGGTCCATGTGATCTGGATTAGGGGATACTAGCATAATACCCGTGTGTTGCAACGGGTTAATAACGAAAGATGGCTCCCTCCAAATATAGAATAAATGGAATATAATCGCAATGTCTATGTCCAGGATGTGTGGCCACATGGTCCTCATTTTTCTTTAGAATCTGTGGTACGTCAGTATCATACAATGTGCTTATTTTTTGTCATCACTGAGACAACTCTGATGCTCGATCGACCGATCCGAGTTGATCAATCGACCGATCTAATTAACATGTTTGAACAGACGATCGAATAATTCATAGTATTTATTGAATGATACTCCCTCCGTGCCAAAAATAAGGCGTCTAAGGATTAGTTAAAAGTCAATGTTTTTAAAGTTTGACCAAGTTTACACACAAAAATATAAATATTTACAATACTAAATCATTATCAATAGAGTCACCCTAAAGTATAATTTCTTAATATGTCAATTTGATATTGAAAATGTAAATATTTTTTAAAATATTTGGTCAAAGTTCGTAAGGTTTGACTTTTGAGTTTTGACCAATCCTTAGACGCCTTACATTTTGGGACGGAGAGAGTATATCGTAAAAGGTGCCCGTTTTACACCATCTTTTTTAACAAAACACGGTACAATATAAATGCTCACTAAATGCATACTCGCTCCTACGAACGCACAAATGCACATGCAATCTCTATGAACACCTTCAAGATACTTTGTCTGAGAAACTGATTTGTCGAGAACACACGTCGATACGTGGCCCCAACTGAACAGATATTTCTCTTTATTAATGAAACACCCACGCATGAAACATGTTTTTTTAGGGAGAATGTCACTGCGCTCCAAAACATGTGGTTGATTCTTGTGACTAACCTCTTAAAAGCTGCAGGGTATGAAAGCTTTGTTTTTTTAAGGATTTTTAGTTGCATAAGTGTTGAGATTTGTATGTCCTACGAATTTTAAAGGGAAAATGCATGCACGTGCAAAAATTAGGAAAAGAAACCTAGAGTCATATAGATTGTCACTGTATGTTTGCGAATGAAAGAAAAGTTAGAAAATTTAAAGTAGCACGGCAAGAGGAGCCTAATCAATGGGTCTCTTTTGGCCTTTTTCTTTTTTGCCGATTGTGTCGATCTAACCGGGATTGCCGGACACGCGTTGATGAACTACGGCAGAGGAGAAAGGACGGATCACCTGCCGATCTTTTACAGAACTATGCCAGAAAGGATATAAAGATTGACCGGTACAAAAACCATCTCCATCAATCTACGCTCGTTAAGGAGAGGGTTCCTTAGAGAATAAAAAGGGGAGCGAACAAAAAAGATGTGTGGCTGGACCGATCTATGCTTGTCTTACCGATTAGAATTAGGAAAGGGATGCTGATTTTGCTACCTAGTGCTACGGATTGGATTTTGGTCGTGACCTAACTAATCCTGATAAGAACTCCTCATGGAGCCGGTCACGCTGACCTTACTTTTTATGTTCGGGGTGAGTTGTATACACGTTTGACGTACCATCACCAACCACCGCGGCCTATTTTAAATTTAATAGTAAAGATAGTTTATATGACAAGATTATGGGGGGATTGTTAGTAGTAATCTTATCAATGTGGTTGGCTAGTAAAGGAGCTAGCTTAGTCATGAAGTATCCAAGGTATGTAGAGAGAACTGTAGAATGGGGAATGTTCTAGAGTAAGATATTTACGAGTAGTATGAAATATCTAGAGTTTGTAGAGTATTCTAGAAGTATGGTATAGGGTTTGGATTCTGGCACATGGCAACAATCTAAAGGGTCATGTACAAAAATTTAAATAGAGTATCACCCGTCCCATGTAAGTAAGCTTTGTACCACTGAGATATCCAATAAAGCTTCCTAGTAGTAGTAGCCCTGTGTGTAAGTGTATGTGAGGCACAAGCTTCCTAGTATTATAAGCCCTGTGTGTGAAGCACATCAAGACAGAGAGCTCGAGGAGTGGCATGGGCAAATGCGCAGGATCCTGCCATCTGCCACGCGCATTGAGAGCGGGGCGGAGCTGGATCTATGGGACACATTCTAGTTGACCAAGACATGCTTGAACCTTCTATGGTAACAGACCAAAACGTGTAGGGGGGAGGGGGTCTGGTTACCTCGACGGCGGCTTCGTGTAGTCATACTCGGCATCCTTGCGGGTCACGTCGACGACGGCGGGGGTGCTGCGGTTGCGGTGGGCGTCGGCGTCGAGGAAGCAGATCTGGGGCGGTCGATGATGGGTTCGGGGAAGCAGATCTGAAACGAGGGAGTCGGTGAAGCAGATCCGGTGCAGTGCACGGCGTCGTTGGTGAAGCGGATCAGGTACGGCAGACGAGGGAGTCGGTGAACTCAGATAGTGCAGTGCACGGCGGCGTTGGTGAAGCGGATCTGGTGCTGCGGATGAAGCAGTCGGTGAAGCAGATCCGATGCAGTACACGGCGGCGTTGGTGAAGCGGATCTGGTGCTGCGGACGAGGGAGTCGGTGGCCTCAGGTAGGTGAGGTGGTATGCCGGCTAAGTACGGCTGGGATATTCCGGTGCGGTGGTCCGGCAGGTGAGAGATGATGGGCCTGGAGTATTGCGACAGATTTTTTGCGGAAATGGGGAAGACGAATGGAAGGCGGTAGACTATATATATCAGAGGGGGTGTGTAAATTACGAACGAGACCCCAACCAACGCCGGCTTCACTTGTCTGCCTTTGCGTCATTGCTAATAGGGTCGAAAGGGAATTCGAAATATGTGTATGGAGGCGGGAGTTTTGGCGCTCAACTCGTATTTTGAATCTCCCTGGTGTATAAGCAGTACAGTATACTAGATATTGAATCATAGACCAGGGAAGACAAGTACAGTAGTACAAAAATACTGTAATGTCTACATTGCATGATGCTGATCTACCTTGCGTTAGTGTTTGTACTTTGTAGTGGTAGCTAAGTGGTGCAAAGAAGACATATTTGTAATTTCTACAACTTAGATATGTCTTTATACATCCGTATTAGACAAAACTAAGACACCTCCTTTTAGACGAAGGTAATATTAATTTTGAATCTCTTTGTACTAATGTTGATGATTTTTAATAGATCTTCAGAGTTTCGTAGAAAAAAACTAGGCTCCTCTCGAGAAACAAATAAGCATACAATTAATTAAGTACGTGGGCGGTTATTATTATTTTAACAGGGAAACTGCATTCGTGCCCTATGGCCCGTCATCTTCAAAACCGTCCAAATGCATGCATCTAGCGACGGGCGGTTTCCAGGCCCTGGCGTGGCGGTTAACATTCGTCTTCCTCATTTCGTCTTCCTCATTTCGTCTTCTCCCTGACACTCTCGCCTGTGCCCCTCTCTCGCTACCCTCCATGGAAGCGTTCTACCAAGGACACACTTTCCTCGCTCATGGAACAACCACCATTACGGCGAACTATACCAATATGGCGTCTAAGGTGGAGGAACACATCAACAAAATCGAGTTGATACTGGAGAAAGAAGACTCGTACAAAATTGTTGGCCTAGACGTAGAGTACACCTATGGGCCTGAACAGAAGGCTGCCCTCATACAGTTGTGCATGGGCACAGACTGCCTCCTGTACCAGATTTCCTCGGCCGACCAGCCCTGCCCCAAACTCGCTGACTTTCTTGGCAGGCCTGACATAACATTTGCAGGTGTTGACATCGGCAACGACATTACCAGGCTTGGGCGTTGCAACCTCTCAGTGGCGAACTTCGTGGACATCCAGAAAAGGTGGAAGCCTGCCGATTCCACTAGTAACAATAAGGATTCGTTGGCTTACTATGCTGCGGCCATTATAGACAGCCAGTACAAATCTATCATGAAAAAACTTACGAAAGAGGAACACAAGGTGTGGAAGCAGGTGCCCTTGTCCATGAAGCATATCCTGTATGCAAGCATCGACGCATACGCGACATATGAGGTATACAGGCGAATAGTGAACTTTGAGAAGGGTCAACAAAAATTGGCGGAATTCCAGGACAGCGGGAGTAAGAAGAAGAAGAAGAAGAAGAAGAAGAAGAGCAACATGGTACAGGCTGTGGAAGCTGAAGAGGAAGACCACTGAAAAGGATAGCCTAGTGTTAAAAGTAGTACAGTACTAGTATGTATACGATCGTGTGTGTATGCACCCAGTGATAAGTAGTACAGTATATTTTATCTTGCAAGTAGTTTTAAAAGTAGTACAGTACTACTGTAGTATGTACGATCGTGTGTGTATGCTCCCAGTGTCATGAGTACATAACTGATGATAATAATACTATATGTATGGTAGATCTTTTTTTATCTTGCATACTCCCTACGATCCATAATAAGTGTGCCGTTTCACTCTAACAGCATCCACTGTGTTGTCCACAACAGCTATCCTCGTCCACAAGCAATAAGTGTAGTCCATGCCCATATATAGAGTGGACACGTACAAGCTTTTGGTTGCCCATAAGTAAATAGTAATTATTTTACTCTGTGCTCTGTCTTGCATGTGTGTACTTCTAACAAATATGTGCGTCCCAGCGTGTGCCAAAGTTAACCTTATACTGAGTATATTGTACTATAGTATTACTCCCTCCGATCCACATTACTTGATGCTAAAATGGAAGTATCTATAGTTACAATATGTCTAGATACATCTACATTAGAGTCATCTAAACCATGATTAAGCCGAACCTCTGCCCCAAGACATGACATCTCTTCTACGTAGTAGAATGCTCTCCGTCCATAATAAAATATAATCAATGGATGGGACTGGATACCTTTGTTGGGAAGGTATCGTCACCTGCCGAGTAGGGTGTATGTAGGCATCCTATCACGATCCAGTAGTAATATCCATCTCCCAGTGACCCAGTCTATGTATGTGTCTTGTCTTGTCGATCCATGGACATGGCACCTACGAGGTACTCCACTGCTGATGATTTTGTAGAGTACGTATATTTATATGAGCACGATGCTTTGTACAAAGTTGTCCCGGTCACCTCAAGGTTGCATTAGCAGGACGAAAAACAGTTAGTCCCTTTCTATATAAGGAGTACTTATTTTGAGGATTAATTGTTCTCCTTCTCGATGCGAATGTAGAAACGCAGCAGCTTGGAAGGTCCACCAAGCACCTGGTACAGCGGCGGTACCGAGAGGAACGACGTGAGTTCATCAAACGCGACGTCGCCCGGCAAGGCGCAGCTCGACGCCTCCAATGACACATTCACGGTGTCCGCCCTGCTCCTCGAGTGCGCCAACGAGCACGACGCCGGCCCATTCGCCCACATCTTTGCCGTGTACAGAGGCCACACGCACGCGGCCGCCCTAACGCACACGGTAGACACGATGGTGGTCGAAGTCGAACCGAGCACGCCGATGATCAGGACGAACACGGCGCCGTCCTCCCCTTCGGCGATGATCCGCAGGCACGGCGAACCCGGCACCGGCACCAGCACCTCGAACACTTTGGTCGTGTTGTACGGCGGGAGCTTGTGCACTTGGATCGAGTGGGCCGCTGCAAAGTGGGCGACGAGCGCTGTTGGCGGGGCGGCGAAGTCGCAGCCGGGCTCCGTGCAAGCGCAAGGGGCGTGCGGGCATGCAATCTTGTGGTCGTGGACCTGGTGGTAGGCCACCAAGCTCCCGCAGCTGCTGTGGGGGCACTCAACCGTCGCCGCTGATACGACGGCGTCCATTGCCGGGTCGTGCTCGAATCCGCCGCGGGGTTCCACGCACCTATGGCACCGGTTCCCGGGAAGCTCGCTGAGGCAGCGGCCGCAGGCCAAATGATTACCCTTGCACTGCACAAATCAAAGTTCGTGGATTGCCATTTTTGCAGTAGTGAACCCACAAAAGAAACATCAATGGAGTGTGGGAGGGAAAGGGATCGACCTTGAAGACGGGGGGCTTGAGGGGCTGGGAGCAGAAAATGCAGTGAAGCACGGTGGAGTCCATCTTCAGGGTAACGGTGACAGTTTCCAGCATTGCGAGCGCGCGAGGAGTATGTGGCCTATCGATGGCCTCTCTTATCTCCTAGCCTCGAGGCTGGAGTACTCTATTTAAGGGGATGGGAAGGGATTTTGCTTAAGACGAGGAAAACCCAATATAGTACCTCCATCTCAAAGCTTAGCTTATATTATTTTTAGAAAGTCAAATTATGTCAAAATTGACTAAGCATTTACCGAAAATCATGGTAGTTAAAAAATGTGTATCTCCACCATCATACTATTTGAGACTATATTTGTGATGGTAATAGGCACAACTACATACACAAAAATTGACATCATCTGATTATTAGTTATTTGGACTGCGGGATGAACTTTTTGGAACTGTGCATTAAGCACCGGTAACCACTTAGGGCTTCTTTGATTCATAGGATTGACATAGGAATTATGTTGGATTTGATTCCTATGGGAAAATTTCAATCCTACACCTTTCCTATTTCTACACTCTCCACATTCCTTTGAATCAAAGCAGCAGTGCTTCTTTGTTTTTTATAGTAAGTGAAAGGACATCTAAAAAACAGGAGAAATGATCTGGAAGTGCACATAGTTTTATATAAATCAGATGGAGGGGTTACAATTACATATAGTTGGAGTATTCACTTCCGATTCACAAAAAAAAGGAGTATTCACTTCCACGCTGCATTATTATTAAGTACAGTATAAGTACTACTACAAACAGTTCAGCACAAATATGAAACGAAGAATCCATAAAAAAATAGCAGCCGTACGAACAATCAAGTACTTTTCATCGAAATTTATCATTCCTCATGACAAATTGACAGTTTTTTCAACTACGCAAAGTAGCAGTAGCTACATCTGCTTGCATATGCGAATGTAGAAACGCAGCTCCTTGGACGATCCAGCACCAACGAGGTATGGCCCCGGCACAACGAGGAACGACGTGAGCTCCTCAAACACGACAGCGCCCGGCGACGCGCTGCCAGAAGCATCGGCAGACATCTTCACGACATCCCGCCTGCAGTCCGATTTCGAGGACGGCGGCGGGCCGTGCGCCCAGATCTTCACCCTGTAGAGCGGCCACACGGATGTGGCCGAACTGACGCATACCAAAGACAAGACAATGGCCGGGCCGAGCGCGTCGATGTACAGGACGAACACGGAGCCGTCATCCCCTTCGACGACGAGCAGCCTGCACGGCGAGCACGGGTGCGTCATGGTCACCCGGAACTCTATGGACTTGCCATACTCTAACCTGTGCACCTGAATCGAGTGGGCCTCTGCGAGGTGAACGAGGAGCGCTGACGGTGGGGCGGCGAAGTCGCAGCCCTGCTCCGTGCAGTTGCACCGGCCGTGCGGGCACGCGATCTGGTGGCTTAGGGACTCGTGGTAGCTGACGATGACCCCGCAGCCGTCGTGGGAGCACATGACCTGCGCCGTTCCAGCGATGTTGTACGCGATGGCCTCCAAATTCGTAGCGTTTATTTCCATAGTGCCGTCCATCGCCGCCAGTTGGTTGAATCCGGAGCCGCGCTACTCTTCTTCTGGCGCCGTTTACTTGGAACCTCGCCGACGGTGGCAGGCGGCAGGCCTCATACCACGCTGCAACTCCGATCAATATTAATTGATGGTAAAATGGATGTATCTACAACTATAATGTGTATAGATGCATCTATATTACCATCAAATAATATGAATCGGAGGGAGTACAAGGAATGACAGTTTAGCACAAGTGACACCAGCAAATAAAAATCAATGGACTCTCAGAGGAAAAGGGGGCGACCTTGTTGAACTTGGGGCAAATCAATGGAGTCTGACAGACAAATGATGCGATATCTAAAGCCAGAGAGAGAGAGAGAGAGAGAGAGAGAGAGAGAGAGAGAGAGAGAGAGAGAGAGAGAGAGAGAGTGTGTGTGTGTCCGTGGGGGGGGGGGCGTTTGTTCACTTCTTTGTTTAAAACGAGGATTCGTACAAGGTAATAGAGCCCGCATGCTCGGCTGGGTAGACAGCCAGGAGTGACCCCAACATGGTCGTGCCACAAGGATTCATGTCAAATGAAAAGGGAAGCATGTATCTTTGAATCTTGTCAAATCCTAGGTTTGACCAAGATAATTTAAACAAGTTTAAAACAAGAAAATGAAAAGGGAAGCATGTATCCTTCTTAGTCACTCTAAAATGAAGTTTTTGGGAGGTTTTTGAAATTTCCATGTTTGAAACCCAAAACCACTTCTCTTCATGCTTGACTTCATAAGACGGAGATTAGGGGTTAGGGGGTAGATACATGATTTGTATGGTTTGATATGTCTAGACCTTGTTTATCAATTTTAATGCTTACTATATGACATAAGAAGACTATGTGATTTTGTTTTTCATTTTTCTGTTTTTTTATTTTTCTGCCCATTTGAATCTTGGTCAAATCCTAGGTTTGACCAAGATTTAGACAAGTTTAACACGTAAATGATTTAACTTGGATTTCCTACCCTTGAATCCATAGGAAACTTTGTTCTAATGCACTATTATAATCAACCGAGTTTTTACACCAACAGGTCTGTCACTTACGTGTGGTGCCCACGCGTGAGGTCCCACACTTCAGTGAGCACAAGTCACGTGCAGTAGGTACGCAAAGTCCCAGCCATCTTCTTTGTCAAGAGAAGACGCATCAGATGCGTATTGGAAGTCTGTGGGTCCTTCTGGATCCTTCGGTTGTCCCTCTCACAAAAAAACAAATCTCTCTCATTCTCGGCCTCGCTCGACTCGCTCGCTCGCTCGCTCGCACCTCCTGCTCACTGACAAACCCTGCACAAAAGTCAACATCATCACCCGAAAAAGGGGAGACACCCCTTCTTCTCTCCTTCCGAGTGATCCCTCTTCCTCCGTGTTTCACTCGACGGGCAAACACCCATGTGCTGCATAGTAATAATAAAAAGGTAGTAGAAAAATCGATATACGAATCTATAATTAAATAGGTTAAACTCGGGTTTTGCCCAGTTCTACAGATCAAGGGTTCAAAAAAATCCAACTACGGGGTTCGAACAACACGATTCTAATCCAAGAATTTTTTCGACCTCATCCAAATGGCCTCAAATTATAGGGTTAGCATCTAGTGCAGTTTGTGTGAAAATGTATGCACTATGTGTGCTATAACTTGTATGTCTTTCAAATTTGAACCAAATTTGAATAAGTTTGAAATATTTGAAAAGGGGCTTTTGGGAGGTTTTTGAAATTTCCATGTTTGAAACCCAAAACCACTTCTCTTCATGCTTGACTTCATAAGACAGAGTTTAGGGGTTAGGGGTATAGATACATGATTTGTCTGGTTTGAATATGTCTAGACCTTGTTTATCAACTTTAATGCTTACTATATAACATAAGAAAACTATTTGCTTTGGTTTTTATTTTTGCTGATTTTTTTTCAATTTTGATGCCCATTTGAATCTTGGTCAAATCCTAGGTTTGACCATGGTTTAAACAAGTTTAAATCATGAATATGAAAAAATAAGCATCTATCCTTCTTAGTCACCCCAAAATGTAGCTCTTGGGAGGGTTTTGGAAATTTCCATGTTTGGAACAAAAAAAACCACTTCTCTTCATGCATGCTTGACTTCATAAGACAGAGTTTAGGGTTAGGGGTGTAGATATATACATGATTTTCTAGTTTGAATATGTCTAGACCTGTTTATCAACTTTAATTCTAACTATAGACATAAGAAGACTATGTGCTTTGGTTTTTCATTTTTCTGTTTTTTTCTGAATTTTATTCCCATATATTTGAATCTTGGTCAAATCCTAGGTTCAACCAAGATTTAAACAAGTTTAAAACATGAAAATTAAAAGGTAAGCATGTATCCTTCTTAGTCACTCTAAAATGAAGCTTTTGGGATGTTCTTGAAATTTCCATGTTTGAAACCCAAAACGACTTCTCTTCATGCTAGACTTCATAAGATCGACGGGGGGTAGATACATGATTTGTCTGGTTTGGATATACCTAGACCTCGTTTATCAACTCGAATGCTTACGATATGACATATATAAGAAGACTATGTGCTTTTGTTTTTCATTTTTCTGATTTTTTTGAATTTTGTGCCCACCCATTTGTATCTTGGTCAAATCCTAGGTTTGATAATGATTTAAACAAGTTTAAAATATGAAAATGCAAATGTAAGCATGGATCCTTCTTAGTCTGTCTAAAATGAAGCTTTTGGGAGGTTTTTGAAATTTCCATGTTTGAAACCCAAAACCACTTCTCTTCACATGCTTGACTTCATAAGACATAGTTAATTAATTTAGGGCTTAGGGGGTATAGATACATGATTTGTGTGGTTTGAATATGTATGGACCTTGTTTATCAAATTCAATGCTTACTATATGACATAAGAAAACTATTTGCTTTGGTTTTTCTTTTTTCTGATTTTTTTTCAAATTTGATGCCCATTTGAATCTTGTCAAATCCTAGGTTTGACGACCAAGATAATTTAAACAAGTTTAAAACATGAAAATGAAAAGGGAAGCATGGATCCTTCTTAGTCACTCTAAAATGAAGCTTTTGGGAGGTTTTTGAAATTTCCATGTTTGAAACCCAAAACCACTTCTCTTCACATGCTTGACTTCATAAGATAGAGTTTAGGGGTTAGGGGTATAGCTACATGATTTGTCTGGTTTGAATATGTCTAGACCTTGTTTATCAACTTTAATGCTTACTATATGACATAAGAAAACTATTTGCTTTGGTTTTCCTTTTTGCTGATTTTTTTTCAATTTTGATGCCCATTTGAATCTTGTCTAATCCTAGGTTTGACCAAGATAATTTAAACAAGTTTAAAACATGAAAATGAAAAGGGAAGCATGTATCCTTCTTAGTCACTCTAAACTCGGGTTTTGCCCAGTTCTACAGATCAAGGGTTCAAAAAAATCCAACTACGGGGTTCGAACAACACGATTCTAATCCAAGAATTTTTTCGACCTCATCCAAATGGCCTCAAGCTATAGGGTTAGCATCTAGTGCAGTTTTTGTGAAAATGTATGCACTATGTGTGCTATAACTTGTATGTCTTTCAAATTTGAACCAAATTTGAATAAGTTTGAAATATTTGAAAAGGGGCTTTTGGGAGGATTTTGAAATTTCCATGTTTGAAACCCAAAACCACTTCTCTTCATGCTTGACTTCATAAGACGGAGTTTAGGGGTTAGGGGTAGATACATGATTTGTATGGTTTGATATGTCTAGACCTTGTTTATCAACTTTAATGCTTACTATATGACATAAGAAGACTATGTGATTTTGTTTTTCATTTTTCTTTTTTTTTATTTTTCTGCCCATTTGAATCTTGGTCAAATCCTAGGTTTGACCAAGATTTAGACAAGTTTAACACGTAAATGAGTTAACTTGGATTTCCTACCCTTGAATCCATAGGAAACTTTGTTCTAATGCACTATTATAATCAACCGAGTTTTTACACCAACAGGTCTGTCACTTACGTGTGGTGCCCACCCTTGAGGTCCCACACTTCAGTGAGCACAAGTCACGTGCAGTAGGTACGCAAACTCCCAGCCATCTTCTTTGTCAAGAGAAGACGCATCAGATGCGTATTGGAAGTCTGTGGGTCCTTCTGGATCCTTCGGTTGTCCCTCTCACAAAAAAACAAATCTCTCTCATTCTCGGCCTCGCTCGACTCGCTCGCTCGCTCGCACCTCCTGCTCACTGACAAACCCTGCACAAAAGTCAACATCATCACCCGAAAAAGGGGAGACACCCCCTTCTTCTCTCCTTCCGAGTGATCCCTCTTCCTCCGTGTTTCACTCGACGGGCAAACACCCATGTGCTGCATAGTAATAATAAAAAGGTAGTAGAAAAATCGATATACGAATCTATAATTAAATAGGTTAAACTCGGGTTTTGCCCAGTTCTGCAGATCAAGGGTTCAAAAAAATCCAACTACGGGGTTCGAACAACACGATTCTAATCCAAGAATTTTTTCGACCTCATCCAAATGGCCTCAAATTATAGGGTTAGCATCTAGTGCAGTTTGTGTGAAAATGTATGCACTATGTGTGCTATAACTTGTATGTCTTTCAAATTTGAACCAAATTTGAATAAGTTTGAAATATTTGAAAAGGGGCTTTTGGGAGGTTTTTCAAATTTCCATGTTTGAAACCCTAAACCACTTCTCTTCATGCTTGACTTCATAAGACAGAGTTTAGGGGTTAGGGGGTATAGATACATGATTTGTCTGGTTTGAATATGTCTAGACCTTGTTTATCAACTTTAATGCTTACTATATAACATAAGAAAACTATTTGCTTTGGTTTTTATTTTTGCTGATTTTTTTTCAATTTTGATGCCCATTTGAATCTTGGTCAAATCCTAGGTTTGACCATGGTTTAAACAAGTTTAAATCATGAATATGAAAAAATAAGCATCTTTCCTTCTTAGTCACCCCAAAATGTAGCTCTTGGGAGGGTTTTTGAAATTTCCATGTTTGGAACAAAAAAACCACTTCTCTTCATGCATGCTTGACTTCATAAGACAGAGTTTAGGGTTAGGGGTGTAGATATATACATGATTTTCTAGTTTGAATATGTCTAGACCTGTTTATCAACTTTAATGCTAACTATAGACATAAGAAGACTATGTGCTTTGGTTTTTCATTTTTCTGTTTTTTTCTGAATTTTATTCCCATATATTTGAATCTTGGTCAAATCCTAGGTTCAACCAAGATTTAAACAAGTTTAAAACATGAAAATTAAAAGGTAAGCATGTATCCTTCTTAGTCACTCTAAAATGAAGCTTTTGGGATGTTCTTGAAATTTCCATGTTTGAAACCCAAAACGACTTCTCTTCATGCTAGACTTCATAAGATCGACGGGGGGTAGATACATGATTTGTCTGGTTTGGATATACCTAGACCTCGTTTATCAACTCGAATGCTTACGATATGACATATATAAGAAGACTATGTGCTTTTGTTTTTCATTTTTCTGATTTTTTTGAATTTTGTGCCCACCCATTTGTATCTTGGTCAAATCCTAGGTTTGATAATGATTTAAACAAGTTTAAAATATGAAAATGCAAATGTAAGCATGGATCCTTCTTAGTCTGTCTAAAATGAAGCTTTTGGGAGGTTTTTGAAATTTCCATGTTTGAAACCCAAAACCACTTCTCTTCACATGCTTGACTTCATAAGACATAGTTAATTAATTTAGGGCTTAGGGGGTATAGATACATGATTTGTGTGGTTTGAATATGTATGGACCTTGTTTATCAAATTCAATGCTTACTATATGACATAAGAAAACTATTTGCTTTGGTTTTTCTTTTTTCTGATTTTTTTTCAAATTTGATGCCCATTTGAATCTGCTTGTCAAATCCTAGGTTTGACGACCAAGATAATTTAAACAAGTTTAAAACATGAAAATGAAAAGGGAAGCATGGATCCTTCTTAGTCACTCTAAAATGAAGCTTTTGGGAGGTTTTTGAAATTTCCATGTTTGAAACCCAAAACCACTTCTCTTCACATGCTTGACTTCATAAGATAGAGTTTAGGGGTTAGGGGGTATAGCTACATGATTTGTCTGGTTTGAATATGTCTAGACCTTGTTTATCAACTTTAATGCTTACTATATGACATAAGAAAACTATTTGCTTTGGTTTTCCTTTTTGCTGATTTTTTTTCAATTTTGATGCCCATTTGAATCTTGTCTAATCCTAGGTTTGACCAAGATAATTTAAACAAGTTTAAAACATGAAAATGAAAAGGGAAGCATGTATCCTTCTTAGTCACTCTAAACTCGGGTTTTGCCCAGTTCTACAGATCAAGGGTTCAAAAAAATCCAACTACGGGGTTCGAACAACACGATTCTAATCCAAGAATTTTTTCGACCTCATCCAAATGGCCTCAAGCTATAGGGTTAGCATCTAGTGCAGTTTTTGTGAAAATGTATGCACTATGTGTGCTATAACTTGTATGTCTTTCAAATTTGAACCAAATTTGAATAAGTTTGAAATATTTGAAAAGGGGCTTTTGGGAGGATTTTGAAATTTCCATGTTTGAAACCCAAAACCACTTCTCTTCATGCTTGACTTCATAAGACGGAGTTTAGGGGTTAGGGGTAGATACATGATTTGTATGGTTTGATATGTCTAGACCTTGTTTATCAACTTTAATGCTTACTATATGACATAAGAAGACTATGTGATTTTGTTTTTCATTTTTCTGTTTTTTTATTTTTCTGCCCATTTGAATCTTGGTCAAATCCTAGGTTTGACCAAGATTTAGACAAGTTTAACACGTAAATGAGTTAACTTGGATTTCCTACCCTTGAATCCATAGGAAACTTTGTTCTAATGCACTATTATAATCAACCGAGTTTTTACACCAACAGGTCTGTCACTTACGTGTGGTGCCCACCCTTGAGGTCCCACACTTCAGTGAGCACAAGTCACGTGCAGTAGGTACGCAAACTCCCAGCCATCTTCTTTGTCAAGAGAAGACGCATCAGGATGCGTATTGGAAGTCTGTGGGTCCTTCTGGATCCTTCGGTTGTCCCTCTCACAAAAAAACAAATCTCTCTCATTCTCGGCCTCGCTCGACTCGCTCGCTCGCTCGCACCTCCTGCTCACTGACAAACCCTGCACAAAAGTCAACATCATCACCCGAAAAAGGGGAGACACCCCTTCTTCTCTCCTTCCGAGTGATCCCTCTTCCTCCGTGTTTCACTCGACGGGCAAACACCCATGTGCTGCATAGTAATAATAAAAAGGTAGTAGAAAAATCGATATACGAATCTATAATTAAATAGGTTAAACTCGGGTTTTGCCCAGTTCTACAGATCAAGGGTTCAAAAAAATCCAACTACGGGGTTCGAACAACACGATTCTAATCCAAGAATTTTTTCGACCTCATCCAAATGGCCTCAAATTATAGGGTTAGCATCTAGTGCAGTTTGTGTGAAAATGTATGCACTATGTGTGCTATAACTTGTATGTCTTTCAAATTTGAACCAAATTTGAATAAGTTTGAAATATTTGAAAAGGGGCTTTTGGGAGGTTTTTCAAATTTCCATGTTTGAAACCCTAAACCACTTCTCTTCATGCTTGACTTCATAAGACAGAGTTTAGGGGTTAGGGGGTATAGATACATGATTTGTCTGGTTTGAATATGTCTAGACCTTGTTTATCAACTTTAATGCTTACTATATAACATAAGAAAACTATTTGCTTTGGTTTTTATTTTTGCTGATTTTTTTTCAATTTTGATGCCCATTTGAATCTTGGTCAAATCCTAGGTTTGACCATGGTTTAAACAAGTTTAAATCATGAATATGAAAAAATAAGCATCTTTCCTTCTTAGTCACCCCAAAATGTAGCTCTTGGGAGGGTTTTTGAAATTTCCATGTTTGGAACAAAAAAACCACTTCTCTTCATGCATGCTTGACTTCATAAGACAGAGTTTAGGGTTAGGGGTGTAGATATATACATGATTTTCTAGTTTGAATATGTCTAGACCTGTTTATCAACTTTAATGCTAACTATAGACATAAGAAGACTATGTGCTTTGGTTTTTCATTTTTCTGTTTTTTTCTGAATTTTATTCCCATATATTTGAATCTTGGTCAAATCCTAGGTTCAACCAAGATTTAAACAAGTTTAAAACATGAAAATTAAAAGGTAAGCATGTATCCTTCTTAGTCACTCTAAAATGAAGCTTTTGGGATGTTCTTGAAATTTCCATGTTTGAAACCCAAAACGACTTCTCTTCATGCTAGACTTCATAAGATCGACGGGGGGTAGATACATGATTTGTCTGGTTTGGATATACCTAGACCTCGTTTATCAACTCGAATGCTTACGATATGACATATATAAGAAGACTATGTGCTTTTGTTTTTCATTTTTCTGATTTTTTTGAATTTTGTGCCCACCAATTTGTATCTTGGTCAAATCCTAGGTTTGATAATGATTTAAACAAGTTTAAAATATGAAAATGCAAATGTAAGCATGGATCCTTCTTAGTCTGTCTAAAATGAAGCTTTTGGGAGGTTTTTGAAATTTCCATGTTTGAAACCCAAAACCACTTCTCTTCACATGCTTGACTTCATAAGACATAGTTAATTAATTTAGGGCTTAGGGGGTATAGATACATGATTTGTGTGGTTTGAATATGTATGGACCTTGTTTATCAAATTCAATGCTTACTATATGACATAAGAAAACTATTTGCTTTGGTTTTTCTTTTTTCTGATTTTTTTTCAAATTTGATGCCCATTTGAATCTGCTTGTCAAATCCTAGGTTTGACGACCAAGATAATTTAAACAAGTTTAAAACATGAAAATGAAAAGGGAAGCATGGATCCTTCTTAGTCACTCTAAAATGAAGCTTTTGGGAGGTTTTTGAAATTTCCATGTTTGAAACCCAAAACCACTTCTCTTCACATGCTTGACTTCATAAGATAGAGTTTAGGGGTTAGGGGGTATAGCTACATGATTTGTCTGGTTTGAATATGTCTAGACCTTGTTTATCAACTTTAATGCTTACTATATGACATAAGAAAACTATTTGCTTTGGTTTTCCTTTTTGCTGATTTTTTTTCAATTTTGATGCCCATTTGAATCTTGTCTAATCCTAGGTTTGACCAAGATAATTTAAACAAGTTTAAAACATGAAAATGAAAAGGGAAGCATGTATCCTTCTTAGTCACTCTAAACTCGGGTTTTGCCCAGTTCTACAGATCAAGGGTTCAAAAAAATCCAACTACGGGGTTCGAACAACACGATTCTAATCCAAGAATTTTTTCGACCTCATCCAAATGGCCTCAAGCTATAGGGTTAGCATCTAGTGCAGTTTTTGTGAAAATGTATGCACTATGTGTGCTATAACTTGTATGTCTTTCAAATTTGAACCAAATTTGAATAAGTTTGAAATATTTGAAAAGGGGCTTTTGGGAGGATTTTGAAATTTCCATGTTTGAAACCCAAAACCACTTCTCTTCATGCTTGACTTCATAAGACGGAGTTTAGGGGTTAGGGGTAGATACATGATTTGTATGGTTTGATATGTCTAGACCTTGTTTATCAACTTTAATGCTTACTATATGACATAAGAAGACTATGTGATTTTGTTTTTCATTTTTCTGTTTTTTTATTTTTCTGCCCATTTGAATCTTGGTCAAATCCTAGGTTTGACCAAGATTTAGACAAGTTTAACACGTAAATGAGTTAACTTGGATTTCCTACCCTTGAATCCATAGGAAACTTTGTTCTAATGCACTATTATAATCAACCGAGTTTTTACACCAACAGGTCTGTCACTTACGTGTGGTGCCCACCCTTGAGGTCTGATACGTCTCCAACGTATCCATAATTTCTGTCGTTCCATGCTTGTTTTATGACAATACTTACATGTTTTGCTTGCACTTTATGATGTTTTTATGCGTTTTCCGGAACTAACCTATTAACAAGATGCCACAGTGCCAGTTCCTGTTTTCTGCTGTTTTTGGTTCCAGAAAGGCTGTTCGGGCAATATTCTCGGAATTGGACGAAATCAACGCCAAAGATCTTATTTTTCCCGGAAGCATCCAGAACACCGAAGAAGAGTCGGAGGAGAGCCAGGGGGCCACCAGGAGGGTGGGCCGCGCGGGCTAGCCCCAGGCCGCGCCCCCCTATGAGGAGGCCACCCTGTCAGCCCTCTGACGCCGCCTCTTCGCCTATTTAACCCCTTTCGACCTAAAAACACCGTACCACTTGACGAAACTCCAGAAAGACTCCAGGGGCGCCGCCACCATCGCGAAACTCCAATTCGGGGGACAGAAGTCTCTGTCCCGGCACCCTGCCGGGACGGGGAAGTGCCCCCGGAAGCCATCTCCATCAACGCCACCGCCTCCATCATGCTCCGTGAGTAGTTCCCCCATGGACTACGGGTTCTAGCTGTAGCTAGTCGGTATTCTCTCCCCCATGTACTTCAATACAATGATCTCATGAGCTGCCTTACATGATTGAGATCCATCTGATGTAATCGGTGTTGTGTTTGTTGGGATCCGATGGATGATACATTATGATTAGTCTATCTATAAAGTTTGTGAAGTTATTGTTGCTGCAATCTTGTTATGCTTAATGCTTGTCACTAGGGCCCGAGTGGCATGATCTTAGATTTGAGCTCTATAATTATTGCTTAGATTGTATCTACAAGTTGTATGCACATGTCACTGTCCGGAACCAAAGGCCCCGAAGTGACAGAAATCGGGACAACCGGAGGGGATGGCGGTGATGTGAGGGACACATGTTTTCACGGAGTGTTAATGCTTTGCTCCGGTGCTCTATTAAAAGGAGTACCTTAATATCCAGTAGATTCCCTTGAGGCCCGGCTGCCACCGGCTGGTAGGACAATAGATGTTGTGCAAGTTTCTCATTGCGAGCACGTACGACTAAATATGGAAAACATGCCTACATGATTAATGAATTGATGTTCTTTCTTAATGCCTTATCAATCCTATCAATTGCCCAACTGTAATTTGTTCACCCAACACTTGTTATTGGAGAGTTGCCACTAGTGTAGATAGCTGGGAACCCCGGTCCATCTTTCATCATCATATACTCGTTCTACATGTCAACTATTTTCTGGTACCATTGCTCTCATATTACTACTACTGCTGCTGTGTTACTGTTACTATTGCTCTCATATCACTGCTACTTTCACATCACCCCTGTTGCTAGTGCTTTTCCAGGTGCAGCTGAATTGACAACTCAGTTGTTAAGGCTTATAAGTATTCTTTACCTCCCCTTGTGTCGAATCAATAAATTTGGGTTTTACTTCCCTCGAAGACTGTTGCGATCCCCTATACTTGTGGGTCATCAAGACTATTTTCTGGCGCCGTTGCCGGGGAGGCATAGCTCTACTCATAAGTTCACCTGGGGAGTACACTCTACATCTCTCTCTGCATTTATTTTATTTTGTCTTGCTAGTTTACTTTTGTTTAGTTTATTTGTGCTTAGTTTATTTCTGTCTAGTATTATTTTGCGTAGTTTACTTTTGCTTAGTTTCTTTTTGTCTTGTTTTATTTTCCTCATATACCCAAAAATCCATAAAAATTTGAAAAATCTAAAAATTAAAAACTGCTGTTATGGGAGAACCTACAACCTACTTGGAGCTTATAGAATGTTATAATAATTATAGAGAATCAAGAACTGGTAAAATAATGAGTGCTATGATAGAAAAATTAAATACAATTGCTAAAATCTTGCTTAAACGCCATGATATAAACTGTTGCTCTGAACATGATACTAAACATCTTAAATTTCAATGTGGCTTTAGTGAGGAATTTTTAATTAAGAACTATAATCGGAATTGCTATATTCATTATGGGTTCGAAGAGGTAGAACAATTTGTCTTATTTATGGGAGCCTCCGAGATAGAATCCTTCATGGTTGAGAATTATGAAACTTGTGCTATTTGTAAGGACCTTAAAGATTATGTCTCTACTATCCTTAATTCATGCATAGAATGCTACAGTAGGAATCCTTATATCCTTGATTATAAAGAGAGACACATTAATGCACAAGAATGCACTCACAATTTGCAGGAACCGGTGGAAGAAGAAATTGATGAACCTGAAAGCTCATTGGATGAAAAGGAGGAGGAAATTGATGAACCTGAAAGCTCATTGGATGAAAAAGAAGAGGAGAGCGACGAACAAAAGGAGGAAGAATGGATTAGCTACCCATGCCAACCTTCTAATGAGAGTAACTCTTTATCTCTTACACTATTTGATTGTCCTCCATGCTTGCCGGAAGAGGTTGAATGTTATGTTCCTGTGGATTCTCTTGAAATAGTACCTATAAGTAAAACTTGTGAGAATAATTATGCTACTGTTATATATGATAATCCATGCTACTTTGATAAATCTTATGATAATGCTTTGTTTGTGCCTGATGTCGAAATGCATGGTACTAAAGAATTTTGCTTAGCAAATGTTTATGATAAAGCTTTAGATGATGGTCCTATGTTACTTGATAATATTAATTGTACTACTAATGAAAATGGGATTCGAGAGTTCTTGACATTATCTATGTGTCCCATATCTCTTGAGATTGATCAACTACCTTGTTATATTATTGATAAAAGTAAGTTTGAAAGTTTTAATTCCACTATTCTTGAGATTGATAAAAATTATGTGTTTGGAAATCATGAAAAGTATGCTGCATGTGATAGTTATATTGTTGAGTTTATCCATGAAGCTACTGAAAATTATTATGAGAGAGGAAAATATGGTTGTAGAAATTTGCATGGTACTAAAACACCTCTCTATATGCTTAAAATTTTGAAGTTACACTTGTTTTATCTTCCTATGCTTGTTACTTTGCTTTTCATGAACTTGTTTATTTACAAGATTCCTATGCATAGGAAGCATGTGAGACTTAAATGTGTTTTGAATTTGCTTTTTGATGCTCTCTTTTGCTTCAAATACTATTTCTTGCGAGTGCATCATTTAAAACTGCTGAGCCCATCTTAATGGCTATAAAGAAAAGAACTTCTTGGGAGATAACCCATGTGTTATTTTGCTACAGTACTTTGTTTTATATTTGTGTCTTGGAAGTTGTTTACTACTGTAGCAACCTCTCCTTATCTTAGTTTTGTGTTTTGTTGTGCCAAGTGAAGCCTCTAATCGAAGGTTGATACTAGATTTGGATTCCTGCGCAGAAACAGATTTCTATCTGTCACGAATCTGGGCAAATTTCTCTGTAGGAAACTCAGAAAAATCTGTCAATTTACGTGCGTGATCCTCAGATATGTACGCAACTTTCATTAGTTTTGAGTTTTCTGATTTGAGCAACGGAAGTACCCCGTAAAAATTCGTGTTTACTGGCTGTTCTGTTTTGGCAGATTCTGTCTCTGTTTTTTGCATTGTCTCTTGTGGACTTTATGTGAGGCTTTCTAGACGTGGAGAGCTGTAGCTAATGTTTTATTGAGTTCTTGCAATGTGCCACTACAGGACCAAGGTGGATTCAAATTTTTTGAGTACTAACCCCTCTAATGAAGTTTATGAGAAGTTTGGTGTGAAGGAAGTTTTCAAGGGTCAAGAGAGGAGGATGATATATGATCAAGAAGAGTGAAAAGTCTAAGCTTGGGGATGCCCCCGGGTTCATCCCTTCATACTTATCAGGTTCCTCCCCTGAAACTATATTTTTATTCAGTCACATCATATGTGCTTTACTTGGAGCGTCTGTGTGTTTATTTTTCGTTTTGTTTATGTTTGAATAAATTCGGATCCTAGCAATCCATGTTTGGGAGAGAGACACGCTCCGCTTTTTCATATGAACACTTGTTCTTCGTTTTACTTTTAATGTTCAATGAATAAAAGTTGGAAGCTACAATATTTATCTTTATTTGGTTGGGAAAAGAAAATGCCTCATATGTCTTGGATAATTTGATACTTGGCAATTGTTTTGAGCTCTCAAGTAGATCATAAGTTTTTGCATGTAGTTTAAACCTATTAGTGGAGAACTACCGTAGAGCTTGTTAAAATTGGTTTGCATAATTGATCTCTCTTAAGGTCTAGATATTTTCTGGTAAAAGTGTTTGAGCAACAAGGAAGACAGTGTAGAGTATTATAATGCTTGCAATATGTTCTTATGTAAGTTTTGCTGTACCGGTTCATACTTGTGTTTGCTTCAAACAACCTTGCTAGCCTAAACCTTGTACTGAGAGGGAATACTTCTCGTGCATCCAAAAACCTTGAGCCAAAACCTATGCCATTTGTGTCCACCATACCTACCTACTATGTGGTATTTTCTGCCATTCCAAAGTAAATTGCTTGAGTGCTACCTTTAAATAATTCAAAATGCTTCTCAATTTGTGTTAATGTTTCATAGCTCATGAGGAAGTATGTGGTGTTTAGCTTTCAACCTTGTCATTTACTTTTGACGGACTCTCATATGGACTAGTGGCACATCCGCTTATCCAATAATTTTGCAAAAAGAGCTGGCAATGGGATTCCCAGTCCCGAATTAATTAATTTAAATAGACACTCCTCCATGGTTTGTGATTGTTGGACGGCACCCGAAGGATTCGGTTAGCCATGGCTTGTGTAAGCAAAGGTTGGGGGAGTGTCATCATCATAATAAAACTTAAATAAAAAGGCACTCCTTCATGGTATGTGATTGTTGGCAGGCACCCGAGGATTCGGTTAGCCATGGTTTGTGAAAGAAAGGTTGGAAGGAGTGCCACCCAAAAATAAATAAAATGGGAGCCGCTCTTGTGAGTCCGGTTGATGAGGTAGTTAGTGTACCCACTACCATTCGTTGACAACAACAAACACCTCTCAAAATTTTACTTTTATGCTCTCTATATGTTTTCAAAACCAAAGCTCTAGCACAAATATAGCAATCGATGCTTCCCTCGTAGAAGGGCCATTCTTTTACTTTTATGTTGAGTCAGTTACCTACTTCCTTCCATCTTAGAAGCAAACACTTGTGTCAACTGTGCATTGATTCTTACATACTTGCATATTTGCATTCATCATATTACTCTATGTTGACAATATCCATGAGATATACATGTTGAAAGTTGAAAGCAACCGCTGAAACTTATATCCTCCTTTGTGTTGCTTCGATGCCTTTACTATGAACTTATTGCTTTATGAGTTAACTCTTGTGCAAAACTTTTGATGCTTGTCTTGAAAGTACTCTCCATGAAAAGTTTTGCTATATGTTATCTACTTGTTAGCAACTATAGATCATTGCCTTGAGTCACTTCATTCATTTCATATGCTTTGTAATAGTATGATCAAGGTTATGTAAGTAGCATGTCACTTCAGAAATTATCTTTGTTATCGTTTTACCTGCTCGGGACGAGCAGAACTAAGCTTGGGGATGCTGATACGTCTCCAACGTATCCATAATTTCTGTCGTTCCATGCTTGTTTTATGACAATACTTACATGTTTTGCTTGCACTTTATGATGTTTTTATGCGTTTTCCGGAACTAACCTATTAACAAGATGCCACAGTGCCAGTTCCTGTTTCTGCTGTTTTTGGTTCCAGAAAGGCTGTTCGGGCAATATTCTCGGAATTGGACGAAATCAACGCCAAAGATCTTATTTTTCCCGGAAGCATCCAGAACACCGAAGAAGAGTCGGAGGAGAGCCAGGGGGCCACCAGGAGGGTGGGCCGCGCGGGCTAGCCCCAGGCCGCGCCCCCCTATGAGGAGGCCACCCTGTCAGCCCTCCTGCGCCGCCTCTTCGCCTATTTAACCCCTTTCGACCTAAAAACACCGTACCACTTGACGAAACTCCAGAAAGACTCCAGGGGCGCCGCCACCATCGCGAAACTCCAATTCGGGGGACAGAAGTCTCTGTCCCGGCACCCTGCCGGGACGGGGAAGTGCCCCCGGAAGCCATCTCCATCAACGCCACCGCCTCCATCATGCTCCGTGAGTAGTTCCCCCATGGACTACGGGTTCTAGCTGTAGCTAGTCGGTATTCTCTCCCCCATGTACTTCAATACAATGATCTCATGAGCTGCCTTACATGATTGAGATCCATCTGATGTAATCGGTGTTGTGTTTGTTGGGATCCGATGGATGATACATTATGATTAGTCTATCTATAAAGTTTGTGAAGTTATTGTTGCTGCAATCTTGTTATGCTTAATGCTTGTCACTAGGGCCCGAGTGGCATGATCTTAGATTTGAGCTCTATAATTATTGCTTAGATTGTATCTACAAGTTGTATGCACATGTCACTGTCCGGAACCAAAGGCCCCGAAGTGACAGAAATCGGGACAACCGGAGGGGATGGCGGTGATGTGAGGGACACATGTTTTCACGGAGTGTTAATGCTTTGCTCCGGTGCTCTATTAAAAGGAGTACCTTAATATCCAGTAGATTCCCTTGAGGCCCGGCTGCCACCGGCTGGTAGGACAATAGATGTTGTGCAAGTTTCTCATTGCGAGCACGTACGACTAAATATGGAAAACATGCCTACATGATTAATGAATTGATGTTCTTTCTTAATGCCTTATCAATCCTATCAATTGCCCAACTGTAATTTGTTCACCCAACACTTGTTATTGGAGAGTTGCCACTAGTGTAGATAGCTGGGAACCCCGGTCCATCTTTCATCATCATATACTCGTTCTACATGTCAACTATTTTCTGGTACCATTGCTCTCATATTACTACTACTGCTGCTGTGTTACTGTTACTATTGCTCTCATATCACTGCTACTTTCACATCACCCCTGTTGCTAGTGCTTTTCCAAGCTGAATTGACAACTCAGTTGTTAAGGCTTATAAGTATTCTTTACCTCCCCTTGTGTCGAATCAATAAATTTGGGTGTTACTTCCCTCGAAGACTGTTGCGATCCCCTATACTTGTGGGTCATCAAGGTCC
This sequence comes from Lolium multiflorum, assembly GCA_030979885.1. Classification (NCBI taxonomy): domain Eukaryota; kingdom Viridiplantae; phylum Streptophyta; class Magnoliopsida; order Poales; family Poaceae; genus Lolium; species Lolium multiflorum. Next base: position 166,347,107 of record CM061753.1, on the reverse strand, counting down.
CACACTTCAGTGAGCACAAGTCACGTGCAGTAGGTACGCAAACTCCCAGCCATCTTCTTTGTCAAGAGAAGACGCATCAGATGCGTATTGGAAGTCTGTGGGTCCTTCTGGATCCTTCGGTTGTCCCTCTCACAAAAAACAAATCTCTCTCATTCTCGGCCTCGCTCGACTCGCTCGCTCGCTCGCACCTCCTGCTCACTGACAAACCCTGCACAAAAGTCAACATCATCACCCGAAAAAGGGGAGACACCCCCTTCTTCTCTCCTTCCGAGTGATCCCTCTTCCTCCGTGTTTCACTCGACGGGCAAACACCCATGTGCTGCATAGTAATAATAAAAAGGTAGTAGAAAAATCGATATACGAATCTATAATTAAATAGGTTAAACTCGGGTTTTGCCCAGTTCTACAGATCAAGGGTTCAAAAAAATCCAACTACGGGGTTCGAACAACACGATTCTAATCCAAGAATTTTTTCGACCTCATCCAAATGGCCTCAAATTATAGGGTTAGCATCTAGTGCAGTTTGTGTGAAAATGTATGCACTATGTGTGCTATAACTTGTATGTCTTTCAAATTTGAACCAAATTTGAATAAGTTTGAAATATTTGAAAAGGGGCTTTTGGGAGGTTTTTCAAATTTCCATGTTTGAAACCCTAAACCACTTCTCTTCATGCTTGACTTCATAAGACAGAGTTTAGGGGTTAGGGGGTATAGATACATGATTTGTCTGGTTTGAATATGTCTAGACCTTGTTTATCAACTTTAATGCTTACTATATAACATAAGAAAACTATTTGCTTTGGTTTTTATTTTTGCTGATTTTTTTTTCAATTTTGATGCCCATTTGAATCTTGGTCAAATCCTAGGTTTGACCATGGTTTAAACAAGTTTAAATCATGAATATGAAAAAATAAGCATCTTTCCTTCTTAGTCACCCCAAAATGTAGCTCTTGGGAGGGTTTTTGAAATTTCCATGTTTGGAACAAAAAAAACCACTTCTCTTCATGCATGCTTGACTTCATAAGACAGAGTTTAGGGTTAGGGGTGTAGATATATACATGATTTTCTAGTTTGAATATGTCTAGACCTGTTTATCAACTTTAATGCTAACTATAGACATAAGAAGACTATGTGCTTTGGTTTTTCATTTTTCTGTTTTTTTCTGAATTTTATTCCCATATATTTGAATCTTGGTCAAATCCTAGGTTCAACCAAGATTTAAACAAGTTTAAAACATGAAAATTAAAAGGTAAGCATGTATCCTTCTTAGTCACTCTAAAATGAAGCTTTTGGGATGTTCTTGAAATTTCCATGTTTGAAACCCAAAACGACTTCTCTTCATGCTAGACTTCATAAGATCGACGGGGGTAGATACATGATTTGTCTGGTTTGGATATACCTAGACCTCGTTTATCAACTCGAATGCTTACGATATGACATATATAAGAAGACTATGTGCTTTTGTTTTTCATTTTTCTGATTTTTTTGAATTTTGTGCCCACCAATTTGTATCTTGGTCAAATCCTAGGTTTGATAATGATTTAAACAAGTTTAAAATATGAAAATGCAAATGTAAGCATGGATCCTTCTTAGTCTGTCTAAAATGAAGCTTTTGGGAGGTTTTTGAAATTTCCATGTTTGAAACCCAAAACCACTTCTCTTCACATGCTTGACTTCATAAGACATAGTTAATTAATTTAGGGCTTAGGGGGTATAGATACATGATTTGTGTGGTTTGAATATGTATGGACCTTGTTTATCAAATTCAATGCTTACTATATGACATAAGAAAACTATTTGCTTTGGTTTTTCTTTTTTCTGATTTTTTTTCAAATTTGATGCCCATTTGAATCTGCTTGTCAAATCCTAGGTTTGACGACCAAGATAATTTAAACAAGTTTAAAACATGAAAATGAAAAGGGAAGCATGGATCCTTCTTAGTCACTCTAAAATGAAGCTTTTGGGAGGTTTTTGAAATTTCCATGTTTGAAACCCAAAACCACTTCTCTTCACATGCTTGACTTCATAAGATAGAGTTTAGGGGTTAGGGGTATAGCTACATGATTTGTCTGGTTTGAATATGTCTAGACCTTGTTTATCAACTTTAATGCTTACTATATGACATAAGAAAACTATTTGCTTTGGTTTTCCTTTTTGCTGATTTTTTTTTCAATTTTGATGCCCATTTGAATCTTGTCTAATCCTAGGTTTGACCAAGATAATTTAAACAAGTTTAAAACATGAAAATGAAAAGGGAAGCATGTATCCTTCTTAGTCACTCTAAACTCGGGTTTTGCCCAGTTCTACAGATCAAGGGTTCAAAAAAATCCAACTACGGGGTTCGAACAACACGATTCTAATCCAAGAATTTTTTCGACCTCATCCAAATGGCCTCAAGCTATAGGGTTAGCATCTAGTGCAGTTTTTGTGAAAATGTATGCACTATGTGTGCTATAACTTGTATGTCTTTCAAATTTGAACCAAATTTGAATAAGTTTGAAATATTTGAAAAGGGGCTTTTGGGAGGATTTTGAAATTTCCATGTTTGAAACCCAAAACCACTTCTCTTCATGCTTGACTTCATAAGACGGAGTTTAGGGGTTAGGGGTAGATACATGATTTGTATGGTTTGATATGTCTAGACCTTGTTTATCAACTTTAATGCTTACTATATGACATAAGAAGACTATGTGATTTTGTTTTTCATTTTTCTGTTTTTTTTATTTTTCTGCCCATTTGAATCTTGGTCAAATCCTAGGTTTGACCAAGATTTAGACAAGTTTAACACGTAAATGAGTTAACTTGGATTTCCTACCCTTGAATCCATAGGAAACTTTGTTCTAATGCACTATTATAATCAACCGAGTTTTTACACCAACAGGTCTGTCACTTACGTGTGGTGCCCACCCTTGAGGTCCCACACTTCAGTGAGCACAAGTCACGTGCAGTAGGTACGCAAACTCCCAGCCATCTTCTTTGTCAAGAGAAGACGCATCAGATGCGTATTGGAAGTCTGTGGGTCCTTCTGGATCCTTCGGTTGTCCCTCTCAAAAAAAAAACAAATCTCTCTCATTCTCGGCCTCGCTCGACTCGCTTCGCTCGCTCGCACCTCCTGCTCACTGACAAACCCTGCACAAAAGTCAACATCATCACCCGAAAAAGGGGAGACACCCCTTCTTCTCTCCTTCCGAGTGATCCCTCTTCCTCCGTGTTTCACTCGACGGGCAAACACCCATGTGCTGCATAGTAATAATAAAAAGGTAGTAGAAAAATCGATATACGAATCTATAATTAAATAGGTTAAACTCGGGTTTTGCCCAGTTCTACAGATCAAGGGTTCAAAAAAAAATCCAACTACGGGGTTCGAACAACACGATTCTAATCCAAGAATTTTTTCGACCTCATCCAAATGGCCTCAAATTATAGGGTTAGCATCTAGTGCAGTTTGTGTGAAAATGTATGCACTATGTGTGCTATAACTTGTATGTCTTTCAAATTTGAACCAAATTTGAATAAGTTTGAAATATTTGAAAAGGGGCTTTTGGGAGGTTTTTCAAATTTCCATGTTTGAAACCCTAAACCACTTCTCTTCATGCTTGACTTCATAAGACAGAGTTTAGGGGTTAGGGGTATAGATACATGATTTGTCTGGTTTGAATATGTCTAGACCTTGTTTATCAACTTTAATGCTTACTATATAACATAAGAAAACTATTTGCTTTGGTTTTTATTTTTGCTGATTTTTTTTCAATTTTGATGCCCATTTGAATCTTGGTCAAATCCTAGGTTTGACCATGGTTTAAACAAGTTTAAATCATGAATATGAAAAAATAAGCATCTTTCCTTCTTAGTCACCCCAAAATGTAGCTCTTGGGAGGGTTTTTGAAATTTCCATGTTTGGAACAAAAAAACCACTTCTCTTCATGCATGCTTGACTTCATAAGACAGAGTTTAGGGTTAGGGGTGTAGATATATACATGATTTTCTAGTTTGAATATGTCTAGACCTGTTTATCAACTTTAATGCTAACTATAGACATAAGAAGACTATGTGCTTTGGTTTTTCATTTTTCTGTTTTTTTCTGAATTTTATTCCCATATATTTGAATCTTGGTCAAATCCTAGGTTCAACCAAGATTTAAACAAGTTTAAAACATGAAAATTAAAAGGTAAGCATGTATCCTTCTTAGTCACTCTAAAATGAAGCTTTTGGGATGTTCTTGAAATTTCCATGTTTGAAACCCAAAACGACTTCTCTTCATGCTAGACTTCATAAGATCGACGGGGGGTAGATACATGATTTGTCTGGTTTGGATATACCTAGACCTCGTTTATCAACTCGAATGCTTACGATATGACATATATAAGAAGACTATGTGCTTTTGTTTTTCATTTTTCTGATTTTTTTGAATTTTGTGCCCACCAATTTGTATCTTGGTCAAATCCTAGGTTTGATAATGATTTAAACAAGTTTAAAATATGAAAATGCAAATGTAAGCATGGATCCTTCTTAGTCTGTCTAAAATGAAGCTTTTGGGAGGTTTTTGAAATTTCCATGTTTGAAACCCAAAACCACTTCTCTTCACATGCTTGACTTCATAAGACATAGTTAATTAATTTAGGGCTTAGGGGGTATAGATACATGATTTGTGTGGTTTGAATATGTATGGACCTTGTTTATCAAATTCAATGCTTACTATATGACATAAGAAAACTATTTGCTTTGGTTTTTCTTTTTTCTGATTTTTTTTCAAATTTGATGCCCATTTGAATCTGCTTGTCAAATCCTAGGTTTGACGACCAAGATAATTTAAACAAGTTTAAAACATGAAAATGAAAAGGGAAGCATGGATCCTTCTTAGTCACTCTAAAATGAAGCTTTTGGGAGGTTTTTGAAATTTCCATGTTTGAAACCCAAAACCACTTCTCTTCACATGCTTGACTTCAATTCATAAGACAGAGTTTAGGGGTTAGGGGGTATAGCTACATGATTTGTCTGGTTTGATTATGTCTAGACCTTGTTTATCAACTTTAATGCTTACTATATGACATAAGAAAACTATTTGCTTTGGTTTTTCTTTTTGCTGAATTTTTTTCAATTTTGATGCCCATTTGAATCTTGTCTAATCCTAGGTTTGACCAAGATAATTTAAACAAGTTTAAAACATGAAAATGAAAAGGGAAGCATGTATCCTTCTTAGTCACCCCAAAATGTAGCTCTTAGGATGGTTTTTGAAATTTCCATGTTTGACTTCATAAGACGGAGTTTAGGGGTTAGGGGGTATAGATACATGATTTGTGTGGTTTGAATATGTATGGACCTTTTTTATCAACTTTACTGCTTACTACATGACATAAGAAGACTATGTGATTTGGTTTTTCATTTTTCTGTTTTTTTATTTTTCTGCCCATTTGAATCTTGGTCAAATCCTAGGTTTGACCAAGATTTAGATAAGTTTAACACGTAAATGAGTTAACTTGGATTTCCTACCCTTGAATCCATAGGAAACTTTGTTCTAATGCACTATTATAATCAACCGAGTTTTTACACCAACAGGTCTGTCACTTACGTGTGGTGCCCACCCTTGAGGTCCCACACTTCAGTGAGCACAAGTCACGTGCAATAGGTACGCAAACTCCCAGCCATCTTCTTTGTCAAGAGAAGACGCATCAGATGCGTATTGGAAGTCTGTGGGTCCTTCTGGATCCTTCGGTTGTCCCTCTCACAAAAAAACAAATCTCTCTCATTCTCGGCCTCGCTCGACTCGCTCGCTCGCTCGCACCTCCTGCTCACTGACAAACCCTGCACAAAAGTCAACATCATCACCCGAAAAAGGGGAGACACCCTTCTCTCCTTCCGAGTGATCCCTCTTCCTCCGTGTTTCACTCGACGGGCAAACACCCATGTGCTGCATAGTAATAATAAAAAGGTAGTAGAAAAATCGATATACGAATCTATAATTAAATAGGTTAAACTCGGGTTTTGCCCAGTTCTACAGATCAAGGGTTCAAAAAAATCCAACTACGGGGTTCGAACAACACGATTCTAATCCAAGAATTTTTTCGACCTCATCCAAATGGTCTCAAATTATAGGGTTAGCATCTAGTGCAGTTTGTGTGAAAATGTATGCAATATGTGTGATATAACTTGTATGTCTTTCAAATTTGAACCAAATTTGAATAAGTTTGAAATATTTGAAAACGGGCTTAATTTTGGGAGGTTTTTGAACCAAAGAGAAGTGGTATTGGGTTTCAAACATGGAAATTCCAAAAACCTCCCGGCCACGAGCTCCATTTTGGAGTGACTAAGAATGGATCGATTTTACTTAGGTATGTAGTATTGTACATCACAAATGTGAAATGAAACAGATGATGTGAATCTCTATAAACCCTAAACCCTAATTATATTAAACCCCTAGACCCTAACACTAAACCTTATATATATAAACCATAAACCTATATATCACTACCAAAAAATGAGTCATGCGATTCAAATGTTTGGCATTGTTTTCTCGTAGCATGCAAAATGCTCTCACACACACTTCTGGGGAAGCGAGGCCTCAAACACATGGTGCAAAAAAATATGCAGGGTTCTTGTCTAAACATAGAAGTGTATATATGCCATGTTTATTTGGTACTGTTCATAGAGGTATTATGTAAACCACAAATGATATGACTATGCATGCTTTGTTTCGATCTTTTCTATCAATCCCCACACAATAACTTATTAATTCGGCTTGTTTTAAAATTTAGCTAGGTCGAGCAATCTCACGATGCTCTCACCCTGCTTGTTTTAATTTGCTCTAGTAGGAGGGTGCGGTGCATGTGTTTGGCCATTATTATATAAAATGTACTTGGCTCGATCCACACATTCAGGCCACACACCCATGTATTTTTTAAATTATTTGTTTGATCTGTACTTCATCTACACACTGTGTCAAATTTGCATTTTATCGGATTTAGCCCAAGAAATTGTATATATATAGATGCACATTGAGATAATTCATGAAACCTTGGAAATGGTCATCCTGTCATGCATGTTTCCCCGCGAATGAAAACTTGATTGGTGGCAGACAAGCAAAAACACATTTATGGGCGACAACCCAAAATGCACATATTTTGCAAAGTATTCATGCTTGCATGATGAAAAGTTGCAAATATATACATAAAATTGGGCCATGATTCAAAAGTTTGGCATGGTTCTTGTGTAGTGGTACCAAGCTCACATGCATGTGGGAGGAAATTTAGCTAGACGAACTCCAACATGGTGCCAATCTACTTGAGGGTTCTTCTCTAAAACACTGGTATGGCATGTTTGGTATTTTCCCTAGATATTAGTTAACAGTATAATGGAACCACCAGGAGCTCACCACAGCGATTTTAGCTCATGAGCCGTCCGATCAGACGATCTAACGGTCCAAACGTGATTACCGTTCCGAACTAACGCTACCTGTGCGTTACCAATGTCCATCGCCAAAAAAGGCCTTTTTCGTTTCTAGGGCTGCTACTCTTCGCATTGAGTAAGGCCGCAGCACATTACATGGGCTCTTAAACACTGAAACGGGCCTCTGTATTTGCGACCGAGGTGACGTGGGCCGCACCAATGGATGGGGTCACTTCACTCCAAGGATGACTGCATTCGCCTCCGCGTCTGATGCGCGAGAGAGAGCCGAAGCGTCCTGTAATTGTTTTGTGATTCGTTGCCGGCAATTGAAACCGGCATTGAAGCAAGAATTGATGCGGATCACTCGTCGGAGACTATTAATTGATGTAAGTTACTATTTCTCCGCCCTACATCTTGTTGAGTTCACAAGAGCGGTTATGTGTATATTAGTTTCGTCAGATCAGGCATCGAAAAGGGGCCTCTCTCCGACGCATCTTTGCTTGGCCCTCCCTCCTTGCCTCTGCATGGATACAATAGGTGTGACGGGGGCTCTGGTAGCCATGAAACTGATCCTGGATCGTCCCGTGTTCAATTGGGCGAGGCGCTCCTGGTGGCGTTTGGAGGTAGCTTTGAGCACTGTGGTGTTGCAGGGGAGAACTACGGTGAGGCGGTAGTGCAGCCATCACTTCCAGCTCGGTAAGGAGTTATGTACCATAAATCTTCCATAGATTTGATTTTGAGGCTCGACCCCCCTCTTTCCCGATGGTTTCTCCGATAGCTTTGATTTTTCTTAGGTATCCGGTCTCATGCGATTAGTGTGGTGGATTCAGGATGTATGTGGGGAATCCCTTCCCCGCTCTCTTCCTATGGATTGATCTCGAGATCGAAGTATGCAAGTAATCTGGTTTGTCAATTCCCTTTCTTAGTTATTCTGATTTATGCATTAATCCCTCGTGATACACTTTGTGGTTGTCAATTTAACTTTCGCTGCATGTGAAAATAATAAATCCAGCTGCATATATTCTCTTGTGTCAGGTGAATGCTTGTTCTGATTCTTCTACCGCCTCCTTGTTCAAGATGACTGCCCTCTTTGTTGTCCTGCTGATCACAACATGCAACATACAGCCCCTATTCTTCCGCTTCGGTTTATTAACACCCGAATTAATGAGCTCGACCGGCTTCAACTCAACCAAATTTACTCATAACTCAGCCTCAATCTTGTAACTCCTGCACATTTTTGTATTCATTTTGTGCAGATGTTGCTGGATTCAGAACTGTGAGGTGCCGTTGATACGTCAGAACTGGGAGGTGTCGTTGTTGCGCCATTCAAAGTTCGTGAATTCTGACAAAGAACTGCATGATGATACAGATAGCCTTTAAACGCCAGAGGCTAAGTATTTTACACAAGAACTATGCTACTTTTTTGTTGGGTCATGTGCGTTCCAAGAGGGACTAGCTTAGATTATAGAGGTCTACGTAGTTCACTCTACAGTAGGTAATGCATATTGGTTTATGATTTTAGAAAAATCCCCTTAAAATAATGTTCTATTGTAGAACATATAAATCTGGAAAGCAAACATTCAGTCGTTTAGAAACTTCTGTCAGGTGTTTTCCTTTGTGGTGCTCCGGTTAGAAGGTGATATCAATGTGTTTTATTGGCTCACTTGTTTTATCGTTCGCCATTCAGATTAACCTAATTATATTCCTTAGTTTGTGTGTATAGCGTTACCAGTAACTATCCATGGTAATCTTTACAATGTCACAAATGCGACAATTAGTGTGACAAATTAATCCATATACATGATAATAAACAGTATCCAAACTGATCCAATTGACATTACATGGTGAATGATTATCCTAAAAAATGAAGGTTAATCTAAACAGTGAATATATATCAAATTAATAAATTACCATCCATGCATTCAGATTGACTGACATTTCTAAAGATGAGAAAAATAACGTTCCCAGAAATGATGCAGTACTGGGATGGTTGATTATACACTTTTTTGTTCTCTGTTGTGACAGTACAAAGAACTATACATGTTTGTTCTCCGCTGTGACAGGAAATAAAAGAACCAGCCTAATTTGTTCGAATTTCAAAAACATGGAGGTTTTATTTTCTATTTTTCATTGTATATGCTTCTTCAGATGTTCTTGCGGAAAATACTATTTATTCCTCTTAGTACATTCATGACTATCTCCTTTTTGGAGATAGTTTTCTTAAACCTTTAAATCAATGGTTTTTATTTGGTACTCAATATAGTGGTGTGTAGTACACAATAAATAAATTGCATTGGATGTTTCAAATATATTACTGTCCCTTTTGAAATAGGACAATGTTAGTTTATCAATGGTGACCTTACAAAACCATCAATTCATAACCTCTCAGTAAGATGTGGACACACTATAACCAGGGAGTTGTGGTTTGGCCATGACAACCTACCTAGGACAATTCATAAGAGAAACCAAGATTGAACAAGTTGACCTCTGTTTTTTATGATTTAAGCTCACAAAGAGATTGTTTAAGGTTGATTGTGTGTTGCCCTCTGATTTATCTTTTTACCCTACTGATATATTTTTGTAGCTAATACTCTTAACAGATCAGAATTGGACTTTTGTGACTGATCTTACTGTTGTTGTCATATATTTACCCTTTTATATGTTACCTTGGAAGTTCAGTGTGTCATTTCCGAATTCCAAGTAACTCCTTTTATAGTTACCTTGAAAGCTCCATGCCTACATATATTTGGAAAAAATATTTCTATTATTGTACCTGATAAATAGACGGGTGCAGCAACGCGCACAATCATGATCTAGTATGTACTACAAAATGATGAATACTCCATGTTTTTAGATTGCCTTTTTTGAATCACGTGTGCCTTGATTTCAAATCTAGGTCAAATCACTGGGGGAGGGGGATAAACTTGGCTTCATGGAAAAAATAATGTCTTGTAAATGAGATAACTTGGCTTTCCTACCCTTGGATCTATAGGAAACTATGGAGTACTTATACATTATAATAATCACCCGAGTACACCAACTGGTCTGTCACTTACGTGTGGTTCCCATGCGTGAGGTCCCACACTTCAGTGAGCACAGGTCATGTGTCCACCAGTCTAGAGGCTCCCGTTAAAAGAAGAGCCCTCTATATTATTATAAAGAAACATCAATCTCCATAAACATCAATCTCCCTTCTCAGTTCTCAGCTTCTCACTGCTCCCCCCTCGCTCGCGCCGCCGCCGCCACAACCCCCCGCGCCCCTTTCCGATCCCTCATCAGACCTTAGACTATGGAGTTGCCTGTGCCGAAGAAGCAGCCTCTGAAGCCGACGATCCAGTGTATCAACGACTGGTGCGGGAGGGAGATCCCTTACAACGAGGAAGACAAGCACATGATGGCGTGCCCGCACGGCTCTTGCTTCTGCACGCACCCCGGCTGCGAATTCGCCGATTCGAAGGTACCGTTCATCCTACACCTCAGAGAAGCCCACTTGACCGCTGTGGATAGGTTCCCGTACGACGAGGACTTCGGATTTGTTCATCTGAAGGTGCCGGCACCGGGCTCGCCAAAACTACAGCTCATCGGCTACGGGACGGATGGCGCAGTGTTCGCCTTGCACATCCACCCTTGCGGCATGGACACCGCGGTATCCTTCGTGTGCGTCAGGCCGGCGGCGTGCAACTTGCCCCGGTATAGGGTGACAATGTGGGCGAACGGCCCGCCGATGCCGGGGCCGCGTAAGCTTACCGGGGAACACTTGTTTGACGTGGTGAAGGCGGTATTAGAGCCGACGAGCAGCCCGACTCCGGGCACAGTTTCTTTGGGAGATGTCACTTCCTTCCTCTCGGTGCCGCCGCGGTACCTGTGCGGCAATGAATCATCGAAGCAGCTGACTATCTATTTGCGCATCGATAAGGAGTGAGTGAACATAACACTACCCTCAATCTTATTGGGACGATGCTAATGCGGATTTAAGTAATGCTGAATTAATTTGTTTTTCTTGTGACAGGGCGATTAGCAAGGAGAAGAGGATCTCGGTGCACAGCTAGCGACCTATATCTCGGCGTCCACCAAGTGTCCCTGAGTAGGAGATCTTGTTCTGCCTCTTCTTTTGATGTTTAATATTGCTTCATCACCGTAAAAGGAAGGGTGTGTCTGGGGCTTCCTGCTTCAAAGTACTCAGTACAAGGACTAAAAGAGACGTTTTGCTGATGGTTCTTGTCAGGACGGCCGTAGTGTTGGAGGTGGTCATCTACTTCGGTGGGGAAGGACTACTTAGACCTTTATCTAAAAATATTGACGGATTGGATGTATTTTATGTTTACCATGAATTATTCTATGTAATATGTAACCCAATTCGCCGATTAATGCAACTCTGGATCCTTCACTGTCATACGACTACTAAAACAATATAAATAAATAGGCATTTTAAGTTTAATGCACATTTAATCAAGCCACATAATGTTGGCGTACTTGTAAGCAACCAGGTTTACTATTGTTGGCATGTGTGGTACAATTTCATGGGGCAATACCCAATCTAGCTTGTTCAATTACATTACATGAAGTAATTAAAATATGGATGCCTAGAATTATTCACTTCCGTACATTGCGATGGCTTATAGCGGTTTCTATGACCAATCTACATCACAAATCTAGTTCAAATTTGATCTATTTTTATGAACAAAATTGGAAACTCTACTTGGCATTTTCGTTTACTATGACCAGATTCACATATGTAGTGATTCATTTTCTTTTCAAATCGCCATACCATTTCCTCGTGAACTCTTCATCTTTTTTTTAGTTTTAATGAATTTCCTTTGGTTGCATTCAATTTGCTTCAAATTCACCGGCTTCACCATTCGTACAAATTGTTCATCTTTTCTTTGTAGTTTTTTCATGCATGAAGCATAACACCTTACCATGGTAAAATCTGCATATTTTCTACCAAAACTCGTGCCGAACTTTAAAGAACATGCAATTTTAAATTGACTAAAATTGGTTAAAACTCAACATAAGTCCACATATATTACAAACTCGAGAAATAATCAACATATATATCACCTAAATGGTCATCTTATGAAGTATGCCATGTTTCGAAATTGTTACCTTGAAAATTTGGCCCTTCTCTCAGGCAGCCACTTCACAATAAAGCTCACATAAAGCTCTTATTTTACACTAATAAAGTAGAATGTATTTATGTGTGAAATGAAGTTGAATAAAATATATGTGAACGGTAAGATGCACATTGCTGCCAATATTTGGGATAATTATTAGTAAGTTCATACTAATATACAATGCAATCAACATGACCACACATGTGCAAGCAAGATAATAAATCTTTCTTAAATTACCTTAAGGTTGTAAGTTTGTTATTTGTATAGCGATTTTATCTCATACGATGACTCAAGCTAGCACATTTTTTTTGAATTTGCTTCAATATTCTAGGACCCACCACATTCGTAAAATGGTAGTGCCAATTTTACGTATCGTAGTGCACAAAAGACACACACACACACACGCACACACGCACACATATGCTCACTTATTTCAATATTTAAACTATATTTTCTTCATTCAAATTTTCCGACCTGGCATTTGAACATGTAGTTGAATTTTGAGTAAAACCGCTCATACGTCAAACATGAATCCAAATAAGGTACAATTCGAGAAAATCTACACATCACATTTTGGCCAATATACATTGTATAATGCTTGTGAAAATGTAGACTATGAAATAGTCAACGTCACCTTTTTAGGTCATGAATGTGTTGGGCATCGACCAAAGTCTGGTAGGATGGTGAGGCATGAGTTACGAACATCCTTCTTCTCCTCTCACCCCCATTTGAGAGAGAGAGAGAGTGTGTTTGTGTGTTTGTGTGTGTGTGGGGGGGGGGTAGAAAGCCATGTTAATAAATTAACTCATACATGAAAGCAAGAAATCAAACTTGATTTATATAAATCACTCTTAGTATTGTAGTTTGTTATTTTTATACCATCTATATCTCATATGACGACACAAGCTAGTCCACATTTTTAGGGCTCCTTTGATTCAAAGGATTTGCATAGGAAGTGTGAAGGATTTGGTTCCTATGGGAAAATTTCCTATACATGTTGTTTGATTCATAGGAACATATCCTATAGGAAAAATTCCTATAGGAATCTTGTAGTGTAATTCCTATAGGAAATAAGCATTAGCTCATAGCTCATGAAAAAATTCCTTTGCTACAATCAAACACACTTCATCTTCCTATAGGATTCAAGTAGACATGCCATTCCAATCCTATACATTTCCTATTCCTATGCTTTTCCTATCCTTTAAATCAAAGGAGCCCTTAATTTCATTGAAGTTCTTTTTGTTGCACTCAAATTACTTCAACTTTTAGGACCCACCATCCGTACAAGGGTAATGGAAATTTCTATGATCTTAGTGCAAGGCTTCACACAGAGACACTCAAAGTATTTCAATATTTTAAAATTCATTTTCTTCCCTAAAAATTGCCGACCGTCCATTCGTAACATGTAGTTCAATTTTGAGTAACATCACACATATGTCAAACATCAATCTTTTTTTTTGATATTTCGAGAAAATCTTCATATCCCATTTTTGGCCATCATATAAGGTGTACTGCGTGTGAAAACATAGACAGTGAAACTTTCAGCGTCACCTTAGCCAAACTGGTGGGACGGTGAGGCCCGAATTAATAAAGCCACCACCATCCTTCTTCTCCACTCGCCCCTCCCCTCCCCTCCCCATCAATATCCTTCTTCAAAGCAGATTAAAGAGGATGGAGTGCCCCCACGACGGGTGCGGGAGCGTGGTCGCCTACAACGAGCTCCACGACCACGAGCTCGCGTGCCCGCACGGCCCGTGCGACTGCACAGAGGCCGGCTGCGACTTCTCCGCCTCGCCAGCAGCGCTCATCGCCCACCTCAGAGAAATCCATTCGATTTGTGTGGACATGATCCCGTACGGCACCGCGATGGCGTTCATCATCCCGGTGCTGGCACCGCCAGAGCCAAGACGTCCGGTCATCTTCTACGGGAACGATGGTACCGTGTTCGTCTGGCACACATATACGCAAGTCCAGCCGAAAAATGGATGCGTGCTGGCCTGCCTATCCGTTGAGTGCGTTAGGTCGGCGGCGTGCGTGTGGCCGGAGTACAAGGTGAGTATGTCGTCGCACGGCAAGCCATTACTTAATCGCTCTGAGATTGGTTTAATGCTCCCCAACTATACGGCCACTATTCTGGCGAACAGCACGACCACGCCGGGCGCCGCCAAATGGTCGGAACTAGAGCGGTCGTTGCAATGGTATCAACCGTGCACGGAGCTGACTATCTGGGTTCGCATCGACAGGTGATACATGCGCCTATCTTAATCTTCGTGGTTATCTAATTGAAATTGCGGTTTATGCAGTACTGAATTAATTATTTTTTGTTGTCAGAAAGTTATCGTCGGACGGAAGTTCCTATTCGGAGCGGCGGGTTTAGGTTGCCAACTATGGGCTTTTTTCATTCAGAGGATTCACCAGGGCGGCCCTAACGACGATATATGATCTTATTTGGCGGAGAGGGTCCAACACTAAGCGCTTGATTGTATTCTGTGTTTATGTTCACATACTCTATGGTGTACTGTACTATGGAATCCCATCACTACAAGAAAAGTTGCCATGGCCGACGAAGTTGAAGTCGCGCCGTGGTTGCTGGTGTACCATGGCCGACGTTTTTGGTCCCTCCGTGGTGCATGTCAAAACTTTTTTTTCTCGTTTTTGAGGCCACCTAGCCCGACGAAAGCGGCCAAAACGTGGCGTATGGTGGCCCGGGACGTGGTGCATCTCGAAATCTCGGGTTCGCCGGCCGAGTCAACGCAAATCCGCACCGCCGAGGGATGTAGGGCCCAGATGGCAGCCTCTCTGGCATTGTTTTTTTCTACATCGCGCCATCTCGTTCAACGTTCTCCGATCGAGCCGTTTACGATGCAGGATCATGGGTCCCGCATGTCATCCTCTATGAACCAAAATTCTTTCTATTCTTGGATTTTTTGACCCCCTGATTTCTGGCTACTTCCTTTTTCTTTTGATCCCTTGCCGCCTTGGAAACGTTGAGACCGCTGCTGCTAAATGGGACCCGCATGTCATCCTCTATGTGCAATCAACTTTCTTTTCTTGGAGTTTTTTTGGCACCTCAAATTTGGTCACTTGCCTTTTTCTTTCGATCCCCTGCCGCCTCTCAAACGGTGATACCGCTGCTAAACGGGACCCGCATGTCATCCTCAATGTACTATAAAACTTTCTTTTCCTGGATTATTTTTGGCACCTCAAATTTGGTCACTTGCCTTTTCTTTCGATCCCCTGCCGCCTCTCAAACGGTGATACCGCTGCTGCTAAATGGGACCCGCATGTCATCCTCTATGTACTATAAAACTTTCTTTTCTTGAATTATTTTTGGCACCTCATATTTGGTCACTTACCTTTTTCTTTCGATCACCTGCCGCCTCTCAAACGGTGATACCGCTGCTGCTAAATGGGACCCGCATGTCATCCTCTATGTACTATAAAACTTTCTTTTCTTGGATTTTTTGGCACCTCATATTTGGTCACTTGACTTTTTCTTTCGATCACCTGCTGCCTCTCAAACAGTGATACCGCTGCTGCTAAATGGGACCCGCATGTCATCCTCTATGTACTATAAAACTTTCTTTTCTTGAATTATTTTTGGCTCCTCATATTTTTTCACTTGCCTTTTTCTTTCGATCCCTTGCCGCCTCTCAAACGGTGATACCGCTGCTGCTAAATGGGACCCGCATGTCATCCTCTATGTACTATAAAACTTTCTTTTCTTGAATTATTTTTGGCTCCTCATATTTGGTCACTTGACTTTTTCTTTCGATCCCCTGCTGCCTCTCAAACGGTGATACCGCTGCTGCTAAATGGGACCCGCATGTCATCCTCTATGTACTATAAAACTTTCTTTTCTTGGATTTTTTTGGCACCTCATATTTGGTCACTTGACTTTTTCTTTCGATCCCCTGCTGCCTCTCAAACGGTGATACCGCTGCTGCTAAATGGGACCCGCATGTCATCCTCTATGTACTATAAAACTTTCTTTTCTTGAATTATTTTTGGCTCCTCATATTTTTTCACTTGCCTTTTTCTTTCGATCCCCTGCCGCCTCTCAAACGGTGATACCGCTGCTGCTAAATGGGACCCGCATGTCATCCTCTATGTACTATAAAACTTTCTTTTCTTGGAGTTTTTTTTGGCACCTCATATTTGGTAACTTGACTTTTTCTTTCGATCTCATGCCACGTTTGAAACGTTGAGGTACCTGCTGGCTCATGGGACCCACATGTCATCCTCTATGTGCTATAAAAGTTTCCTTTGTTGGATTTTTTTTCACCCTCTGATTTTTGGCTTGCCTTTTTCTTTTGATCCCCTGCCCCCTTTGAAACGTTGAGTAAGCTGTTGGTTCAAGGGACCCGCATGTCATCCTCTATGTCCATCAACTTTCTTTTCTTGGATTTTTTTCACCCCCTAATTACTAGCTACTTTCTTTTTCTTTTGATCTCAAGCCGCATTACAAACATTGAGACCGCTGCTGCAAAATGGGACCCACATGTCATCCTCTATGTACAATAAATCTTGGATTATTTTTGGCTCCTAATATTTGGTCACTTGCCTTTTTCTTTCGATCTCATGCCGCCTTTGAAACGTTGAGTAAGCTGCTGGCTCATGGGTCCCGCATGTCATCCTCTACGAACAATAAAAGTTTCCTTTCTTGGAGTTATTTTTTACCCCTAATTTCTGGCTATTTGCCTTTTTCTTTTGATCCCCTGCCCCCGTTGAAACGATGAGGACGCTGTTGGCAGGTCGGTCCCACATGTCATCCTCTATGAACAATAAAAGTTTCCTTTGGTGGATTTATTTTTGACCCCTAATTAATTTCTGGCTATTTCCTTTATTTTTCTTTTGATCCCCTGCCGCCTTGGAATTGTTGAGAATGCTGCTGCCTCATTTTTCTTTTGGTCCTGTGCCGCCTTGGAAACGTTGAGACCGCTGCTACAAAATGGGACCCGCATGTCATCCTCTATGTACAATAAAGTTTCTTTTCTTGGATTATTTTTGGCTCCTGATATTATGTCACTTGCCTTTTTCTTTCGATCTCATGCCGACTTTGAAACGTTGAGGATGCTGCTGCCTCATGGGTCCCGCATGTCATCCTCTCAGAACGATAAATGTTTTCTTTTCTTGTATTTTTTTACCAACTGATTTTTGGCTTTTTTTATTTTCGATCCCCTGCCGCCTTTGAAACGTTGACTCCGCTGCTGGCTCATGGGTCCCCGATGTCAGCCTCCCCGTACAAGAAACATGTGATATTTTATTTTGCAGACAATAAACGTTGTATTTCGCTCTGAGCTATTGCAAACGGATAAATTAAATCTTTATATCTACATAAACAAACTTATATGTTGAATCTCCTTGTTTTTTGTTTTTGCGAAGCATAGGACTTTCCTGTTTTTTTTTTGAGAAAAATCCGACCTTTCCTGTTTTGGAGTGGGCTGAAATTGTACGAGTCAAAAGGCCCAGCAGTATAGTTCGAAGGCCCAGATGTCCAGATACAGCCCAATTAAAATCTTTCTTTTCTTGGATTTTTTTCACACCCTGATTTCTGGCTACTTCATTTTTCTTTCGGTCCTGTGCCGCCTTGGAAGCGTTGAGACCGCTGCTACAAAATGGGACCCGCATGTCATCCTCTATGTACAATAAAGTTTCTTTTCTTGGATTATTTTTGGCTCCTGATATTATGTCACTTGACTTTTTCTTTCAATCTCATGCCGACTTTGAAACGTTGAGGAAGCTGCTGGCTCATGGGTCCCGCATGTCATCCTCTATGAACAATAAAAGTTTTCTTTGTTGGATTTATTTTTTCCCCTAATTTCTGGCTATTTGTCTTTTTCTTTTGATCCCCTGCCCCCTTTGAAACGATGACGACGCAGCTGGCAAGTCGGTCCCACATGTCATCCTCTATGAACAATAAAAGTTTCCTTTGATGGATTTATTTTTTACCCTAATTAATTTCTGGCTATTTCCTTTTTTATTTTGATCCCCTGCCGCCTTGAAATAGTTGAGGATGCTGCTGCCTCATGGGTCCCGCATGTCATCCTCTCAGAAAGGTAAATGTTTCTTTTCTTGAATTTGTTTACCAACTGATTTTTGGCTTATTTTTTCTTTCGATCTCCTGCCACCTTTAAAACGTTGACGACGCTGCTGGCTCATGGGTCCCCAATGTCAGCCTCCCCATACTGCAAATCCTCTTTCTGCAAAGGTTGTATTTCTAGATAGATAAGGTGGATTCGAATCTGCCATGGTTCAGGCAGCTCAGGTAAGCCTTCTTGCACTAATTAATGGAAGTAGTGTATCGCAAGGTCAAGACATGTGGCTCGGTGTAATGAATCTATATGAATCATGTTGTGGGTTCAATCTGATAGTTCTCTAACAGGTCAGCCAAAATAGAAATTAAGTTTTTTTCTAAAAGGGAAATGCAAATTAAGATGAACACAAACATTAGTTATCATAATAGCTGATCATACATACATACTTGCTAAGAGCAAAAGCTTGCCAGAGTTTTACCACCCATACAATTAATTAGCAGTTCAGATAAGATAACCTTATATAAGTATAACTACAAATGCATTTGCTAAGGGCTCATGGGACAACAGAACTAGACAACCGCGAACTTTATGACCAGCATGTCACAGCGGCATCGAAAGATCTTGACCTTCAACTTTGATCCAATGCGAAGTTTGGCACCGTCAATGAACTTTTTCCACCTGGAAGTAACAGCCAAGCGGCCATCTGTGGGACTGACAGAGTACCGTCCCTCCACGGTGAGACCTTCACTCTCCATGACGAGGGATATCTTGCCCCTTCGGCCAGCATTGAGATCCTTGGAGATACTTTTAGGCAATTTCTGATTCAAAGCAAGAGATACCACCAAAAATTAGTCAATGGCACCAATGCACTGAACCATGTGAGACTTTGAGCAGAGAAGACATCAAGATAAGAGCAGTTATGCTGTCATATACTCACGAACATAGCCTTCAGATGCGTCCTGGTCACCACACGGGTGGCCACAGCAATGAGCTGAGACCTCGGTGATCTGGCTGGGGCAGGTGCATGAGCCTGGGCTGGTACACGAGCTGGTGCTGATGCAGGAGACTGCTGGGCAGGTGCAGTAAACGGTGCCTCTAGAGGAACCGGTGCTGATGCAGGAGACTGTTGGGCAGGTGCAGTAAACGGTGCAGCTAGAGGAACCAGTGCTGATGCAGGAGCCTGCTGGGCATGTGTAGTATATGGGGCCTCTACAGGAACCAATGCTGATGTAGGGGACTGCTGGGTAGATGCAGTAAACGGAGCTGGTACAGGAACCGGTGCTGATGCAGGAGAGTGGGAAGCCGGTGCCGGTGCTGGTGTGGTTGCCCTTTGTGACATCCGCTCCTGTTCCGTCAGGGGATCTGCAGCTTTGATCATGTTAAACCCAGCAAGCTAGAACAGAGGGAATGGTTTAGAACAACTGCTCAGAATGCAGTTATCAAAAGATATGAGTAGAAAAAAGTTACATATTATATATTTGGAAGTGTCTCCAACTCTGTAAGCAGTTACGTATATCTGCCCGTTTGAGTTTCTGATCCTCAGCTCGTCGCCCTTCTTCAGACCGTAGTCAAAAGCAAACTTTCTCCAATCATGTCCATACAAATATGTGATGGCCTGCGTCTTGTAGACATACACCTCATAGACCGTGTAGGTGTTCATCAATTTGCCATTGCCATGCATAGTGAAAGATCCTTCATGCGGACACATCTGGTTAATCATTGGACGAAGTTCACAAGGTACAGTCTGCATGTGAAAATTGATACAAATGTAAGAAGCAGGAAGACTAAAAACAAGACTTTACTATATGCCAATTCATGCTAAACCACTGAGAATACATACCTGTAACTCTGTGAAGGAGCTACTAGAAAGGTAGATAGAGCCATAGGAGGTGTTATATGCGGGGTATGTACATGGGCCCGCCATATTCCCGCAAGCTCGGCATCGGGATGGTGAAGGAAACATGGGAGGTACTACTGGTGCGTAGCGCTGAACGTAAGTGGAAGAATTAGGTTGTGTAAAGTGCATAGTTCAGAGCAATGCAAATGTTGACAAGCAAGTGCATAACACTATGTTACAAACTGAACAGTGAAAAATTAGTGTATGATGAATATAAGCATGCTAATTTGGTGTTTCCGAATTCCAAAAAGCATTAGACAGAGCCGGTGATAATATCAGACATAAATCATGGCATGTATATGTGGCTTAAGAAAATATACCCGAACCCTTGGATGGTTACGGCCCGGCTGATCCTTGGACTTGAGCTTATATAAGCATCCAGAAGGTGGGGCTGACAGTAACTTGGTGGCAGCCTCTGCAGATGCCTCATCAGCAGCAGTTGCAATCCTTTTGACCAATGAAGGCTTAGCAGTTTCAGTCTGCATATGAAAATTGAAGAGCAACAGACATCAGCAGTGATATATAAAATGAATCTATGAGACACTGATGCATATAGTGCTGGATGTAAGTGGAAGAATAGGTGTGTGTGTTTCTGAACTATTGGTAAGCATTAGACAAAGCCGGCAATAAACAGACAAAAATCAAATCATGTATGAGGATTAAGAAAATATACCTGCTTACTGAAAAGGGTACCACCCAGCTGGCCCGTGGCCTTGTGCTTGAGGAGGTTTTCAGAAGATGGTGGCAGCACCATCGTCTTCACAGCAGCCTCATCAGGATCATTTTTTATCCATTTGAGTAGAGGAACAGAAGTTTCATCCTGCATATGAATAGCAACAGAACTCATCATTGATATTTAATAAATCTATGAGATAGACTGATGCAAATAGTGCGGGGTGTAAGTGGAAGAATAGGGTTGTGCATAGAGAACAGTTGACAACAATGCAAATGATTACAAAAGAAGCCAATGGAAATCAACAGTTTATATACTGGATGAGACAGACTGAAAAGTGAAAAATTAGTGTATGATGATTGTAAGCAAACGCAGTGTTTCTGAACTTTTGGTAAGCATTAGACAAAGCCAACAGTAATTAAACAGATAATAATGAAATCATGTATGTGGATTAAGAAAATATACCAGATTCATTAAAAGGTCACCACCCAGCTGGCCCATGGCCTCGTGCTTGTAGAGGTTTTCGGAAGATGGTGCCGGCACCATCGTCCTCACAGCAGCCTCATTAGCCCCATTTTGCATCCACTTGAGTAAAGGCGCAGCAGTTTCAGCCTGCATAAGAATGGGAACAGATCTCAGCAGTGATATTGAATGACTCTGAGACAGACTGATGCATATAGTGCTAGATGTAAGTGGAAGGGTATGGCCGTGTATGGACAACAGTTCACAACAATGCAAGGGTGTGTTCGGTTCTGAAACAGCGTGGAATGGAATGGAATGGTTCCATTTCAGAGGAATGGAATGGTTACATTTTTGTTCGGTTGGGAAAAATGGAGAGCAGAAGAGATCGAGGTTAAACTAACCAATTGTCTCAAAATTGTAATTAACAATTGCAAATGACATTTTAATCTCAAAGTCGTAATTAACAGCGCCTAATGGTGCTCTTTTAATCTAAAAATCGAAATTAACATCATTTTATGTTGGGTTAGGGGAACTGGAGTAGATGAACATTACTGTATGATGATTGTAAGCAAACGAATTTGGTGTTTCTAAACTTTTGGCTTCGAGATCTTATGGGTTTCAACTCTAGCCTACCCCAACTTGTTTGGGACTGAAAGGCTTGGTTGTTGTTGTTGTTGTTGTAAACTTTTGGCAAGCATAGAAAAAACCGACAATAAACAGAGAAAAATCAAGGCATGTTTTGTGGATTAAGAAAATATACCATATTCATTAAAAGATCACCACCCAGCTGGTGCGTGGCCTTGTGCTTGTAGAGGCATTTAGAAGATGGGGGCGGCATCAACATACTGGCAGCCTGATCAGCCGCAGTTTTGATCTTCCTTTTGAGTAAAGGCCCTAAAGTTTCAGTCTGCATATGAATAGCAAAACAAAAGGCAGACCTCAGCAGTGATATTGAATTACTGTATGAGATAGACTGATGCATATAGTGGATGCTCTTAGCCTTTTGCAGCGTGAACACTAGCTATGGACAGACAAAAAAACTAGTTAACTCAGCTTTGTCTAGATATGAATGTACTACCACCATCCAAAAGCTTAAGCCTTATTTATTTTTGAGAAATCAAAACAAGCAAAGTTTGACCAAAATTTTAGAACATTCTATCAACAAATATAATACTGTGTAGATACCGTAGGAAAATATATTTTATTATCTATTTAATGATATTAATTTTGTATTTTGCATGTTACTGATTTTTGGTAAAAGCTTAGTCAAACATGGTATAGTTTGACTTTCTAAAAATAATATAAGCCCAAAGCTTTGGGATGGAGGCAGTAGTATCTAGAGCTAAAACACATCTAGATACATCCGTATCTACAGATAGTTGAGTCAATTAATTTGGATCTGAGGGAGTATCAGATTCAGACTACATCATGGTAAGTTGGTTAAAAAAATTACCCCTGGGCGGTCCCTGCCCAGCTCGGCAGTGGCATTTCGCTTCTTGTGCTGCAGATCGGGCCATGCTCCTGCAGCAGGTGGGGCGCTATTCTCGTTCCCCATAGCCTCAGCACGGAACCTGGAGGTACCAACCTGATACAGAGAATATAGAGCATGGTGTCACAGAGGCTTTACGCACAAACAGCTGAAGACATGTGCTACTTTAAGCATATTCCAGAACAGGAACAGATTGAGGATGCAGAGACCAGAGAGACACTTAAAAGGTAAAGAGTGGATAAGCAAACGGAGTACCTGCTTCGCGGGGCTGGGGACGCAGCTCAGGCTCAGCCAACTGCCCACATGCGTGGTGGCCTTACGCTCCATTGCCCCCACCGCCGAGGTCTTGCCTTTCCTGTACAAGCTGACAAAAGATACAGTGAGGATCAGCAGAAACTACAAAGGTTGCAAATGTCGACAAATAAAGGAAGAACACCCCAATCCAAGCAAAGGTAGCCCCCGCCCCCACCCCCATCAATCACTCCCAGCTCGAGGGTGACCAGAAAGACACCCCTTTGCCCAGAATAGGAAAGAGATGCGCAAGATATCGAGGAGAGGAAAAAAGAACCGATCTCGAGAAAGGAGAGAACATTACTAGTCCTACCTAATCCGCTTGGGCTAGATGCAGCTTGCCCCTCCAAGCTGGATGCCTGGACGGTGGAGGCGAAAGGAGGGGATCGAGCTAGCGGCTTGCATCCGTCGGCAATCGGCACTCGATCGGGAGAGAAGGGGTGCTACATAAAGGGGAGGGGTAACATATTTTATTACACAGTGAACTTACTGATGTGACTAGTCATTACATGTCTCACTGAAACTAGGGCCCATAGTGTGGCACCCCAAATTTACTTGAAGCTGCCCGGCGGGACGCATTGGCGCGTCAAGAAACCCCCGAATTGTAGCGGGGAAATGAAACATTTCACAAAAATTCGAAATTCAAGCACACCGCCACGCGCCAAGCACGCGGCTGTTCCTTCCTCTTCCTCGGTTCCTCCTCCCCTATCCGAAAAAACCCCAAATCCCAAGCTCAAACCAAAAAAAAACAAAAAACAAATCCCCTGGCCGCCATGCATGTCCTCGTTAACCCGCTGGAGATCGTTCCCGGACGATGCGGACCACCCGCCCTGAGATCCAGAATTCCGTCCACCTCGAGGCACTGCGTGCTGTCTCGCAGCAGCGGCTTGAGGGCGCTGAAGAGGAAGTTCCGCCGGAAAGTGCTCATGGCAACCGTGCAAGCTCACCGGCGTGCTGTATCCCGAGAGGAACTGGTCAAAGCTTTGCTATTCGCCACACACAAAAAATTGCGGGCCAAGATCTGGTCAAAGCTTCGTCGATGGCTTGCCGCGAGAGGCTTGGAGTCCAGAGTCAATAAACTAGCTGCTCGAGGACTTGGGCGGTTTACACGGATTCATATTAACTGACTCAAGTTTGTTAGTCTAGTTAACAAATGCATCTAGATACATCCATATCTAGACAGAATTGAGTCAATTAATATGAATCAGAGGGGAGTACCTGAAAGTGTTTCATGCTACCAACTAATGCGCTGGCAGGAATCGCTGTAGAAGTAATTGTGCTACTACTTGTACGATGAACTGATTGTGTGGGTGTCGAATTTTGCAACGCGATCATCCACTGAATGCTTAATCTAGCGCCAAAGGCGTACAAATCATAACATACTACAGCACCAGAACATAAGAGTACGAATCATAAAGTAGCTCAACATTTTGCATCAGGGCTGGGTGGTCCTGAGACTACCGGGACGCCCCTGATGATCTCCGGGTGTGCATCCTCTTCAACGCAAAGCTGTGTACTCGGTCCACGGCCTCCTTCTGTAGGCTGGATAATCTCAGGTGCAGGACCTTCGTCTATGAGAGGCTCGTCATCAGTACCATCCACAGGTGCATCAGGGCTGGGTGGTCTTGAGACTACCCGGACGCCCGTGATGATCTCCGGGCGTGCATCCACTTCAACGCAAAGCTGTGTACTCGGTCCACGGCCTCCTTCTGTAGGCTGGATAATCTCAGGTGCAGGACCTTCGTCTATGAAAGGCTCGTCATCAGTACCATCCACAGGTGCATCAAACTGAGATTCATCTTCAAATCTCCCATCAAACTGAGAGACCTCTTTAACTCTATGCTTCTGCAATTAGTACATCAACCGATTAGACAAACATCTAAGGGATGCAACCTGAACAAATGCCGTTTTACATATTTACCTTCTCATCTGGCACAGCACATGTCCCAGAGCTGAAACCCGTTTCCTGAAGCAAGCGCTTTTTCTCTCCTTCCCGTCCATCCATCTGCAACAAGTTAAATTTGAGTACAGAACCTTGCACAGCAATGCAAACTATTGATTGAAACAGCGGCAGCATCAATATAAATAATTAACTACATATGCCAGCACACATACAGTGTGAGCAAGATCTGCTTCTCCTGCTAAAGGATCATTATATGGTTCACCATGCTAAACCCGCCTAACATATGTGCGGTCCATCCCAAAAATGTGTAAATGATCTGCCACTACAGGGTGAGGCCTCTTCTCACCATTCATACATGTGCAGCGCGGGCAATACACGTCCAGGTTGTGACCATCATGAGCTCTAATAAACCCCATAAAGGGTTGAACACCATTTATATATGAAGGGGAACATAAGTGTCCATGCAGTTTCCAAGTTCTGTCCATCTGTTTAATTATGAGATACAGTGGTTGGTGATTAATTTAAGGCGAAGTAGGAAATGTATATCCATCGAGTACAAAACTATACTACATGATTATGCATTTCAGCAATCATGTCGAGTACAAAACAAAAAATGCCCATCGACATTTTAGCAAACAGATCGTGTACAAAACTCTGCCATGGCATTTCAGCAAATTAACGGATCGAGTGCAGAACTGACTCTATATGCCCACGCAAATGAACAAATTGATCGATGACAAATCGAGCGGAAAACTATAAAGTGCCAATTAGTTCGAGCATACTGACGAATTTTTTTAGCAGCATCAAGAAAATATAAATCGTTAGGCTGTCTTGCCCGATACATGATTGAGCTAGAGATAGCAGCCCTACCGTGGATCAACTTGACCGCCGGTGCGTCTCGAGAAGAACGACGGGGAGGGGAAGCTTCTTCTTCGCACGGACGGGACGGGGAGGGGAAGCTCTTCGCACGGACGGGGATAAGTTGTGTACGGGTGGGTGGGGGGTCATGCGGCCGGGCCGCCGGGGTGATAATTAAGGTTGGTAGGTGGCGTTTAATGGAGTTGCGTGTGTAATTTGCCGTGCACAAGGTTGAGGAATAGGCGGTTCCCTTTGCCGCGCGCACAATTCAAACTATCCCGCCCATGTAGTTTAAATTCGCCATATTTTTGTTAAATCGACATAAAGTCATGTGAGTGGGGGAAAATTAGCAAAGTTGCTTGAAAAATAGTAAAACTCTGGAATTATCCTTTAAATATGCTCTACTTCGTGTGAAAATCGGGGTGTGGAAGCATGTTGAGCTGTTTTATTTGTACTTTCTTCATTAAAACTCCCATTTTATGCACTTTGGATGGAAAGAAATCATTTGTACATAAATTTTGACAACGCCATTTGCAAACACTAATTGTTTACATGCCAAGATGCACCCATCCACCAAATATATATGTGGCAAAAGTTTATCACAATCTAGCCACTACAAGAGATGGGGGATTTGTTGACGAAAACCCTGGTGACAAAAATGCATACCGTCAAGGATTTGTCCTTATAGGTGACGAATTCATCTTTCGTCAAGCATTTAAGGTAATGCTTGACGGTATGATTGTTCGTCAACAAAAAATCGTCACCCATTACCCAAGCGGGAAGGGCTTCCATCGTGTCTGATAATAGGTGACGAAATCAAAGATCGTGGTGACGAAATAATACTAAGTTACTTTATTAAATGTTATTAGTTTTATATATCATGCGTGACCCACTTGTCAGGAACATATTTAATTAAGTAAAAATTGTGGTTTGGAAGAATCGAACCAGGGCTTTGGCGTGACCGACGCGGAGTCTTACCGCTAAGGTAGATATGGAATTTTGATCTCGATCCGTAACTTGTCTATTCTACATATTTATTTCAATGGTGTGATCTAGATGTTACGACATAATAATTCCCTTATTAATATTTATGTCGGCCGAGGGTGCCTCGTTTAAGTCGCGCCGCTAGCAGACACGGCCTATATAGGTGATCTTGCTAACAGTCGAATCGACTAGGGTTCTCGTCGAGGTGAGAAGAATTCCGTGAAGGCTCCATTGTGGTGGCGGCGAGACGCATCATCGGTGAGTTCTCCTGATTGTTCGTTAGGTCTAGATTTTTTAATCAGTTGTCAAGATCTGTTCTGAAGAACGTTGGCATGTTCTTAACTGAATTGTAGGCAATGGATCGAAGTTGGATAACTGATGGCACCAAGAAGTTCACAACAAAGTACATGGCAGGTGTTAGGGATTTCATCAAGTTTGCGCAAGAACACTTGGACAATACAGATGAACCAATCTTGTGCCCTTGCAAGGACTGCCTAAATCTGATACGTCAGGATATAAAAACAGTCGAGGATCACTGCAATTGTTCAGGTATGTCCATGACGTATACAAGATGGACTAGACATGGGGAAGATTTTAGTGATGACGAAGGGCGGGATAGAGACGACGATGGTGCTTATGATAGTGACAACGATGAAGAGGAAGACAATGGTGATTGTTATGTTGATGATTCGTCTAGTATGATCGATGAACTGCAGAAGTCTGGAAATAAAGGTCCTGACCTGCCAAATCTGTATGCTAATCTAATTGAGTCAGCGAAAAAAGAACTTTATGAGGGATGCACCTCTTTCACTAGGTTGTCGTTCATTATTAAGCTCCTTCATGTCAAATCATACAGCCGGATAACAAACAGAGGATTTGATCTCTTACTTCAGCTTTTACGTACAGCTTTGCCAGATGTGGACTTTCCCAAATCATATGCTGATGCTAAGAGTGTTCTTTCTGATGTTGGGCTTGGTTATGAGACAATTCATGCATGCAAGTTTGATTGTTCTTTATTTTGGGGAGATCACAAGGACGATACGAACTGCCATGTTTGTGGATTATCAAGATATAGAGACCCTACTGGAAAAAAGAAAATCCCTCACAAGGTGTTAAGGTACTTTCCTATAATTAAAAGGTTGCAGAGACTATTTGTTAAAAAGGAAATGTCGACACATACTAGATGGCACAAAGAGAAGAGGGTTGTTGAGCACAATGTACTGAGGCACCCTGCTGATGGTGAGGCATGGAAGCACTTTGATGGCAAGTTTGATTGGTTTGCTAAAGATCCTCGTAACATAAGACTAGGTTTTGCCACAGACGGCTTCAGTCCCTTTGGAAGTATGAGTAATCCTTACAGTATGTGGCCTGTTTTTGTGATTCCTTACAACTTCCCACCATGGATGTGCATGGATCAATCGAATTACATGATGGCATTGCTAATCCCCGGAAAGTATTCCCCAGGGAAAGATTTTCATGTATTTATGCAGCCTCTGATAAAAGATATGATGCAGCTATGGAGTGGTGTGGAGACATTTGATGCATGCACACAGGAATATTTCCCATTGCATGCTGCGTTTCTTTGGTCTATTCATGATTATCCTGGATATGCCACTATGTCAGGCCGAAGCACAAGAGGATTTCATGCGTGTGTGCATTGCGATGAGAATCCTTGCGCTGAATCTTTGAAAAACAAAATTGGATATATTGGGCATCGGCGATTTCTTGATAAAAGTCACCCATACAGGAGAAGCAGACTTTTCAATGGTAAAGCTGAGCCTAGAGATCCACCAAGGAAGTACACAACCAAAGAGGTAGCTGCGAAGGTAGAAAGTGTTAAGGATTTTGAACATGGGAAAAATCCAATAAGTAGAAAGCGGAAGCGTGCAACTGTACCCGGTGAACCAACATGGCACCTGAAAGTCAGCTTACATCATCTACCGTACTGGCCAGAACTTAAGATAGCTCACAACTTAGATGTGATGCATATTGAGAAGAACATATGTGACAATATTGTTGGTACACTACTTGAACTTGAGGGCAGGAATAAGGACACTGTTAGTGCTAGAATTGATTTGAAGAAATTCAAAATGTGGGAGAAGTATTGGTTGAAGAAAATTGTGAAGGATGATGGTGATGCAGCAGTAACTTATGCGAAGCCCCCTGCACCGTGGACGCTTTCGAAGGAACAGAAGAGACATTTGTGTAGGTATTTGGCAAACACTAGGTTCCCAGATGGTTATTGCGCAAACTGGGGAAGATGTGTGAATATTGATGGTTGTAAGGTTACCGGTATGAAGACGCATGATTGCCACATACTTCTGCAGCGAGTGTTGCCGGCTGGGCTCAAGGGAATTGCATCCAAGGAAATGTATGTGGCTATTGCAGAGCTAGGAAGATTTTTTAGGGAGCTGTGTGCCAAAACCCTGAAAGTTGATGTGCTGAATCGATTGAAGGTTGAAATTGTTGTGATCCTATGCAAACTTGAGAAGCTCTTCCCCCCAGCTTTTTTTGATGTAATGGTGCACTTAGCTATTCATCTTCCTGAGGAGGCTCTTTTGAGGGGTCCTGTTCATTATGGTTGGATGTATCCAGTTGAGAGAAGATTAGGTTATCTAAAGTCTACGGTCCGTAACAAAGCAAGGCCAGAAGGTTCTATCGCAGAGAGCTACATTGTTGATGAGTGTTTGATTTTTTGCTCTAGATTTTTCAAGGATGGCACAGAAACAAGATTTAACAAAGATGATAGGAACCAAGACATACGGAGAAAACCTGATCCTGACGAGATGGAAGTATTTTCAGTTGGAGCTAAAGGTCTTGGGAAATCCATTTTGAAACATTTTGACAAGGAATTTGACAAAATGGTTTGGTATGTGCTGAACAACTGTGACGATGTAGAACGTTATATCAAGTAAGTAGTTAGCTTCACTTTAATAACTACTTCTCAATGTTGCAGACATAATTGTCCTGTATTTCATATGTGTTTTTTCTATGTTTCAGTGAATTCCGACAAGAATTGGGAGGTAGGGGTGTGCGTGACATGGAGGAGACGGTTCAGAGAGAGTTTGCAGGTTGGTTTGCAAACCATGTGAGACAGTTGGACAATGCATCAGAAGATTTGAAGTCTCTGGCTGCTGGGCCAGACCGGCGTGTAGTAGTATACGCTGGTTGCAACGTAAAGGGTGCGAGGTTTCGCACGCTTACTCGGGATAAAGACCTGAAGACTCAAAATTCGGGCGTAGCGACTAAGGGATCTTTTGGTGATGCAGATGAGACCGAGTACTATGGTGTTCTGCAAGAAGTTCTTGAACTGCAGTACGGGAGTAACAAGCACGGTGACAGGTCCGTGTACTTGTTTCGTTGCGACTGGTTCGACCTGCGAGCATTGTTCCCGAATATCAGTACATTCCCGATCTAAATCTGCTAGACATTGTTCCCGATTTATTAATTTGTTTCATCTTCGTCTCCTATATATGTAGGTTCTTGCATATTTGCTACTTAGTTTACTTGATTCGTCGTACGATTGACTAGTTCATATGCTCGATCTGTGATCTTTTTTAGTTTTCTTGATTCCTCATTTGATTTACTAGTTCATATGGTCGATCTGTCACTTCCTTTTTACATTACTTGATCCCCAATTTGTTTCCTAGTTCATATGCTCGATCTGTGACTAGTACATTACTTTGTTTACTGCAGTGCTGCCCGGTGGGACGCTCCGGCTATCTGCGATTTCTTTCGAGAAGGAATCACCTTTGCGAGTGTTGACATCCGTGGTGACACGAAAGTTCTGTGGAGGTCATGGCACATGCAGATTCCTCCTGAGTACTACGTCGATCTCCAGGACGAGTACTTCAAGTACACTGGTCATCCGAGGGCTGGCATGGCTACCATGGCAGCCAGACTCATTGATTCATCTTACGGTGATATGAAGAAGAAGTTCCACCACCATCGGCACAGACTGTGGGGGGACTTCCCACTTCCAAATATGAACATCGACTATGCAGCCATTGATGCTTGGGTCTCTTACGAGCTCTACCGCAAGATCGTGGTCGACAGAGTCCTTGATGCTGCATGACCACCTGATATTTTGGTTTTGTGTCCCTCCTGCGTGAGGTGCTTTTGGCTACTACTCAGTTATTTTCAAACTGTAGATGCTTTTTGCTAGTTGGTTTTTACTATATATAAGTAAATATTTTGCCATGAAATGTCAACAATTGTACTGTGAGGTTTCAATTTTGCTGATTACCAACACAGATTGTATTTATGAAAACAAAACTTGAAACTAACAACAGCAACTACAAGTCGAAAAAAGGAGACATAAAAGTACTAAACTTGTGGGACAAAGGGATATGTAATCTACACAACTCTTCACGCAAAAAAGATAAACCATCAACGATTTGTTGTACCCATTTGTTCAATTTCCGTCAAGATAGTCTGCATTACTTTTTAGTTGAGATATGTACCCCCACAACGGTCTTCTCCTCCATAATTTATTGTGTAAACCCCCACAACGGTCATCTCCTCCTTATTTTATTGTGTAAACACCTACAACGGTCATCTCTCCCTTATAAACACCCACACGGCCATCTCTTCTGTCAATAGGTTCTGCCTCTCTCTTCTTGGTTCTGCCTCTCTCTTCTTTGTTCACATACAGTTGATCCATTGCCATGGCTTCCACGTCTCGGACGCGGAGGGGAAGGGGAAGGGGAAGGGGAAGGGGAAGTGGATCATCATCATTGCCACCACCACCGTCAACACTGCCATTGATCATAGAGGAGTTCTTCATCGTCGTCTGTGAAGACCCTTTGGTCAAGAAGGTATGTACGCGTTCCCACATATATGATGCATGTGATTAATTATGGGCATGTTTTAAAAAACCTTTAATTTGAAACGATCGGCGCTCGATCTCTTTGCAGAAACTACCAAACAAATTTGCGGACTATCTTCACGGCCAGGAGCCAGCTAAGGTGTATCTGCGAGCAGCTGACTGCGGTCCTCGTCTCTGGACCGTGGAGGTCCTATTTGACGGACAAGGCCGGATGTACCTCGACAAGGGCTGGGAGAAATTCGCCATCGCGCATGGTGTGGATTTCGGCTGGTTCTTACACTTCAAATATGAAGGCGATGATGTGCTCACAGTGAAGGTGTTCGACGGAACAATGTGCAGGAGGTACTACTACTCAGACGGCGAAGATACTGACGATGAAAGCGACGACGACGTGAAGCCATGCATCCATCCCCTTTAGATAAGGGGATTATGACCAAGAATTTATATGTAGCTTCATATGCATCGATTTAGAGATCTAGCTATTTTCTATATATTATGCATGTAAAAAATAATATCACATTTCCACTATTATTCGAGCACCACATCCTCCAAATTGTCATGTGAGGTTTCAATTTTGCTGATTACCAACACAGATTGTATTTATGAAAACAAAACTTGAAACTAACAACAGCAACTACAAGTCGAAAAAAGGAGACATAAAAGTAGTAAACTTGTGGGACAAAGGGATATGTAATCTACACAACTCTGCTGTAGCCAAACATCTACACAAATGCAGCGTGCATCAACATGAAAAAAGAGATAAGATGTGCAGCAGTAATGCTTCTGCAACAGCAAACAACATATAAACATGACATCGTCTTAAACAACTGGGTATGATTGCCCAGGTTCCAAATAACAAAAGTAGAACATAGTCTTTGAAACATGACATAGTTTAACCATGAACCTCCAGGGGAACAACTAAACAGAAACTAAATTTAGTGGACAACATGAGGGCCAACAGCTGGACCGACGAGCGGGATGAGGCCAGTCTTGACGTAGTCCCTGAGGAACTTGCCAAAGGCAGCGTGCTTCGCCTTGCTAGCAGCCTTGTGCTTGTGCGCGCTACCTTTTCCAACTCCCGTCGCGTGCTGGATCAGACTCTCAATATCCTTCGGGAAAACCCTGCCGCAGAATGGGCAATTAGGCTTACCGTCCCGGCGGAAAGGGATCTGGCCAGTCTTCAGCTTCTTCAGAACGAAGCGGCTCTTCCGGTCCCGGTCCTCCTTGTCGCTGCCAATGTCGTCAGAGTCTTCCTGCGAATTTGAAAGTAAAGAAGAAGTGAGAGAAGGAAATTAACTGAAATACAATTCAAGCATTAAATATTTTTTATGAACATTAATATCAATAAGCAGGAATTCAAGAATGGTGGTCATAAATTACATGCACCTGATCATTCATTTGTTCCCTAAATAAAAATGATGTACACACTATTACATGCATCTGATCACTCTGCTATGATCCATATTCGGATGAATTTAAGTTTGAAATGCAGTGAGCATTACACTAAGCAGGTATGATTCATCACACACAAGGAATCATGACCTAATTAAGATAACTGTCATCTACTAATTTGAAACATGCATGAATATTCATGGTACCATAAATCATTTGGTTCATACTTTGGTACAGTTGAATCAAGATGTGCATCAAATATTACAAATCTAGTAACTACAAACCATAAATCGGATGAGTAAGAACCCCCAGAATCATCAATTTGTACAACAAGTTGCAGACAGGGCAAATCAATCTACCGTACGAGCAAACCCTAAGGTGAACAGTAAGATCAAGAAAAACAGGGGATCGATCGGAAAAGTAGAGTACCTCGCTGCAGTTGTCCGAGGCCTCCTCTTCGAACTCGTCGCACTCTCTGGGGCCATATAGCTCGCGGTACTGCCTGGAGTGGCGGTAGAACGGGTCATTCGGATCAAAGCCCTGGTCATCTGCTTGTGCCGCGGGAGCGAGGACGTCTCCGTTGGCCTCATCAGCGACGGCGACCACGGCCGGTTGGGCGGAGCCCTCCACGGTCACGGCGCGGCGAAGAGCGGCTCTGCTAGTTCCGGAGGAAGATCCCGCCTCCGCGGCGTCGACGACTACCGGAGCATCGCCGTCGCTTCTGTCGACGTTGACGACCGCACTCGCCTCCGGCTCGTCTCCGCGAACACGCTTCATCTTCGGGATCTTCGGTGGAAGGGGAGGTCGGTGGTGCGCTGGTGGAGGTGCAATCAGGGTTTTTTGCCAGATTGGGGAATAGAAGTTGCGGGTGGGAGAGACGATGGGGCCGATGGATATACAGTAGATGCTGCCGTTTGGGTTCCTCTGTGTGACGCGTGCGTGTGAAAACGTGGATTCCTGCATGTAGTCCACTTTCCCATTACTTTGACATGGGTCCCACGCATGACGGATGGGCAGGCACAGAATTTTCAAGATGGGTATTAAAAACTATAAAATATTTTAAATACGAATTAGTGATCACACATAGAAAGAAATAAATAAAAATGAATCGAGTATGTAAATTCTTTCGAATTTCTAAGAATTTCATAACATGATTAGGGCTGGAATTTTGAGTGTTTGGTCAAACCTAAGATGTACATGCTTGACAAGTGATGCCTCTTCTTGAGTTTAGGGGATGAATTTTTGAAAATTTTCAAACCAAACTGCCAAGATAGCATGCAAGCGTCATTACCCACATGTTGATGCACCCTTGTGCCAAATTTCAGTCCATTTGAAGTTAGGTACCTCAAAAAATGGTGTCCCCATGGTGTAGATGTGTCGAAAGAGGGGTTTTCTCGGACGAAAAGAGGGGGAATGGCCAAAAACTGACCAAACCACCATGGATTGGGGCAAGATTTGGCACCCTTGTGCACATTGTGATATGACACCTTGGTTGCTATGGGTTTTGATTTTTTGGAGTTGGTGGCATGGTGTCCCCATGGTGTAGATGTGTCGAAAGAGGGGTTTTCGGACGAAAAGAGGGGGGATGGCCAAAAACTGACCAAACCACCATGGATTGGGGCAAGATTTGGCACCCTTGTTCACATTGTGATATGAAACCTTGGTTTCTATGGGTTTTGATTTTTTCGAGTTGGTGGCATGGTGTCCCCATGGTGTAGATGTGTCGAAAGAGGGGTTTTCGGACGAAAAGAGGGGGAATGGCCAAAAACTGACCAAACCACCATGGATTGGGGCAAGATTTGGCACCCTTGTGCACATTGTGATATGACACCTTGGTTGCTATGGGTTTTGATTTTTTGGAGTTGGTGGCATGGTGTCCCCATGGTGGAGATGTGTCGAAAGAGGGGTTTTCGGACGAAAAGAGGGGGAATGGCCAAAAACTGACCAAACCACCATGGATTGGGGCAAGATTTGGCACCCTTGTGCACATTGTGATATGAAACCTTTGTTGCTATGGGTTTTGGTTTTTTGGAGTTGGTGGCATGGTGTCCCCATGGTGGAGATGTGTCGAAAGAGGGGTTTTCGGACGAAAAGAGGGGGGAATGGCCAAAAACTGACCAAACCACCATGGATTGGGGCAAGATTTGGCACCCTTGTTCACATTGTGATATGAAACCTTGGTTTCTATTGGTTTTGATTTTTTGGACTTGGTGTCATGGTGTCCCCATGGTGTAGATGTGTCGAAAGAGGAGTTTTCGGACGAAAAGAGGGGGGAATGGCCAAAAACTGACCAAACCACCATGGATTGGGGCATGATTTGGCACCCTTGTGCACATTGTGATATGAAACCTTGGTTGCTATGGGTTTTGATTTTTTGGAGTTGGTGGCATGGTGTCCCCATGGTGGAGATGTGTCGAAAGAGGGGTTTTCGGACGAAAAGAGGGGGAATGGCCAAAAACTGACCAAACCACCATGGATTGGGGCAAGATTTGGCACCCTTGTTCACATTGTGATATGAAACCTTGGTTGCTATGGGTTTTGATTTTTTGGAGTTGGTGGCATGGTGTCCCCATGGTGTAGATGTGTCGAAAGAGGGGTTTTCGGACGAAAAGAGGGGGGAATGGCCAAAAACTGACCAAACCACCATGGATTGGAGCATGATTTGGCACCCTTGTGCACATTGTGATATGAAACCTTGGTTGCTATGGGTTTTGATTTTTTGGAGTTGGTGGCATGGTGTCCCCATGGTGTAGATGTGTCGAAAGAGGGGTTTTCGGACGAAAAGAGGGGGGAATGGCCCATTCATGTTCCATTCATGTGTCCAAAGAGGGGTTTTCGAACGAAATGAGGGTCCCAAATTTAGATTTTTTTCATGCATCCCATTCATGTTCTGGTATTTTTTAAATATACATGTACAGTTCCATTTTCAGAGTAATATTTTTTCTTCCACGGCAAAACCTTGTTCCCTCCAAATTTTAGTACGACGGCTGCCAAAACACACAAATTTTTCGTTCCCTCCACTCCTCCCGCGCACCCCACCTATCAAATATTTCGCCCTCCCTTATATACGTCGTGCCTCTCCCCCATGATTTACGAGCATCTTAACTCCCCACCCCCCCGACCTCATCCTCTCGTGCTCACCCCGATCCGGTGTCTTCGCCGGACGTTCTTCCATCTCGCAACTATCTCCCCGGCCGGTGGTCGCCATGGCCGGCAGTCGTCGAAACGTCGGGGGGAAGGAAAATCGCGCACACACGCCGAAGAAGGCGCCCAGCTCGAAGAAACGCCAAGGTAAATCTGTCGGTGATCGGCTTGTTGTTGTGTTTTTCGGATGGTTAGATCGAGAGATCGGTTTTACATGTCTACCACGCCCGTTTGACCTATATCTAGATCTTGCATATTTGATAGATCCAATCCCGACATCATACGTATAGGGTTTATCGTTTTTATTCCAGAGACAATCATGCCGTGCTATACAATCTTTGCCATCCCGCTGCTGTACAATCTTTTGCATAGACAATTGTTTGCCGAAACACTTAACTGAACTAATTCTAGCCGTTGCCGAAAACAGCCTGACGAGCTACAGTGAACAACGACATTGCTTCAGACTTTTATTCCTCAGTTTCAGAGGGAAGCACAGTTTGATCTAGAACAATTGTTTGCTGTTTTCTATGGAACTAGTTAGTTTGCACGTGCAATGCACGTCTTAACAATGTAATGAAGTTTTTTTAATCATGTACTTTGTTTCATCAGTCTATTTATTTCCACAATTTTTGTTTATCTATGTCTTTCAAAAGTCAAAAATCAAATTTCAGCACATATCTGAACTTCTATCAGCAGAAATCTGAACTTCTATCAGCACATATCTGAACTTCTATCGGTATAGGACTGAACTACCCATACCTCATTACGTGCATACCAAGCCCGCCAAGCTATCAACAGACATGCATAATTCAGTGTGCGAGGGGAGTCTCTTGTGTCAATTATTTGTTACGAGTAGATATCTAAAAGCACATGATGTCCCTTAGCCTGGCATATGTCCCCTCTTATGTTTTGTTCGCCGACATCATACGTAGACTCTTATGTTTTCAATCATTTGCTGCTGTACAATATTTTGCAAAGACAATTATTTGCTGTTTTCTATGGAATTGGCCCCCTCTTATGTTTTGTTCATGCTCCGCTCTTCCGATTATTTCAGCGGAGACACAAAAACCCGTCAAGCCGGCATATGAGCTTGCCAAGGAGAAACAAATGCAAGAAAATGTAGTACGCATGGAAAAAAATTTCGCTGACAGATATGGACCTGGCCACAAATTTCAGAAAGATTTCACTGGTTTTGCACGTACATTAGTGTATGGTGGGGTACAAATAGGAACTAGTAACAATCTAAAGGACACAGACTGCGAAGAGATGGAGGTCGAAGAGGACCCTTCGTATGAACCGAATCCAGAAGAGATAGCTACTGCTGATGATGATCTTCATTCAGATGAGGATCAGCGCACTGTCGGCAAAACTTCAGCTCAGGTCTGTGGAACTATGTCTGAACTATGATAGGAAATACGTACATGCTAAATGTTTCCTACTAATGTAGCCTCTACTTTGCTTGCAGATAGTTGCTTCTTCTGCAATAGTTGCACAGAAGAAGCGATCCAGACCTGAAGTTGCACCATCCAACATTGCAACAAGATCAATGGCAACAACTGAACCTCAAGCTGGGTCATCTGATGAGCCGACGGCCACTGCTGGTCTGAACACTGAAGGAGCACCCTCACCTAACCAGATCATGACATCTGGAGGCAGCACCTCATCTCCTGAGGACAATCAAATTGTAAACTTTGAGCGGCAAGGTATGAAAATTTGTAAAAACTAAACACTGTACCGCATATTTTCATATAAAAGAGAATCATTTCATATCTCTTATTTCAGAGACATTGACAACATCTGACGGTAGTAAGAGAAAGAGAGGTGGACGCAGACGTACCATGGGCCATGGACTACATGAGTACACAAGAAGACATGGTGGCAATAAGATGCCAATTGAATTCACTCCTGGTGTCAGGAGACCCAAGGATTATGTCCAGTCAGCAAAGCTGAGCAATGAGGTTGGTATTCACATCCGTGAAAAAATGCCGCTTGCAACACACTGGACACAGTACAGGAAAGATGCAACTCTCAAACATGTCATTCCTCATGCTATAAGTACAGTAGCGGTGAGTCCTGTACAATCTTGGTTTAACCTAATTAGTATGCTACATGATCAACTATCTAAGAATCTACTGATTAATGCTTCACTATTTTGCAGGGAAAGTTTAATATGGACAAAAATGATGAGGTGGCTCAAGATGTGTGCACTGATATGCTGCAAGTTAGTATTCGGCAGTTCCGATATAGGCTTAAAAAGGAGTATTGGCCCAAAATTAAAAATCTCACACTGGAGCAAGCATATCTCGAGAAGCCAGGTCACGTAGAAGAGAAAAGCTGGAAAGAACTGGTGAAAAGATGGTTTGATGAGAAGTACCAGGTACATAAACGTTATTCCTTTCAATAACAGCTACTGAATTCTTACATTTCTCTGATCTGGATAAATAAAATGCATGTACTGAACATAGGGACTGTGTGTAATAAATGGAAAGAACAGAGAAGCTGTGAAACAGTTCCATACCACTGGATCTCGAAGCTATGTTGCTCACTGGGAACATCTAGTAAGTGTTCTGAATTTCCCAATACAGTTCATACTTCTGTCATACACAGTGTACAATGGTAATGTGCATTCTACATTTTTTCAAGCAGAAGGCTCAGCAGCAGGAACAAGAAACCTCTCCAATTGAATTTTTTAGAATCACACACACTACCAAGGATAACATTATGAGTCCTGAAGCAAAAAGTGCATATGTAAGAAATATTTCTTATTAGCACAATATAATATAATCCAGTTTTGTATGTTGTCCATGCAATGATTGTAATCTTTATGCAGGATCAAATGGTGGCAAAAAAAGCGGCGCCACGCAATGAAGATGAACCTGATTTGACTGATTTGCAAATTGTTCAGCTAGTTCTGAGCGAGAAAAGCACATCCACCACCTGCAACAGCACATTCCTACCAAGATTGGGCGTCGCAACAAGTTCCAGGAAGTCTTCTGTCTCAGCTACACGCATCCGAGAGCTACAACAAAGACTGGCAGATCAAGAGCAGAACTCCATACAGGCAGCTGAAACGTACCACAGTGAGATGCAGGCAAAACTGCAAGAACAAGATGAAAAATTTGAAGACATCAGGAAGAAGCAGGAGGAAGAACTTGAAGCTGTGAAGAAAGCCCAAGAAGAAAAGACTCTGGCTTATGAAAAGAGGCTGACAGAAATGGATGCCGTGCTTAATTTGCTCTTGAGGACATCCCAGCCACCATCCATGTCTCAATCCCAGGGCAACTAATCTATTGCACCACCGTCCTACAACATTATTAATCATAGGTCTTTTAATTTCTTTGTGTTCCAATTGTAATTTTCTTATGAATCTTTCGGTCTGTGAGAGACATATATACTTCTTGTGCCACCATTTAAGTATGATATTTATTGTCTACTTTTTGATATTTCGCCAGTTTTTTTGTTCCCCAAATTTCGCAAATAATTCAAATGCTCTCAAATTTTGTCAAATTCAAAAGGTGACGGAAAATGTCACAACGTCACTATTAAATGAAACCACGTGGCACCAATTTGTGGTCCCACTTGTCAGAATTTGTGGGTCCCACCAGTCAGCATTATTGGGACCCATATGTCGGCAACAACCTGGTCCCACTTGTCTGAATTTTGTGGATCCCACCGGTCAGAATATTGTGGGTCCAGCTTGTCATAATATTTTGTCGGTCCCACCAGTCAGCACCATGCCGGTCCCACATGACAGATATCCATGTCAGCGCCGTCGGACCCATGTTGTCAGAAGCCAAATGGGACCCACATGTAAGGCCACGTATGCTTTTTTTGGACCAATCAGAAACTTCCCAAGATTTAGATATTGACGAAAGTTGCAATTTTTCGTGACAAACCTGTCTGTCAACAATGAACCTTTGATGTTGACGAATTTGCAGGTCGTCACCATCAAACATTTGACGTTGACGAAAAAATGCATACCGTCACCCCCGATATTTTATGACGGAGCTTCCTTGACGAACCCCATGACGATCAAATTTTGTCACCGCGAAGTAATCCTTGACGAAAATTGGCCTTAATATGACGAAAGTGATTTGTCAAAAAAATTGTTTTCCTTTGTAGTGAGCAGATATGCATAATTAGTGAGGGACCCCTTTTGATTTTGTGCAATTTCCACTAATTAGGTAGAGATCGAGAAGGGTTAATTAATTAGGCCATGTTAGGGGTTATGTGTTTTAATAGGTTGTGTGGATTCAAATACAACTTCTTTATTTGTGTGCTATGATTAATCAAAACTAGATCGATCGACTGCGCACACATTATTAGAGGCGCATGCCTTTGCGCACAAAGTGCATGTGTGTGTTGTTGGCCACCAACGAGAGAGAGAGAGAGAGAGAGAGATAGAGGTAGAGAGAGCTACATACGAGAGAGCGATTGAAATCCCCAAATTAAACACATATATATGCATGGCACATTTAATTTAATTAGAGGACCGCGAGGCACCCCTGGCCTGCTTGATGCATAATTAAGTGTCATTGGCCTATATATATAGGGTTTAATTAGGGTTTAGGGTTTAGGGTTAGGAGGTTAGGGTTTAGGGTTTAATGTTTATGGTGTTTAGGGTTTAGGGATTAGGGATTAGGGTTTATTTAGGGTTTAAGGTTTAGGGATCATCGATCGAGTGCGCACACACACATTATTAGAGGCACACGCGCCTTTGCGCATAAAGTGCATGCGTATATGTGTGTGTTTTTTGGCCACCAACGACATATAGATGATCGAGAGAGAGAGATTGAAATCCCCCAAGAATATGTTCAAATATATATTAAAATATATGCACGAATTAATGCATGCATGGTAGGCCATGCATGCACACTAATTATATATATATATTATGAGGA
Organism: Lolium multiflorum; assembly: GCA_030979885.1. Classification (NCBI taxonomy): domain Eukaryota; kingdom Viridiplantae; phylum Streptophyta; class Magnoliopsida; order Poales; family Poaceae; genus Lolium; species Lolium multiflorum. The sequence goes on along the minus strand of CM061753.1, from coordinate 166,305,750 downwards.
AACTTAATCAAATGTGTTTTCATTCGAGAGAACTTGTCAAAATTCAAGTTAATTAATTTATCATCGATAATTATATAATTAATTAATGAATCTCAGGGAGATGTTATACAACATATGATCGATATATAGGCCATGTATATATTAATTGGTTTTAATCTACCGTTTTTGCTAGCTAGCTGCATGCTATATATAGAGCATGTTTTTATTAGATCGGGTTATAGCTAGTATAGTTTAGGGTTATGTGTTTTAATTAACTAGGGTTTGATTAGCTAGGGGTTAGTTATATATATATGGTTTAGGGTTAATGCATGTCACATTTAATTTAACTAGAGGACCGCGAGGCACCCCTGGCCTGCTTGATGCACAATTAAGTGTCGTTGGCCTATATATATAGGGTTTAATTAGGGTTTAGGGTTAGCTAGCTGGGTTTAGGGTTTAGTGTTTTGGGTGTTTAGCTAGGGTCTAGGGTTTAGGGTTTAGTGTTTACTGTGTTTAGAGGGTCTAGGGTTTAGTGTTTAGGGTGTTTAGGGTCTAGGGTTTAGGGTCTAGTGTTTAGGGTCTATGGTTTAGGGTTTAATTAGTGTTTAGGGTGTTTAGGGTTTAGGGTTTAGTGTTTACGGTGTTTAGGGTCTAGGGTTTAGGGTTTAGTGTTTAGGGTCTAGGGTTTAGGGTTTAATTAGTGTTTAGGGTGTTTATAGGGTTTAGGGTTTAGGGTTTAGGGTTTTAGGGTTTAGGGTTTAGGGTTTAGGGTTTAGGGTTTAGGGTTTATGGTTTAGGGTTTACGGTGTTTAGGGTCTAGGGTTTAGGGTTTAGTGTTTAGGGTGTTTAGGGTCTAGGGTTTAGTGTGTTTAGGGTGTTTAGGGTTTAGGGGATTAGGGATTAGGGTTTTAGGGTTGTTTAAGGTTTAGGGATCATCGATCGAGTGCGCACACACACATTATTAGAGGCACACGCGCCTTTGCGCATAAAGTGCATGCGTATATGTGTGTGTTTTTTGGCCACCAACGACATATAGATGATCGAGAGAGAGAGATTGAAATCCCCCAAGAATATGTTCAAATATATATTAAAATATATGCACGAATTAATGCATGCATGGTAGGCCATGCATGCACACTAATTATATATATATTATGAGGAAACTTAATCAAATGTGTTTTCATTCGAGAGAACTTGTCAAAATTCAAGTTAATTAATTTATCATCGATAATTATATAATTAATTAATGAATCTCAGGGAGATGTTATACAACATATGATCGATATATAGGCCATGTATATATTAATTGGTTTTAATCTACCGTTTTTGCTAGCTAGCTGCATGCTATATATAGAGCATGTTTTTATTAGATCGGGTTATAGCTAGTATAGTTTAGGGTTATGTGTTTTAATTAACTAGGGTTTGATTAGCTAGGGGTTAGTTATATATATATGGTTTAGGGTTAATGCATGTCACATTTAATTTAACTAGAGGACCGCGAGGCACCCCTGGCCTGCTTGATGCACAATTAAGTGTCGTTGGCCTATATATATAGGGTTTAATTAGGGTTTAGGGTTAGCTAGCTGGGTTTAGGGTTTAGTGTTTTGGGTGTTTAGCTAGGGTCTAGGGTTTAGGGTTTAGTGTTTACTGTGTTTAGAGGGTCTAGGGTTTAGTGTTTAGGGTGTTTAGGGTCTAGGGTTTAGGGTCTAGTGTTTAGGGTCTATGGTTTAGGGTTTAATTAGTGTTTAGGGTGTTTAGGGTTTAGGGTTTAGTGTTTACGGTGTTTAGGGTCTAGGGTTTAGGGTTTAGTGTTTAGGGTCTAGGGTTTAGGTTTTAATTAGTGTTTAGGGTGTTTATAGGGTTTAGGGTTTAGTGTTTAGGGTTTAGGGTTTTAGGGTTTAGGGTTTAGGGTTTAGGGTTTAGGGTTTAGGGTTTATGGTTTAGGGTTTACGGTGTTTAGGGTCTAGGGTTTAGGGTTTAGTGTTTAGGGTGTTTAGGGTCTAGGGTTTAGTGTGTTTAGGGTGTTTAGGGTTTAGGGATTAGGGATTAGGGTTTTAGGGTTGTTTAAGGTTTAGGGATCATCGATCGAGTGCGCACACACATTATTAGAGGCACCCGCGCCTTTACGCATCAAGTGCATGCGTATATATGTGTGTTTTTTGGGCCACCAACGATATATAGATGATCGAGAGAGAGAGAGATTGAAATCCCCAAGAATATGTTCAAATATACATTAAAATATATGCACGAATGCATTGTAGGCCATGCATGCACACTAAATATATATATATTATGAGGCAACTTAATCAAATGTGTTTTCATTCGAGAGAACTTGTCAAAGTTCAAGTTAATTAATTTATCACGATAATTATATAATTAATTAATGATTCTCAGGGATATGTTATACAACATGATCGATATAGGCCATGTATATTTTAATTGGTGTTAATCTACGGTTTGCTAGCTAGCTGCTATATATAGAGCATGTTTTTATTAGATCGGGTTATAGCTAGCTAGTATAGTTTAGGGTTATGTGTGTTAATTAAGTAGGGTTGATTAGCTAGGGTTAGTTACATATATATGGTTTAGGGTTAATGCATGGCACATTTAATTTTATTAGAGGATCACGAGGCACCCATGACCCACTCGATCGATGCACAATTAAGTGTCGTTGGCCTATACATAGGGTTTAATTGGGGTTTAGGATTAGCTAGGGTTTAGGGTTAGGGTTAGGGTACGTTTAGGGTCTAGGGTTTAGGGTTTAGTGTTTAGGGTGTTTAGGGTTTAGGGATTAGGGATTTAAGGTTTTAGGGTTGTTTAAGGTTTAGGGATCATCGATCGAGTGCGCACACACATTATTAGAGGCACCCGCGCCTTTACGCATAAATTGCATGCATATATATGTGTGTTTTTTGGGCCACCAACGATATATAGATGATCGAGAGAGAGAGAGAGATTGAAATCCCCAAGAATATGTTCAAATATACATTAAAATATATGCACGAATGCATTGTAGGCCATGCATGCACACTAATTATATATATATTATGAGGCAACTTAATCAAATGTGTTTTCATTCGAGAGAACTTGTCAAAGTTCAAGTTAATTAATTTATCACGATAATTATATAATTAATTAATGAATCTCAGGGATATGTTATGCAACATGATCGATATAGGCCATGTATATTTTAATTGGTGTTAATCTACGGTTTGCTAGCTAGCTGCTATATATAGAGCATGTTTTTATTAGATCGGGTTATAGCTAGCTAGTATAGTTTAGGGTTATGTGTTTTAATTAAGTAGGGTTGATTAGCTAGGGTTAGTTACATATATATGGTTTAGGGTTAATGCACGGCACATTTAATTTTATTAGAGGATCACGAGGCACCCATGACCCGCTCGATCGATGCACAATTAAGTGTCGTTGGCCTATACAGAGGGTTTAATTGGGGTTTAGGATTAGCTAGGGTTTAGGGTTAGGGTTAGGGTTAGGGTTAGGGTATGTTTAGGGTCTAGGGTTTAGTGTTTAGGGTGTTTAGGGTTTAGGGATTAGGGATTTAAGGTTTTAGGGTTGTTTAAGGTTTAGGGATCATCGATCGAGTGCGCACACACATTATATTATTAGAGGCACCCGCGCCTTTACGCATAAATTGCATGCATATATATGTGTGTTTTTTGGGCCACCAACGATATATAGATGATCGAGAGAGAGAGAGATTGAAATCCCCAAGAATATGTTCAAATATACATTAAAATATATGCACGAATGCATTGTAGGCCATGCATGCACACTAATTATATATATATATTATGAGGCAACTTAATCAAATGTGTTTTCATTCGAGAGAACTTGTCAAAGTTCAAGTTAATTAATTTATCACGATAATTATATAATTAATTAATGAATCTCAGGGATATGTTATACAACATGATCGATATAGGCCATGTATATTTTAATTGGTGTTAATCTACGGTTTGCTAGCTAGCTGCTATATATAGAGCATGTTTTTATTAGATCGGGTTATATCTAGTATAGTTTAGGGTTATGTGTTTTAATTAAGTAGGGTTGATTAGCTAGGGTTAGTTACATATATATGGTTTATGGTTAATGCATGGCACATTTAATTTTATTAGAGGATCGCGAGGCACCCATGACCCGCTCGATCGATGCACAATTAAGTGTCGTTGGCCTATACATAGGGTTTAATTGGGGTTTAGGATTAGCTAGGGTTTAGGGTTAGGGTTAGGGTTAGGGTTAGGGTACGTTTAGGGTCTAGGGTTTAGGGTTTAGTGTTTAGGGTGTTTAGGGTTTAGGGATTAGGGATTTAGGGGTTTTAGGGTTGTTTAAGGTTTAGGGATCATCGATCGAGTGCGCACACACATTATTAGAGGCACCCGCGCCTTTACGCATAAATTGCATGCATATATATATATATGTGTGTTTTTTGGCCACCAACGATATATAGATGATCGAGAGAGAGATTGAAATCCCCAAGAATATGTTCAAATATACATTAAAATATATGCACGAATGCATGGTAGGCCATGCATGCACACTAATTATATATATATATTATGAGGCAACTTAATCAAATGTGTTTTCATTCGAGAGAACTTGTCAAAATTAAAGTTAATTAATTTATCACGATAATTATATAATTAATTAATGAATCTCAGGGATATGTTATACAACATGATCGATATAGGCCATGTATATATTAATTGGTGTTAATCTACGGTTTGCTAGCTAGCTGCTATATATAGAGCATGTTTTTATTAGATCGGGTTATAGCTAGTATAGTTTAGGGTTATGTGTTTTCATTAAGTAGGGTTGATTAGCTATGGTTAGTTACATATATATGGTTTAGGGTTAATGCATGGCACATTTAATTTAATTAGAGGACCGCGAGGCACCCCTGGCCTGCTTGATGCACAATTAAGTGTCGTTGGCCTATATATAGGGTTTAATTAGGGTTTAGGGTTAGGGTTAGGGTTTAGGGTCTAGGGTTTAGTGTTTAGGGTGTTTAGGGTTTAGGGATTAGGGATTAGGGTTTCAGGGTTGTATAAGGTTTAGGGATCATCGATCGAGTGCGCACACACATTATTAGAGGCACCCGCGCCTTTGCGCATAAAGTGCATGCGTATAGTTTAGGGTTATTTGTTTTAATTAAGTAGGGTTTGATCAGCTAGGGTTAGTTACATATATATGGTTTAGGGTTAATGCATGGCACATTACATATAGTTTAAATCTCAAGAATGTTTATACATGATAGGCCATATGTGCAAAGGAATTTTTTTCCTCGTGAACTTGTCAAAATTCAAGTTTATCAGTGCCAATGGAAACTAGTCCAAAAAATTACATAGAGGACCAAAAGTACTAGACAATAACTAATAGAACCTGCAACTTTACAAAAAGGACCCCAAAACATATAGAAGAAAATCAATCGAGTCCTTCTCGACCGCACATCAGATCTCTGCTCCGCATCCTTTCCAGCAACTCCGTCGCCGGGGACGCACCACTTGGGACGGTGTCGCCGGTAGTCGCCAGGACGAAGGAGAAGAAGGGCCTCAGCAACGGCATATTGGCTCTGAGAAGGGTCGCTGAAAGTCCAAGATGTGCACGGGCAAGACGGATGACGCCGTCGTATGCCCCGAGCTTGTGAACTTTAGCAGCTTGACTTCCCCATTGGCCAGATCTGAAGCACTGACCAAAGCAAGCCTCACCGTTAGCGCCATCACATTGATGGCACCAGATCGGGGTTTGGCCGGCAAGATCCGCCAGATTCACCATAGGCCAGATCTGAAGCCGATGACGAGATCCCCGACTCCATTGCGCCATTCTGCTCATGGGAAACACTGGATCTAAGCTTACAACAACACTAACTCCCTCGGATCCAAATTAGCTGACTCAACTTTGCTTATCTAAATATGGATGTATCCACACATGTTTTTACTCTAGATACATACACGTCTAAGGAAAGTTGAATCAATTAATTTAGTTCGGAGGGTGTACAATATACAGAGAGAAGTCGGCCTCGTCTCCGGCCGGCGAGGCCGCCGGAGAGAAGGGGGAGAGGAGCCGGGGGAGTGGGAGAGACTCGAGAGAGAAAGAGAAGAGGAAGAAATGAGAGCTCCCTGGGGAAGAACATTATTTTTGTCGTTCTGCTCGTACTGTAGCTTGAAACTGAAAATTTCGGCCACGCGCCAAATCATCCCGCCGCATCCATTCGAAAATCCCGTGACCAGTTTTACCCTTTTAACCCTGGTCCGGAAGCTACAACCCACCGACCATGGAGGGCTCATTCGGTAACAATGAAATATCTTGCCTAGATCCCGAACCCTCCCCACAGGCCCACACCCACCCACCAACCATTCGCCCCATTAGCTCAAAAATACTCTCACACGCCAAAGCTCTGACTCTCTACAGTACTAGATCTGCTTCGCCGCCGGCATACTCCTCCACAGCGTAGCCTTGATCGTGTTGGCTGTCCACCCACCTGATCCGCTCCCCCGCCGCCCTCGTCACCGACGGATCTGCTTCACCGCCGACCTCGCCACCGACGGATCTGCTTCACCGCCGACCTCGCCACCGACGGATCTGCTTCACCGCCGACCTCGCCACCGACTACCTCGCCGCAGCGGCTGTATCAACTTCACCGAATACCTTGCCAGCCAACCAGATCTGCTTCACTAACGCCCGCTTCTACTGAAACAGGGTCGATTCATCGTCTCCCGCGTTCGCCGCCGCTGGAATGCAAGTTGCCGCCCCCGTCCACCCCGCCGCAGCTTGGTTAGTACGCTGGCCCGTTAGATCGCGGTGTTTCTTTAGCCATGTTTTGTGTAGTTATTTGCAGATCTCATATGCCGTTAACTTTCTTGATGTGTTGCTTCGCATGAAGTTTGTTTAAATGTTGTACAGTACAAAAGCATTATCCGGTCGCTACCATCCTGTTCATTCTACTGACACCTGTGTGCATCCACATATTTATAGCCTTGTACCCATTCATTTGCTGCCAACTGTTTTTGTACTGCATGCTATTGTCGCACTGCTTTTATAGTCGTGCTATGGGCATTTCCAATCTGCTTGTTCTTATACCACGTCATTAGCTCACCGCTAGCTGTTTTCTCGTGTCTGCTATTCTCACACTGCTTTTATAATCATGCTATGTGCATTTCCAATCTGCTTGCTCTTATACCTCGTCTTTAGCTTATATAGTTATTGCTGCGTGCATGTCTGGTCTTTGTATTATCGTAGACTGACTTGTCAATGTTATTTTTCCTTGGGATTGATCATGCGAACCACTTATTAGAACATCCAACATTAACAGCGGGGACGCTAGGTAAGGTTGGAATCTGAGTTCGTGGTTGGTAATTTTGGCAGTTTACTTCCGTTATTATCTATAACCTATATGCATTGTTCCTTATGCAAGAGATTAACACTTGGAACCCTGCCATAGCAATGCCATTCATGCTTTACTATGTTTCTGCCTATTTGATATGCTTGTCTTGGAGAAACTTCGAGGGTGATTTGAACCTGACATTTGGTCATTCTTAATGCCAGTTTACTTTATGTGTAAAACCTTGGCATTACCCTACTCTAAATCTGAATGTCTGAAATTCGTATCTCATGCAAAGCAACATCTAGTTGGTTTTAATTTGATATCTGGTAACTATTGGCTTATTCATTTGGCAGCTCAAGTTTTTTGTTATTTGAAACCAGCTGACTTGGTCTTAAATGTGATATCTAAACACATATTAAGGACAATGGAGCAGGAGGATTAGCATTTCACTTGATGGCTGAACCTAAAATGATAGGCATGTTGACCACGACTAGTGCACGCAAGAGAAGGACCTGCAGTGAGCCAGTATGTGCTTAGTACATGCATCTTATCTTATCTTGTGCTTATTTCTGCTACATGCTGTTATCTGATCTCTACATTGCGTAATACATGTTTGAATAGTTAATTGTTGTAACTATGTTTACAATGTTACCAGAATGCTGTTTTAATGAAGCAGTCATCATTAGAAGATAGTCGCCAAAAAAGGATCTGTAGCGACCCTGTGCAACATTATGATGTAAGTTTGTGCTTAGTACAAGTTCCATACATGTCTTATTTATGCAACTTGTTATTATCTTATATCTACATTGCATAATAAATGTTTGCATAGTTCATCGTTTAACTCTTTTTGCATTATTATCAGAATGCAGTTGTGATGAAGCAATCTTCATTACCAGTGAGGCCCACAAAAAGTTCTGATCTTTCTTCTGATGCATCTTCTCATAGCCGTCAACCTAGACCATTTCTTTCATCAGACAGTAAATATCTCAAGGCTGTACTTTATAAAAGACATGGTATTGCTGCTTTAAGATCTGTAGCTGATATGTTGACAAAGAGTACACAAGATTCAATCAAGGCGATTGCCAAATGTCAACGTGTTATTGATGATGCTAATAGAAGTCCTCAATGATTCTATGTAATTTTTTTATTTGGGCACATTAATTGCCTTGTAATTTTCCTATTTGTTTTATTTGTGTATGTAATTGTGTGTATCATTGAAATCAGATTTTAGGCTCATGAAATTTAATGCAAGTTGACTAGTCAAACAAGTAGGGCCCTACAACAGATTGGGCCGGCCCACTTACAGTAGTGTGGGACCCACTTTCATTTTGGGCCGGCCCACTTCTTTAGTAGGCCGGCCCGGTTACACGATAATGGGCTCCACATGCTTATTGGGCCGGCCCACTTGCTCTATGGTGGTCCCACATGGTAAATGGGCCGGCCCTTTAATAGGAAGGTGGGACCCACCTGTGTTTTGACCCGGCCCACTATCTTGTTGGGCCGGCCCACTTTCTAGATGGTGGACCCCACATACCAAATGGGCCGGCCCACTTTCTATATGGTGGACCCCACACACCAAATGGGCCGGCCCTTTAATAGGATGGTGGGACCCACCTGTGTTTTGGCCCGGCCCACTATCTTGTTGGGCCGGCCCACTTTCTACATGGTGGACCCCACATACCAAATGGGCCGGCCCATTAACAGGAATGTGGGACCCACATGTGTTTTTGGCCCGGCCCACTATCTTGGTGGGCCAGCCCACTTGCTATATTGTGGACCCCACATACTAAATGGGCCGGCCCTTTAACAGGAAGGTGGGTCCCACCTGTGTTTTTGGCCCGGCCCACTATCTTGTTGGGCCGGCCCACTTGATATATGGTGGACCCCACACACTAAATGGGCCGGCCCTTTAACAGAAAGTGGGACCCACCTGTGTTTTTGGCCCGGCCCACTAGCTTGTTGGGCCGGCCCACTTGCTATACGGTGGACCCCACACACTAAATGGGCCGGCCTTTTAACAGGAAAGTGGGACCCACCTGTGTTTTTGGCCCGGCCCACTTGCTTGGGCCGGCCCAGTTGCTGTAAGGTGGACCCCACATGTTAAATGGGCCGGCCCATTTAACTTTTGACCAGTCAACATTAGAGGTTAGGCCCGGCCCACGTAACTAATGGACCAGCCCAGCTATATAGTTGACCGGTCAAACTATGTCATCTGGCCCGGCCCGCTTAAGACGTGGCAGGCCTCGTGTGGGCCTACCATCTACCACGGGGTTTCAGCCGGTTAACGCCGTTAACTGGCAGTTAACGGCGTCTGCCACGTGTCAGTTTGCATGACGTCAGCAGTCAACGGGCTCCCGAAAACACTTCCGCAACGGTCCGATTTTCCGTGGCGGAAGGGCGCCCAAGCGCGACGGACCGAAAAAATCGTCGTTGGACTTTGCCTGACGCAGTTTCGACAACAGAACCCATATCGTCGGGTTAGGCCCATAGGCGACGAAAAATACCCCTTAGTGGACGATTTTGGGACGTTGTCTATCAGAACTTTTCTTGTAGTGCATGTCCGATTAAATGCACCTCTGGACCCTGCCAGGCATTTCCCTTGTTATCTTTTCTTTTACAGTATGCCACACATACTGTAACCATTGTTCAACGCGCAGTCCATTGGCTTGGGTGCTAGATGCTTCCTCGGGAAGGTACCCTATCTTGCCCATTTGAGAACAGACGTCCCTATAATTGCTCAGAAGCCCCGCGAGGGCACGATGGTCTTTTCTGGGTGTATGTAAGATTTATCCTTGACCAGCCCTCCGCCCTTCTTCTCTTTCTGTTCTGCTGGTAGCTAGTAACTAGCCTTCACCAGCCCTCCACCCTAACTACTGAGTAGTAAAGTACTACGTACCTCGCAAGCCATGGCTCCATTGAGCCGGGCGGCCCGGCGGCAGGATATCCTAGGGAAGACGATGAGGACTAGGACCGCCGAGAAAAACTCATCTAGCCAGCTAGCGCGTCGTTGTATGGCCACTTATGATCGCCTGAGCATTCTCGCAGAGCAGTCTATCCTCTATTCGATGGAGAGCGAGCCAGTGGGCGAGGGTTCGTCCGGGTAGGTTTCTAGTGGCGTGTCCTCCAGTTCATTCTTATTTTCTAACTGTTTTTTCCATTTATTTACATCTCACAGGGCCGGCGGTTCAAACGTCTACCCGGTAACCCCCACGACGGTGGCGCCCCAAGTCCGGTCGTCGGAAGCTGAGTTCGGCCCCGTTTCACGGCCAAGCCAGGTAGGCTGTATGCCTCTATCCACTTTTTTTTAATACTCCCTCCAATCCATTTTAATAGACTCTGATTTAGTACTCCCTCCGATCCATTTTATTTGAAATTTGAGTCAAATAAAATTTGTACAACTTTGTACTAAATCCGAGTCAACTAAAAGGGATCATAGGGAGAATACAACTTTACTAAATCCGTGTTTACTACTACTACTACTAAAAGGGATAGGATGGAGTAGTTTATGTAATCACGGCTTTCCTTTTAATTATGTGTTGATGAACACTGTGATATTTGTGGAGCGTCCATGTGATGTCCATTCCTGTATCAAGATCTGTGCTAGAAATTAGTAGTACTCCTATTTTTTTGCGTGTAATTACTCATATATGAATTGGTTGGATTCTTTTTTGTTCCATACAATGATCGTGCCAGCAAATGGAGGTGAACATGGCCCACATAGGCAGCCAGCTGGGGAATGAACTCTCCCTTACCCCAGAGTTTGAGCCTGTTCACGTAGATTTGGCGTCCGAGAACAAGATCTGCCATAATCTTCAGCAAGGCATCAATACCTTTACTGCCGAGCTCGACAGGCTTAATGAGCAGAACCGCGTTTGTGTGGAACTGCATAACCAGAGCGTCACATTGATGAATGATGATGATGCAAACACCACCATCAAGGGCGAGGGTTCGTCCGGGTAAGTTTCTAGCGGGGTGTCCTTCAGTTGATTCTTATTTTCTAACCGTTTTTACATTTATTTACATCTCAAAGGGCCGGCGGTTCAAATGTCTCCCCGGTAACCACAACGACGGTGGCGCCCCAAGTCCGGCCGTCCGAAGCTAAGTTCGGCCCCGTTTCCCGGCCAAGCCAGGTAGGCTGTATGCCTCTGTCCACTTGTTTTTTTATAGTTTATGTAATCACTGCTTTCCGATTAATTATGTGTTGATGAACCCTGTGGTATTTGTGGAGCGTCCGAGTGTTGTCCATTCCTTTATCAATATCCATGCTAGAAATTAGTAGTCCTATTGTTTGCGGGTAACTAATACTCATATATGAATGGGTTGATTTCTTTTTTTTTCATACAATTATTGTTGTAGCAAAAGGAAGAGAACAAGGCCCACATAGGCAGCCAGCTGGAGAATGAACACTCCCTCACCCTGGAGTGTGATCGTCTTCACAGAGTTTTGGCGTCTGAGAAGGAGATCTCCTTTCATCTTGCGCAATGCGTCGACATGCTTAAGCAGCAGAACGCCTACTGGGTGGAACTGAACAACAAGAGCGTCACATGGATGGATACTGGAAGCAACCTCATCAAGTATCTCATGGAACAGAAGTTGAAATTAAAGCTCAAGAGGCAGATCTCGAGGGTGCTAATGCGCGGACAAACCGCCGTCCTTAATGCGATTATCAAGGAGAAGGAGGATCTCCGTGCACAGCTAGCGACCTATATCTCGGCGTCCACCAAGAGCGTCCCTGAGTAGGAGATCTTGTTCTGCTAGTTAACTGCTTCATCACCTTAGTATCGCCATGTGCTCGTAAAACTGCTAGTTAACTATCTGTTGGTATGTTGCACATTTGATCTGAACTTTGTGTTTTGCAATGCACAATTGATCAACTACTAGTAAGTGTATATTAAAATGGCGGGATACTCTTTTTAGCGGCGAAAATTTTCCATTTTTTGCTATTGTAGCGAATCTAAGCCCTTCAGAATCTTCCCTATCGTCAAGAAAACTTTCCAAAAACATAAGCATTTTGGAGGGAAACCTTGATGATATAGGCTATCACTACAAGAAAAGTTGCCATGGCCGACGAAGTTGAAGTCGCGCCGTGGTTGCTGGTGTACCATGGCCGACGATTTTGGTCCCTCCGTGGTGCATGTCAAAACTTTTTTTTCTCGTTTTTGAGGCCACCTAGCCCGACGAAAGCGGCCAAAACGTGGCGTATGGTGGCCCGGGACGTGGTGCATCTCGAAATCTCGGGTTCGCCGGCCGAGTCAACGCAAATCCGCACCGCCGAGGGATGTAGGGCCCAGATGGCAGCCTCTCTGGCATTGTTTTTTTTCTACATCGCGCCATCTCGTTCAACGTTCTCCGATCGAGCCGTTTACGATGCAGGATCATGGGTCCCGCATGTCATCCTCTATGAACCAAAATTCTTTCTATTCTTGGATTTTTTTGACCCCCTGATTTCTGGCTACTTCCTTTTTCTTTTGATCCCTTGCCGCCTTGGAAACGTTGAGACCGCTGCTGCTAAATGGGACCCGCATGTCATCCTCTATGTGCAATCAACTTTCTTTTCTTGGAGTTTTTTTGGCACCTCAAATTTGGTCACTTGCCTTTTTCTTTCGATCCCTGCCGCCTCTCAAACGGTGATACCGCTGCTGCTGGGACCCGCATGTCATCCTCTATGTACTATAAAACTTTCTTTTCCTGGATTATTTTTGGCACCTCAAATTTGGTCACTTGCCTTTTTCTTTCGATCCCCTGCCGCCTCTCAAACGGTGATACCGCTGCTGCTAAATGGGACCCGCATGTCATCCTCTATGTACTATAAAACTTTCTTTTCCTGGATTATTTTTGGCACCTCAAATTTGGTCACTTGCCTTTTTCTTTCGATCCCCTGCCGCCTCTCAAACGGTGATACCGCTGCTGCTAAATGGGACCCGCATGTCATCCTCTATGTACTATAAAACTTTCTTTTCTTGAATTATTTTTGGCACCTCATATTTGGTCACTTACCTTTTTCTTTCGATCCCCTGCCGCCTCTCAAACGGTGATACCGCTGCTGCTAAATGGGACCCGCATGTCATCCTCTATGTACTATAAAACTTTCTTTTCTTGAATTATTTTTGGCTCCTCATATTTGGTCACTTGACTTTTTCTTTCGATCCCCTGCTGCCTCTCAAACGGTGATACCGCTGCTGCTAAATGGGACCCGCATGTCATCCTCTATGTACTATAAAACTTTCTTTTCTTGGATTTTTTTGGCACCTCATATTTGGTCATGATACGTCTCCAACGTATCGATAATTTCTTATGTTCCATGCTACTTTATTGATGATACCTACATGTTTTATGCACATTATATGTCATATTTATGCATTTTCTGGAACTAACCTATTAACAAGATGCCGAAGAGCCAGTTGCTGTTTTCTGCTGTTTTTGGTTTCAGAAATCCTAGTAAAGAAATATTCTCGGAATTGGACGAAACTTTCGCCCAGGGTCCTATTTTTGCACGAAGCTTCCAGAAGACCGAAGACCTAACGAAGTGGGGCCACGAGGAGGCCAGGGGGGTGGCCGGCGCGGCCCAGGCCCTGGCCGCGCCGACCTATCCCCTGGGCCCCTCGTGTGGCCCCTCGCGTTGACCCTCCGCCTACTTAAAGCTTCCGTCGCGAAACCCCCGCACCGAGAGCCACGATACGGAAAACCTTCCGCCGCCGCGAATCCCATCTCGGGGATTCGGAGATCGCCTCCGGCACCCTGCCGGAGAGGGATTCATCTCCCGGAGGACTCTACACCGCCATGGTTGCCTCCGGATTGATGAGTGAGTAGTTCACCCCTGGACCATGGGTCCATAGCAGTAGCTAGATGGTCGTCTTCTCCTTGTTGTGCTTCATTGTTGGATCTTGTGAGCTGCCTAACATGATCAAGATCATCTATCTGTAATACTATATGTTGTGTTTGTCGGGATCCGATGGATAGAGAGTACTATGATTATGGTGATTATCAATCTATTGTTTATGTGTTGTTTATGATCTTGCATGCTCTCCGTTATTAGTAGAGGCTCTGGCCAAGTTTTTGCTCTTAACTCCAAGAGGGAGTATTTATGCTCGATAGTGGGTTCATGCCTTCATTGAATCTGGGATCGTGACAGAAGGTTCTAAGGTTGTGATGTGCTGTTGCCACTAGGGATAAAACATTGATGCTATGTCTAAGGATGTAGTTGTTGATTACATTACGCACCATACTTAATGCAATTGTCTGTTGCTTTGCAACTTAATACTGGAGGGGGTTCGGACGATAACCTGAAGGTGGACTTTTTAGGCATAGATGCAGTTGGATGGCGGTCTATGTTCTTTGTCGTAATGCCCGGATTAAATCTCACTATATTTACCATGTCATGTATATGCATTGTTATGCCTTTCTCTATTTGTCAATTGCCCGACTGTAATTTGTTCACCCAACATGCTTTATCTTATGGGAGAGACACCTCTAGTGAACTGTGGACCCCGGTCCTATTCTTTACATAGCATACAATCTACTTGTTTTACTTTCTTTGCAAACATCTTCCACTCGATACGTTTAATCCTTTGTTACAGCAAGCCGGTGAGATTGACAACCTCACTGTTTCGTTGGGGCAAAGTACTTTGGTTGTGTTGTGCAGGTTCCGCGTTGGCGCCGGAATCCCTGGTGTTGCGCCGCATCACATTTCGCGACCATCAACCTTCAACGTGCTTCTTGGCTCCTCCTGGTTCGATTAAACCTTGGTTTCTTTCTGAGGGAAAACTTGCTACTGTGCGCATCATACCTTCCTCTTGGGGTTCCCAACGAACGTGTGAGTTACACGCCATCAAGCTCTTTTTCTGGCGCCGTTGCCGGGGAGATCAAGACACGCTGCAAGGGGAGTCTCCACTTCTCAATCTCTTTACTTTGTTTTTGTCTTGCTTTATTTTATTTACTACTTTGTTTGCTGCACTAAATCAAAATACAAAAAAATTAGTTGCTAGTTTTACTTTATTTACTGTCTTGCTCTCCATATCGAAAACACAAAAAAAAATTAGTTACTTGCATTTACTCTATCTAGTTTATTTTATTTTACTGCTACTAAAATGAGTAATCCTGAAGTTGAAGTTCGTTCTTTTAAGCAACAAGGTGGAGAAAGTTTTAAAGATGCTTGGTATAGAATTAGTAATGCTCATCAAAGGTGCATTAAGAAACACTCCACCACTATCCTTCTTAGGAACTTTTATGTTGGTTTATCTAGTTGGAATAGATATGTTCTTGATACTCTTTCGGGAGGTAATTTCCTAGGTACTCCCGCTTTAGAAGCTAGTTGCATCATTGAGAGTCTAGTTGGAATACCACCTGTTAATGAAGTTAAAATTGAAATCTCTCTTGTGGATGTTATGAAAAAATTGGAAACCATAGAGAAAAATTTTCCAAGTGTTGAAACTAAATTGGGAATGTTATTTGACAAAACTTATGAACTTGATAAATCCCTAGGAGGAATTAATGAAAGAATTAGTGTCCTAGGAACTTGTGTTATCCATGATAATCAAACCAATAGGATTGATGAACTTGAAAAAGCTATGGGAACCTTGGGTTCAACCTTTTCTTCTCTCAAGTATAATGAGAAAGCCTATGTGGGTAAAGAGCAAAAATTCATGTATGCCTCTAAAGTGCCTAAACAAAAGAATTACTATAGGCCTAAAATTGCTAAAACCCCTAGCACCACCATAGAAAATTTAGATAATGGAGCACCTAAAGTACCCTCTGCAACAAGTTGTGTTTGCATGAAAAATAATAATGTTGATGCTTCTACTCTCGATGTTACTTGATTTGCACTTTCTGCGCCTAGCTGAAAGGCGTTAAAGAAAAGCGCTTATGGGAGACAACCCATATTTTTACCTACAGCAATTTTTGTTTTATTGAGTCTTGGAAGTTGTTTACTACTGTAGCAACCTCTCCTTATCATGTTTTTGTGCCAAGTAAAGTTTCTATGTCAAAGTTGATGTTATATTTGGGATCGCTGCGCAGAAACAGCATTGCTGTCTGTCACGAATCTGGGCATAATTCTCTGTAGAAAATTCGAAAAAATCTGCCAATTTACGAGCGTGATCCTCAGATATGTACGCAACTTTCATTAGTTTTGAGTTTTTCCATTTGAGCAAGTCTGGTGCCATTTATAAATTCGTCTTTACGGACTGTTCTGTTTTTGACAGATTCTGCCTTTTATTTCGCATTGCCTCTTTTGCTATGTTGGATTTATTTCTTTGATCCATTAATGTCCAGTAGCATTATGCAATGTCCAGAAGTGAAAATAATGATTGTGTCACCTCTGAATGAGTGAATTATTAATGATGCACTAACCCTCTAATGAGTTTGCTTGAAGTTTGGTGTGAAGGAAGTTTTCAAGGGTCAAGAGAGGAGAATGATATACTATGATCAAGAGGAGTGAAAGCTCTAAGCTTGGGGATGCCCCCGTGGTTCACCCCTGCATATTTTAAGAAGACTCAAGCGTCTAAGCTTGGGGATGCCCAAGGCATCCCCTTCTTCATCGACAACATCATCAGGTTCCTCCCCTGAAACTATATTTTTATTCAATCACATCTTGTGTTCTTTACTTGGAGCGTCGGTTTGTTTTCGTTTTTGTTTTTGTTTGAATAAGATGGATCCTAGCATTCACTTTGTGGGAGAGAGACACGCTCCGCTGTTGCATATGGACACATGTGTCCTTAGGCTTTACTCATAATGTTCATGGCGAAGTTTCTTCTTCGTTAAATTGTTATATGGTTGGAATTGGAAAATGCTACATGTAGTAATTTTAAAATGTCTTGGATAATGTGATACTTTGCAATTGTTGTGCTCATGTTTAAGCTCTTGCATCATATGCTTTGCACCCATTAATGAAGAAATACATAGAGCTTGCTAAAATTTGATTTGCATATTTGGTTTCTCTAAGGTCTAGATAATATCTAGTATTGAGTTTTGAACAACAAGGAAGACAGTGTAGAGTCTTATAATGTTTACAATATGTCTTTTATGTGAGTTTTGCTGCACTTGTTCATCCTTGAGTTTGCTTCAAATAACCTTGCTAGCCTAAACCTTGTATCGAGAGGGAATACTTCTCATGCATCCAAAATCCTTGAGCCAACTACTATGCCATTTGTGTCCACCATACCTACCTACTACATGGTATTTCTCCGCCATTCCAAAGTAAATTGCTTGAGTGCTACCTTTAAAATTCCATCATTCACCTTTGCAATATATAGCTCATGGGACAAAATAGCCTTAAAAACTATCGTAGTATTGAATATGTACTTATGCACTTTATATTTTATTAAGTTGCTGTTGTGCGATAACCATGCTTCTGGGGAACGCCATCAACTATTGTTGAATATCATGTGAGTTGCTATGCATGTCCGTCTTGTCTGAAGGTCTATCATTTTAGTGGTTGGAGCATGCAAAATTGTTAGAGAAGAACATTGGGCCGCTAACTAAAGCCATGAACCATGGTGGAAGTTTCAGTTTTGGACATATATCCTCAATCTCATATGAGAACAATAACTTTGCTACATGCTTATGCATTTAAGAGGAGTCCATTATCTGTTGTCCATGTTGTCCCGGTATGGATGTCTAAGTTGAGAATAATCAAAAGCGAGAAATCCGAAATGCGAGCATTCTCCTTGGACCTTTGTACAGGCGGCATGGAGGTACCCCTTTGTGACACTTGGTTGAAACATGGCATGCGAAGACCCGGTAGTCCAAGTTAAGTAGGACGAGGTGCGGGCACTATTAGTATACTATGCGTGAGGCTTGCAACTTGTAAGATATAATTTTCATAACTCATATGCTTTATTACTACCGTTGACAAAATTGTTTCATGTTTTCAAAATAAAAGCTCTAGCACAAATACAGCAATCGATGCTTTCCTCTTTGAAGGACCATTCTTTTACTTTTATTGTTGAGTCAGTTTACCTATCTCCTTCCACCTTAAGAAGCAAACACTTGTGTGAACTGTGCATTGATTCCTACATACTTGCATATTGCACTTATTATATTACTTTATGTTGACAATATCCATGAGATATACATGTTACAAGTTGAAAGCAACCGCTGAAACTTAATCTTCCTATGTGTTGCTTCAACACCTTTACTTTGATTTATTGCTTTATGAGTTAACTCTTATGCAAGACTTATTGATGCTTGTCTTGAAATACTATTCATGAAAAGTCTTTGCTTTATGATTCAGTTGTTTACTCATGTCATTACCTTTGCTTTGATCGCTGCATTCATTACATATGTTTACAAATAGTATGATCAAGATTTTGATGGCATGTCACTTCAGAAATTATCTTTGTTATCGTTTTACCTGCTCGGGACGAGCAGAACTAAGCTTGGGGATGCTGATACGTCTCCAACGTATCGATAATTTCTTATGTTCCATGCTACTTTATTGATGATACCTACATGTTTTATGCACATTATATGTCATATTTATGCATTTTCTGGAACTAACCTATTAACAAGATGCCGAAGAGCCAGTTGCTGTTTTCTGCTGTTTTTGGTTTCAGAAATCCTAGTAAAGAAATATTCTCGGAATTGGACGAAACTTTCGCCCAGGGTCCTATTTTTGCACGAAGCTTCCAGAAGACCGAAGACCTAACGAAGTGGGGCCACGAGGAGGCCGGGGGTGGCCGGCCCGGCCCTGGCCGCGCCGACCTATCCCCTGGGCCCCTCGTGTGGCCCCTCGCGTTGACCCTCCGCCTACTTAAAGCCCGTCGCGAAACCCCAGCACCGAGAGCCACGATACGGAAAACCTTACAGAGACGCCGCCGCCGCGAATCCCATCTCGGGGATTCAGGAGATCGCCTCCGGCCCCGGAGAGGGGATTCATCTCCCGGAGGACTCTACACCGCCATGGTTGCCTCCGGATTGATGAGTGAGTAGTTCACCCCTGGACCATGGGTCCATAGCAGTAGCTAGATGGTCGTCTTCTCCTTGTTGTGCTTCATTGTTGGATCTTGTGAGCTGCCTAACATGATCAAGATCATCTATCTGTAATACTATATGTTGTGTTTGTCGGGATCCGATGGATAGAGAGTACTATGATTATGGTGATTATCAATCTATTGTTTATGTGTTGTTTATGATCTTGCATGCTCTCCGTTATTAGTAGAGGCTCTGGCC
Source organism: Lolium multiflorum (assembly GCA_030979885.1). NCBI lineage: Eukaryota > Viridiplantae > Streptophyta > Magnoliopsida > Poales > Poaceae > Lolium > Lolium multiflorum. Next base: position 166,286,261 of record CM061753.1, on the reverse strand, counting down.
AAGTTTTTGCTCTTAACTCCAAGAGGGAGTATTTATGCTCGATAGTGGGTTCATGCCTTCATTGAATCTGGGATCGTGACAGAAGGTTCTAAGGTTGTGATGTGCTGTTGCCACTAGGGATAAAACATTGATGCTATGTCTAAGGATGTAGTTGTTGATTACATTACGCACCATACTTAATGCAATTGTCTGTTGCTTTGCAACTTAATACTGGAGGGGGTTCGGATGATAACCTGAAGGTGGACTTTTTAGGCATAGATGCAGTTGGATGGCGGTCTATGTTCTTTGTCGTAATGCCCGGATTAAATCTCACTATATTTACCATGTCATGTATATGCATTGTTATGCCTTTCTCTATTTGTCAATTGCCCGACTGTAATTTGTTCACCCAACATGCTTTATCTTATGGGAGAGACACCTCTAGTGAACTGTGGACCCCGGTCCTATTCTTTACATAGCATACAATCTACTTGTTTTACTGTTTTCTTTGCAAACATCTTCCACTCGATACGTTTAATCCTTTGTTACAGCAAGCCGGTGAGATTGACAACCTCACTGTTTCGTTGGGGCAAAGTACTTTGGTTGTGTTGTGCAGGTTCCGCGTTGGCGCCGGAATCCCTGGTGTTGCGCCGCATCACATTTCGCGACCATCAACCTTCAACGTGCTTCTTGGCTCCTCCTGGTTCGATTAAACCTTGGTTTCTTTCTGAGGGAAAACTTGCTACTGTGCGCATCATACCTTCCTCTTGGGGTTCCCAACGAACGTGTGAGTTACACGCCATCAGTCACTTGACTTTTTCTTTCGATCCCCTGCTGCCTCTCAAACAGTGATACCGCTGCTGAATGGGACCCGCATGTCATCCTCTATGTACTATAAAACTTTCTTTTCTTGAATTATTTTTGGCTCCTCATATTTTTTCACTTGCCTTTTTCTTTCGATCCCCTGCCGCCTCTCAAACGGTGATACCGCTTGCTAAATGGGACCCGCATGTCATCCTCTATGTACTATAAAACTTTCTTTTCTTGGAGTTTTTTTTGGCACCTCATATTTGGTAACTTGACTTTTTCTTTCGATCTCATGCCACGTTTGAAACGTTGAGGTACCTGCTGGCTCATGGGACCCACATGTCATCCTCTATGTGCTATAAAAGTTTCCTTTGTTGGATTTTTTTTCACCCTCTGATTTTTGGCTTGCCTTTTTCTTTTGATCCCCTGCCCCCTTTGAAACGTTGAGTAAGCTGTTGGTTCAAGGGACCCGCATGTCATCCTCTATGTCCATCAACTTTCTTTTCTTGGATTTTTTTCACCCCCTAATTACTAGCTACTTTCTTTTTCTTTTGATCTCAAGCCGCATTACAAACATTGAGACCGCTGCTGCAAAATGGGACCCACATGTCATCCTCTATGTACAATAAATCTTGGATTATTTTTGGCTCCTGATATTTGGTCACTTGCCTTTTTCTTTCGATCTCATGCCGCCTTTGAAACGTTGAGTAAGCTGCTGGCTCATGGGTCCCGCATGTCATCCTCTACGAACAATAAAAGTTTCCTTTCTTGGAGTTATTTTTTACCCCTAATTTCTGGCTATTTGCCTTTTTCTTTTGATCCCCTGCCCCCGTTGAAACGATGAGGACGCTGTTGGCAGGTCGGTCCCACATGTCATCCTCTATGAACAATAAAAGTTTCCTTTGGTGGATTTATTTTTGACCCCTAATTAATTTCTGGCTATTTCCTTTATTTTTCTTTTGATCCCCTGCCGCCTTGGAATTGTTGAGAATGCTGCTGCCTCATTTTTCTTTTGGTCCTGTGCCGCCTTGGAAACGTTGAGACCGCTGCTACAAAATGGGACCCGCATGTCATCCTCTATGTACAATAAAGTTTCTTTTCTTGGATTATTTTTGGCTCCTGATATTATGTCACTTGCCTTTTTCTTTCGATCTCATGCCGACTTTGAAACGTTGAGGATGCTGCTGCCTCATGGGTCCCGCATGTCATCCTCTCAGAACGATAAATGTTTTCTTTTCTTGTATTTTTTTACCAACTGATTTTTGGCTTTTTTTATTTTCGATCCCCTGCCGCCTTTGAAACGTTGACTCCGCTGCTGGCTCATGGGTCCCCGATGTCAGCCTCCCCGTACAAGAAACATGTGATATTTTATTTTGCAGACAATAAACGTTGTATTTCGCTCTGAGCTATTGCAAACGGATAAATTAAATCTTTATATCTACATAAACAAACTTATATGTTGAATCTCCTTGTTTTTTGTTTTTGCGAAGCATAGGACTTTCCTGTTTTTTTTTGAGAAAAATCCGACCTTTCCTGTTTTGGAGTGGGCTGAAATTGTACGAGTCAAAAGGCCCAGCAGTATAGTTCGAAGGCCCAGATGTCCAGATACAGCCCAATTAAAATCTTTCTTTTCTTGGATTTTTTTCACACCCTGATTTCTGGCTACTTCATTTTTCTTTCGGTCCTGTGCCGCCTTGGAAGCGTTGAGACCGCTGCTACAAAATGGGACCCGCATGTCATCCTCTATGTACAATAAAGTTTCTTTTCTTGGATTATTTTTGGCTCCTGATATTATGTCACTTGACTTTTTCTTTCAATCTCATGCCGACTTTGAAACGTTGAGGAAGCTGCTGGCTCATGGGTCCCGCATGTCATCCTCTATGAACAATAAAAGTTTTCTTTGTTGGATTTATTTTTTTCCCCTAATTTCTGGCTATTTGTCTTTTTCTTTTGATCCCCTGCCCCCTTTGAAACGATGACGACGCAGCTGGCAAGTCGGTCCCACATGTCATCCTCTATGAACAATAAAAGTTTCCTTTGATGGATTTATTTTTTACCCTAATTAATTTCTGGCTATTTCCTTTTTTATTTTGATCCCCTGCCGCCTTGAAATAGTTGAGGATGCTGCTGCCTCATGGGTCCCGCATGTCATCCTCTCAGAAAGGTAAATGTTTCTTTTCTTGAATTTGTTTACCAACTGATTTTTGGCTTATTTTTTCTTTCGATCTCCTGCCACCTTTAAAACGTTGACGACGCTGCTGGCTCATGGGTCCCCAATGTCAGCCTCCCCATACTGCAAATCCTCTTTCTGCAAAGGTTGTATTTCTAGATAGATAAGGTGGATTCGAATCTGCCATGGTTCAGGCAGCTCAGGTAAGCCTTCTTGCACTAATTAATGGAAGTAGTGTATCGCAAGGTCAAGACATGTGGCTCGGTGTAATGAATCTATATGAATCATGTTGTGGGTTCAATCTGATAGTTCTCTAACAGGTCAGCCAAAATAGAAATTAAGTTTTTTTCTAAAAGGGAAATGCAAATTAAGATGAACACAAACATTAGTTATCATAATAGCTGATCATACATACATACTTGCTAAGAGCAAAAGCTTGCCAGAGTTTTACCACCCATACAATTAATTAGCAGTTCAGATAAGATAACCTTATATAAGTATAACTACAAATGCATTTGCTAAGGGCTCATGGGACAACAGAACTAGACAACCGCGAACTTTATGACCAGCATGTCACAGCGGCATCGAAAGATCTTGACCTTCAACTTTGATCCAATGCGAAGTTTGGCACCGTCAATGAACTTTTTCCACCTGGAAGTAACAGCCAAGCGGCCATCTGTGGGACTGACAGAGTACCGTCCCTCCACGGTGAGACCTTCACTCTCCATGACGAGGGATATCTTGCCCCTTCGGCCAGCATTGAGATCCTTGGAGATACTTTTAGGCAATTTCTGATTCAAAGCAAGAGATACCACCAAAAATTAGTCAATGGCACCAATGCACTGAACCATGTGAGACTTTGAGCAGAGAAGACATCAAGATAAGAGCAGTTATGCTGTCATATACTCACGAACATAGCCTTCAGATGCGTCCTGGTCACCACACGGGTGGCCACAGCAATGAGCTGAGACCTCGGTGATCTGGCTGGGGCAGGTGCATGAGCCTGGGCTGGTACACGAGCTGGTGCTGATGCAGGAGACTGCTGGGCAGGTGCAGTAAACGGTGCCTCTAGAGGAACCGGTGCTGATGCAGGAGACTGTTGGGCAGGTGCAGTAAACGGTGCAGCTAGAGGAACCAGTGCTGATGCAGGAGCCTGCTGGGCATGTGTAGTATATGGGGCCTCTACAGGAACCAATGCTGATGTAGGGGACTGCTGGGTAGATGCAGTAAACGGAGCTGGTACAGGAACCGGTGCTGATGCAGGAGAGTGGGAAGCCGGTGCCGGTGCTGGTGTGGTTGCCCTTTGTGACATCCGCTCCTGTTCCGTCAGGGGATCTGCAGCTTTGATCATGTTAAACCCAGCAAGCTAGAACAGAGGGAATGGTTTAGAACAACTGCTCAGAATGCAGTTATCAAAAGATATGAGTAGAAAAAAGTTACATATTATATATTTGGAAGTGTCTCCAACTCTGTAAGCAGTTACGTATATCTGCCCGTTTGAGTTTCTGATCCTCAGCTCGTCGCCCTTCTTCAGACCGTAGTCAAAAGCAAACTTTCTCCAATCATGTCCATACAAATATGTGATGGCCTGCGTCTTGTAGACATACACCTCATAGACCGTGTAGGTGTTCATCAATTTGCCATTGCCATGCATAGTGAAAGATCCTTCATGCGGACACATCTGGTTAATCATTGGACGAAGTTCACAAGGTACAGTCTGCATGTGAAAATTGATACAAATGTAAGAAGCAGGAAGACTAAAAACAAGACTTTACTATATGCCAATTCATGCTAAACCACTGAGAATACATACCTGTAACTCTGTGAAGGAGCTACTAGAAAGGTAGATAGAGCCATAGGAGGTGTTATATGCGGGGTATGTACATGGGCCCGCCATATTCCCGCAAGCTCGGCATCGGGATGGTGAAGGAAACATGGGAGGTACTACTGGTGCGTAGCGCTGAACGTAAGTGGAAGAATTAGGTTGTGTAAAGTGCATAGTTCAGAGCAATGCAAATGTTGACAAGCAAGTGCATAACACTATGTTACAAACTGAACAGTGAAAAATTAGTGTATGATGAATATAAGCATGCTAATTTGGTGTTTCCGAATTCCAAAAAGCATTAGACAGAGCCAGTGATAATATCAGACATAAATCATGGCATGTATATGTGGCTTAAGAAAATATACCCGAACCCTTGGATGGTTACGGCCCGGCTGATCCTTGGACTTGAGCTTATATAAGCATCCAGAAGGTGGGGCTGACAGTAACTTGGTGGCAGCCTCTGCAGATGCCTCATCAGCAGCAGTTGCAATCCTTTTGACCAATGAAGGCTTAGCAGTTTCAGTCTGCATATAAAAATTGAAGAGCAACAGACATCAGCAGTGATATATAAAATGAATCTATGAGACACTGATGCATATAGTGCTGGATGTAAGTGGAAGAATAGGTGTGTGTGTTTCTGAACTATTGGTAAGCATTAGACAAAGCCGGCAATAAACAGACAAAAATCAAATCATGTATGAGGATTAAGAAAATATACCTGCTTACTGAAAAGGGTACCACCCAGCTGGCCCGTGGCCTTGTGCTTGAGGAGGTTTTCAGAAGATGGTGGCAGCACCATCGTCTTCACAGCAGCCTCATCAGGATCATTTTTTATCCATTTGAGTAGAGGAACAGAAGTTTCATCCTGCATATGAATAGCAACAGAACTCATCATTGATATTTAATAAATCTATGAGATAGACTGATGCAAATAGTGCGGGGTGTAAGTGGAAGAATAGGGTTGTGCATAGAGAACAGTTGACAACAATGCAAATGATTACAAAAGAAGCCAATGGAAATCAACAGTTTATATACTGGATGAGACAGACTGAAAAGTGAAAAATTAGTGTATGATGATTGTAAGCAAACACAGTGTTTCTGAACTTTTGGTAAGCATTAGACAAAGCCAACAGTAATTAAACAGATAATAATGAAATCATGTATGTGGATTAAGAAAATATACCAGATTCATTAAAAGGTCACCACCCAGCTGGCCCATGGCCTCGTGCTTGTAGAGGTTTTCGGAAGATGGTGCCGGCACCATCGTCCTCACAGCAGCCTCATTAGCCCCATTTTGCATCCACTTGAGTAAAGGCGCAGCAGTTTCAGCCTGCATAAGAATGGGAACAGATCTCAGCAGTGATATTGAATGACTCTGAGACAGACTGATGCATATAGTGCTAGATGTAAGTGGAAGGGTATGGCCGTGTATGGACAACAGTTCACAACAATGCAAGGGTGTGTTCGGTTCTGAAACAGCGTGGAATGGAATGGAATGGTTCCATTTCAGAGGAATGGAATGGTTACATTTTTGTTCGGTTGGGAAAAATGGAGAGCAGAAGAGATCGAGGTTAAACTAACCAATTGTCTCAAAATTGTAATTAACAATTGCAAATGACATTTTAATCTCAAAGTCGTAATTAACAGCGCCTAATGGTGCTCTTTTAATCTAAAAATCGAAATTAACATCATTTTATGTTGGGTTAGGGGAACTGGAGTAGATGAACATTACTGTATGATGATTGTAAGCAAACGAATTTGGTGTTTCTAAACTTTTGGCTTCGAGATCTTATGGGTTTCAACTCTAGCCTACCCCAACTTGTTTGGGACTGAAAGGCTTGGTTGTTGTTGTTGTTGTTGTAAACTTTTGGCAAGCATAGAAAAAACCGACAATAAACAGAGAAAAATCAAGGCATGTTTTGTGGATTAAGAAAATATACCATATTCATTAAAAGATCACCACCCAGCTGGTGCGTGGCCTTGTGCTTGTAGAGGCATTTAGAAGATGGGGGCGGCATCAACATACTGGCAGCCTGATCAGCCGCAGTTTTGATCTTCCTTTTGAGTAAAGGCCCTAAAGTTTCAGTCTGCATATGAATAGCAAAACAAAAGGCAGACCTCAGCAGTGATATTGAATTACTGTATGAGATAGACTGATGCATATAGTGGATGCTCTTAGCCTTTTGCAGCGTGAACACTAGCTATGGACAGACAAAAAAACTAGTTAACTCAGCTTTGTCTAGATATGAATGTACTACCACCATCCAAAAGCTTAAGCCTTATTTATTTTTGAGAAATCAAAACAAGCAAAGTTTGACCAAAATTTTAGAACATTCTATCAACAAATATAATACTGTGTAGATACCGTAGGAAAATATATTTTATTATCTATTTAATGATATTAATTTTGTATTTTGCATGTTACTGATTTTTGGTAAAAGCTTAGTCAAACATGGTATAGTTTGACTTTCTAAAAATAATATAAGCCCAAAGCTTTGGGATGGAGGCAGTAGTATCTAGAGCTAAAACACATCTAGATACATCCGTATCTACAGATAGTTGAGTCAATTAATTTGGATCTGAGGGAGTATCAGATTCAGACTACATCATGGTAAGTTGGTTAAAAAAATTACCCCTGGGCGGTCCCTGCCCAGCTCGGCAGTGGCATTTCGCTTCTTGTGCTGCAGATCGGGCCATGCTCCTGCAGCAGGTGGGGCGCTATTCTCGTTCCCCATAGCCTCAGCACGGAACCTGGAGGTACCAACCTGATACAGAGAATATAGAGCATGGTGTCACAGAGGCTTTACGCACAAACAGCTGAAGACATGTGCTACTTTAAGCATATTCCAGAACAGGAACAGATTGAGGATGCAGAGACCAGAGAGACACTTAAAAGGTAAAGAGTGGATAAGCAAACGGAGTACCTGCTTCGCGGGGCTGGGGACGCAGCTCAGGCTCAGCCAACTGCCCACATGCGTGGTGGCCTTACGCTCCATTGCCCCCACCGCCGAGGTCTTGCCTTTCCTGTACAAGCTGACAAAAGATACAGTGAGGATCAGCAGAAACTACAAAGGTTGCAAATGTCGACAAATAAAGGAAGAACACCCCAATCCAAGCAAAGGTAGCCCCCGCCCCCCACCCCCATCAATCACTCCCAGCTCGAGGGTGACCAGAAAGACACCCCTTTGCCCAGAATAGGAAAGAGATGCGCAAGATATCGAGGAGAGGAAAAAAGAACCGATCTCGAGAAAGGAGAGAACATTACTAGTCCTACCTAATCCGCTTGGGCTAGATGCAGCTTGCCCCTCCAAGCTGGATGCCTGGACGGTGGAGGCGATACGCGTAGATGCACACGTCCGTTGGGAACCCCAAGTGGAAGGTATGATGCGTATAGAAGCAAGTTTCCCTCAGTATGAAACCAAGGTTTAATCGAACCAGTAGGAGCCAAGAAGCACGTTGAAGGTTGATGGTCGCGAAATGTGATGCGGCGCAACACCAGGGATTCCGGCGCCAACTAGGAACCTGCACAACACAACCAAAGTACTTTGCCCCAACGAAACAGTGAGGTTGTCAATCTCACCGGCTTGCTGTAACAAAGGATTAAACGTATCGAGTGGAAGATGTTTGCAAAGAAAACAGTAAAACAAGTAGATTGTATGCTATGGAAAGAATAGGACCGGGGTCCACAGTTCACTAGAGGTGTCTCTCCCATAAGATAAAAGCATGTTGGGTGAACAAATTACAGTCGGGCAATTGACAAATAGAGAAAGGCATAACAATGCATATACATGACATGGTAAATATAGTGAGATTTAATTGGGCATTACGACAAAGTACATAGACCGCCATCCAACTGCATCTATGCCTAAAAAGTCCACCTTCAGGTTATCGTCCGAACCCCCTCCAGTATTAAGTTGCAAAGCAACAGACAATTGCATTAAGTATTGTGCGTAATGTAATCAATAACTACATCCTTAGACATAGCATCAATGTTTTATCCCTAGTGGCAACAGCACATCACAACCTTAGAACTTTCTGTCACTGTCCCAGGTATCAATGAAGGCATGAACCCACTATCGAGCATAATTACTCCCTCTTGGAGTTAAGAGTAAAAACTTGGCCAGAGCCTCTACTAATAACGGAGAGCATGCAAGATCATAAACAACACATGAACAATAGATTGATAATCACCATAATCATAGTACTCTCTATCCATCGGATCCCGACAAACACAACATATAGAATTACATATAGATGATCTTGATCATGTTAGGCAGCTCACAAGATCTAACAATGAAGCACAACAAGGAGAAGACGACCATCTAGCTACTGCTATGGACCCATGGTCCAGGGGTGAACTACTCACTCATCACTCCGGAGGCGATCATGGCGATGAAGAGTCCTCCGGGAGATGAATCCCCTCTCCGCAGGTGCCGGAGGCGATCTCCGAATCCCCCGAGATGGGATTCGCGGCGGCGTCTCTGTAAGGTTTTCCGTATCGTGGCTCTCGGTACTGGGGGTTTCGCGACGGAGCTTTAAGTAGGCGGAAGGTCAACGAGGGCACAGGCAGGTCGGCGCGGCCGGGCCTGGGCCGCGCCGGCCTCCCTCCTGGCCGCCTCGTGGCCCCACTTCGTTAGGTCTTCGGTCTTCTGGAAGCTTCGTGCAAAAATAGGACCCTGGGCGAAAGTTTCGTCCAATTCCGAGAATATTTCTTTACTAGGATTTCTGAAACCAAAAACAGCAGAAAACAGCAACTGGCTCTTCGGCATCTTGTTAATAGGTTAGTTCCGAAAATGCATAAATATGACATATAATGTGCATAAAACATGTAGGTATCATCAATAAAGTAGCATGGAACATAAGAAATTATCGATACGTTGGAGACGTATCAGCATCCCCAAGCTTAGTTCTGCTCGTCCCGAGCAGGTAAAACGATAACAAAGATAATTTCTGAAGTGACATGCCATCATAATCTTGATCATACTATTTGTAAACATATGTAATGAATGCAGCGATCAAAGCAAAGGTAATGACATGAGTAAACAACTGAATCATATAGCAAAGACTTTTCATGAATAGTACTTCAAGACAAGCATCAATAAGTCTTGCATAAGAGTTAACTCGTAAAGCAATAAATCAAAGTAAAGGTGTTGAAGCAACACATAAGAAGATTAAGTTTCAGCGGTTGCTTTCAACTTGTAACATGTATATCTCATGGATATTGTCAACATAAAGTAATATAACAAGTGCAATATGCAAGTATGTAGGAATCAATGCACAGTTCACACAAGTGTTTGCTTCTTAAGGTGGAAGGAGATAGGTAAACTGACTCAACAATAAAAGTAAAAGAATGGTCCTTCGCAGAGGAAAGCATCGATTGCTGTATTTGTGCTAGAGCTTTTATTTTGAAAACATGAAACAATTTTGTCAACGGTAGTAATAAAGCATATGAGTTATGAAAATTATATCTTACAAGTTGCAAGCCTCACGCATAGTATACTAATAGTGCCCGCACCTCGTCCTACTTAACTTGGACTACCGGATCTTTGCATGCCATGTTTCAACCAAGTGTCACAAAGGGGTACCTCCATGCCGCCTGTACAAAGGTCCAAGGAGAATGCTCGCATTTCGGATTTCTCGCTTTTGATTATTCTCAACTTAGACATCCATACCGGGACAACATGGACAACAGATAATGGACTCCTCTTAAATGCATAAGCATGTAGCAAAGTTATTATTCTCATATGAGATTGAGGATATATGTCCAAAACTGAAACTTCCACCATGATTCATGGCTTTAGTTAGCGGCCCAATGTTCTTCTCTAACAATTTTGCATGCTCCAACCACTAAAATGATAGACCTTCAGACAAGACGGACATGCATAGCAACTCACATGATATTCAACAATAGTTGATGGCGTTCCCCAGAAACATGGTTATCGCACAACAAGCAACTTAATAAAATATAAAGTGCATAAGTACATATTCAATACTACGATAGTTTTTAAGGCTATTTTGTCCCATGAGCTATATATTGCAAAGGTGAATGATGGAATTTTAAAGGTAGCACTCAAGCAATTTACTTTGGAATGGCGGGTAAATACCATGTAGTAGGTAGGTATGGTGGACACAAATGGCATAGTGGTTGGCTCAAGGATTTTGGATGCATGAGAAGTATTCCCTCTCGATACAAGGTTTAGGCTAGCAAGGTTATTTGAAGCAAACTCAAGGATGAACAAGTGCAGCAAAACTCACATAAAAGACATATTGTAAACATTATAAGACTCTACACTGTCTTCCTTGTTGTTCAAAACTCAATACTAGATATTATCTAGACCTTAGAGAAACCAAATATGCAAATCAAATTTTAGCAAGCTCTATGTATTTCTTCATTAATGGGTGCAAAGCATATGATGCAAGAGCTTAAACATGAGCACAACAATTGCCAAGTATCACATTATCCAAGACATTTTAGAATTACTACATGTAGCATTTTCCAATTCCAACCATATAACAATTTAACGAAGAAGAAACTTCGCCTTGAACATTATGAGTAAAGCCTAAGGACACATGTGTCCATATGCAACAGCGGAGCGTGTCTCTCTCCCACAAAGTGAATGCTAGGATCCATCTTATTCAAACAAAAACAAAAACGAAAACAAACCGACGCTCCAAGTAAAGAACACCAGATGTGACTGAATAAAAATATAGTTTCAGGGGAGGAACCTGATGATGTTGTCGATGAAGAAGGGGATGCCTTGGGCATCCCCAAGCTTAGACGCTTGAGTCTTCTTAAAATATGCAGGGATGAACCACGGGGGCATCCCCAAGCTTAGAGCTTTCACTCCTCTTGATCTTAGTATATCATTCTCCTCTCTTGACCCTTGAAAACTTCCTTCACACCAAACTTCAAGCAAACTCATTAGAGGGTTAGTGCATCATTAATAATTCACACATTCAGAGGTGACACAATCATTATTTTCACTTCTGGACATTGCATAATGCTACTGGACATTAATGGATCAAAGAAATAAATCCAACATAGCAAAAGAGGCAATGCGAAATAAAAGGCAGAATCTGTCAAAAACAGAACAGTCCGTAAAGACGAATTTATAAATGGCACCAGACTTGCTCAAATGGAAAAACTCAAAACTAATGAAAGTTGCGTATATATCTGAGGATCACGCTCGTAAATTGGCAGATTTTTTCGAATTTTCTACAGAGAATTATGCCCAGATTCGTGACAGACAGCAATGCTGTTTCTGTGCAGCGATCCCAAATATAACATCAACTTTGACATAGAAACTTTACTTGGCACAAAAACATGATAAGGAGAGGTTGCTACAGTAGTAAACAACTTCCAAGACTCAATAAAACAAAAAATTGCTGTAGGTAAAAAACATGGGTTGTCTCCCATAAGCGCTTTTCTTTAACGCCTTTCAGCTAGGCGCAGAAAGTGCAAATCAAGTAACATCGAGAGTAGAAGCATCAACATCATAATTTGTTCTAATAATAGAATCAAAAGGCAACTTCATTCTCTTTCTAGGGAAGTGTTCCATACCTTTCTTGAGAGGAAATTGATATTTAATATTACCTTCCCTCATATCAATAACAGCACCAACAGTTCGAAGAAAAGGTCTTCCCAACACAATTGGACAAGATGCATTGCATTCGATATCCAAGACAACAAAATCAACGGGGACAAGGTTATTGTTAACCGTAATATGCACATTATCAATCCTCCCCAAAGGTTTCTTTTTAACATTATCGGCAAGATTAACATCCAAATAACAATTCTTTAATGGTGGCAAGTCAAGCATATCATAAATCTTTTTAGGCATAACAGAAATACTTGCACCAAGATCACATAAGGCATTACATTCAAAGTCATTGAATTTCATTTTAATGATGGGCTCCCAACCATCTTCTAACTTTCTAGGAATAGAAGTTTCAAGTTTTAGTTTCTCTTCTCTAGCTTTTATGAGAGCATTTGTAATATGTTTTGTAAAGGCTAAATTTATAGCACTAGCATTAGGACTTTTAGCAAGTTTTTGCAAGAACTTTATAACTTCAGAGATGTGGCAATCATCAAAATCTAAATCATTATGAGCTACAGCAATGGGATCATTATTCCCAAGGTTGGAAAAAATTTCAGCAGTTTTATCACAAGCAGTTTCAGCAGTTTTAGCAATTTCAGGCAGTTTTGTACGCTTTGCACTAGGAGTAGAAACATTGCCAACACCAATTATATTACCATTGATAGTAGGAGGTGCAGCAACATGTGAGGAATTAGCATTACTAGTGGTGGTAATAGTCCAAACTTTAGCTACATTATTCTCTTTAGCTAGTTTTTCATTTTCTTCTCTATCCCACCTAGCACGCAACTCAGCCATTAATCTTATATTCTCATTAATTCTAACTTGGATGGCATTTGCTGTAGTAGTAATCTTATTATCAAGATCATTATTAGGCATAACTTTCAACTTTAAAAGATTAACATCAGAGGCAAGCCTATCAACTCTAGAAGCGATAGTATCAATTTTATCAAGCTTTTCCTCAACAGATTTGTTAAAAGCAGTTTGTGTACTAATAAATTCTTTAAGCATGGCTTCAAGACCAGAGGGTACACTTCTATTATTGTTGTAAGAATTCCCATAAGAATTACCATAACCATTACCATTAGTAGAAGGATATGGCCTATAGTTATTACCAGAGTTGTTCCTATAAGCATTGTTGTTGAAATTATTATTTTTAATGAAATTCACATCAACATTTTCTTCTTGAGCAACCAATGAAGCTAAAGGAACATTATTTGGATCAACATTAGATCTACCATTCACAAGCATAGACATAATCACATCAATCTTATCACTCAAGGAAGAGGTTTCTTCAACAGAATTTACCTTCTTACCTTGTGGAGCTCTTTCCGTGTGCCATTCAGAGTAATTTATCATCATATCATCAAGAAGTTTTGTAGCCGCCCCCAATGTGATGGACATAAAAGTACCTCCAGCAGCTGAATCCAATAAATTCCGCGAAGAAAAATTTAGTCCTGCATAGAAGGTTTGGATGATCATCCAAGTAGTCAGTCCATGGGTTGGGCAATTCTTTACCAAAGTTTTCATTCTCTCCCAAGCTTGAGCAACATGTTCAGTATCTAATTGTTTAAAATTCATTATGCTACTTCTCAAAGAAATAATTTTAGCGGGAGGATAATATCTACTAATAAAAGCATCCTTGCATTTAGTCCATGAATCAATACTATTCTTAGGCAAAGATAGCAACCAATCTTTAGCTCTTCCTCTTAATGAGAAAGGAAACACTTTCAATTTAATAATATCACCATCTACATCTTTATACTTTTGCATTTCACAAAGTTCAACAAAATTATTGAGATGGGCAGCAGCATCATCAGAACTAGCACCAGAAAATTGTTCTCTCATAACCAAATTCAGTAAAGCAGGTTTAATTTCAAAGAATTCTGCTGTAGTAGCAGGTGGAGCAATAGGTGTGCATAGGAAATCATTATTATTTGCATTTGTGAAGTCACACAACTTAGTATTTTCAGGGTTGGCCATTTTAGCAACGGTAAATAAAACAAACTAGATAAAATAAATGCAAGTAACTAATTTTTTTTTGTGTTTTCGATATAGAGAGCAAGACAATAAATAAAGTAAAACTAGCAACTAATTTTTTTGTATTTTGATTTAGTGCAGCAAACAAAGTAGTAAATAAAATAAAGCAAGACAAAAACAAAGTAAAGAGATTGAGAAGTGGAGACTCCCCTTGCAGCGTGTCTTGATCTCCCCGGCAACGGCGCCAGAAATTTAGCTTGATACGCGTAGATGCACACGTCCGTTGGGAACCCCAAGTGGAAGGTATGATGCGTATAGAAGCAAGTTTCCCTCAGTATGAAACCAAGGTTTAATCGAACCAGTAGGAGCCAAGAAGCACGTTGAAGGTTGATGGTCGCGAAATGTGATGCGGCGCAACACCAGGGATTCCGGCGCCAACTAGGAACCTGCACAACACAACCAAAGTACTTTGCCCCAACGAAACAGTGAGGTTGTCAATCTCACCGGCTTGCTGTAACAAAGGATTAAACGTATCGAGTGGAAGATGTTTGCAAAGAAAACAGTAAAACAAGTAGATTGTATGCTATGGAAAGAATAGGACCGGGGTCCACAGTTCACTAGAGGTGTCTCTCCCATAAGATAAAAGCATGTTGGGTGAACAAATTACAGTCGGGCAATTGACAAATAGAGAAAGGCATAACAATGCATATACATGACATGGTAAATATAGTGAGATTTAATTGGGCATTACGACAAAGTACATAGACCGCCATCCAACTGCATCTATGCCTAAAAAGTCCACCTTCAGGTTATCGTCCGAACCCCCTCCAGTATTAAGTTGCAAAGCAACAGACAATTGCATTAAGTATTGTGCGTAATGTAATCAATAACTACATCCTTAGACATAGCATCAATGTTTTATCCCTAGTGGCAACAGCACATCACAACCTTAGAACTTTCTGTCACTGTCCCAGGTATCAATGAAGGCATGAACCCACTATCGAGCATAATTACTCCCTCTTGGAGTTAAGAGTAAAAACTTGGCCAGAGCCTCTACTAATAACGGAGAGCATGCAAGATCATAAACAACACATGAACAATAGATTGATAATCACCATAATCATAGTACTCTCTATCCATCGGATCCCGACAAACACAACATATAGAATTACATATAGATGATCTTGATCATGTTAGGCAGCTCACAAGATCTAACAATGAAGCACAACAAGGAGAAGACGACCATCTAGCTACTGCTATGGACCCATGGTCCAGGGGTGAACTACTCACTCATCACTCCGGAGGCGATCATGGCGATGAAGAGTCCTCCGGGAGATGAATCCCCTCTCCGGCAGGGTGCCGGAGGCGATCTCCGAATCCCCCGAGATGGGATTCGCGGCGGCGGCGTCTCTGTAAGGTTTTCCGTATCGTGGCTCTCGGTACTGGGGGTTTCGCGACGGGAGCTTTAAGTAGGCGGAAGGTCAACGCGAGGGGCCACACGAGGGGCCCAGGCAGGTCGGCGCGGCCAGGGCCTGGGCCGCGCCGGCCTCCCTCCTGGCCGCCTCGTGGCCCCACTTCGTTAGGTCTTCGGTCTTCTGGAAGCTTCGTGCAAAAATAGGACCCTGGGCGAAAGTTTCGTCCAATTCCGAGAATATTTCTTTACTAGGATTTCTGAAACCATAAACAGCAGAAAACAGCAACTGGCTCTTCGGCATCTTGTTAATAGGTTAGTTCCAGAAAATGCATAAATATGACATATAATGTGCATAAAACATGTAGGTATCATCAATAAAGTAGCATGGAACATAAGAAATTATCGATACGTTGGAGACGGTGGAGGCGAAAGGAGGGGATCGAGCTAGCGGCTTGCATCCGTCGGCAATCGGCACTCGATCGGGAGAGAAGGGGTGCTACATAAAGGGGAGGGGTAACATATTTTATTACACAGTGAACTTACTGATGTGACTAGTCATTACATGTCTCACTGAAACTAGGGCCCATAGTGTGGCACCCCAAATTTACTTGAAGCTGCCCGGCGGGACGCATTGGCGCGTCAAGAAACCCCCGAATTGTAGCGGGGAAATGAAACATTTCACAAAAATTCGAAATTCAAGCACACCGCCACGCGCCAAGCACGCGGCTGTTCCTTCCTCTTCCTCGGTTCCTCCTCCCCTATCCGAAAAAACCCCAAATCCCAAGCTCAAACCAAAAAAAAACAAAAAACAAATCCCCTGGCCGCCATGCATGTCCTCGTTAACCCGCTGGAGATCGTTCCCGGACGATGCGGACCACCCGCCCTGAGATCCAGAATTCCGTCCACCTCGAGGCACTGCGTGCTGTCTCGCAGCAGCGGCTTGAGGGCGCTGAAGAGGAAGTTCCGCCGGAAAGTGCTCATGGCAACCGTGCAAGCTCACCGGCGTGCTGTATCCCGAGAGGAACTGGTCAAAGCTTTGCTATTCGCCACACAAAAAAAAATTGCGGGCCAAGATCTGGTCAAAGCTTCGTCGATGGCTTGCCGCGAGAGGCTTGGAGTCCAGAGTCAATAAACTAGCTGCTCGAGGACTTGGGCGGTTTACACGGATTCATATTAACTGACTCAAGTTTGTTAGTCTAGTTAACAAATGCATCTAGATACATCCATATCTAGACAGAATTGAGTCAATTAATATGAATCAGAGGGGAGTACCTGAAAGTGTTTCATGCTACCAACTAATGCGCTGGCAGGAATCGCTGTAGAAGTAATTGTGCTACTACTTGTACGATGAACTGATTGTGTGGGTGTCGAATTTTGCAACGCGATCATCCACTGAATGCTTAATCTAGCGCCAAAGGCGTACAAATCATAACATACTACAGCACCAGAACATAAGAGTACGAATCATAAAGTAGCTCAACATTTTGCATCAGGGCTGGGTGGTCCTGAGACTACCGGGACGCCCCTGATGATCTCCGGGTGTGCATCCTCTTCAACGCAAAGCTGTGTACTCGGTCCACGGCCTCCTTCTGTAGGCTGGATAATCTCAGGTGCAGGACCTTCGTCTATGAGAGGCTCGTCATCAGTACCATCCACAGGTGCATCAGGGCTGGGTGGTCTTGAGACTACCCGGACGCCCGTGATGATCTCCGGGCGTGCATCCACTTCAACGCAAAGCTGTGTACTCGGTCCACGGCCTCCTTCTGTAGACTGGATAATCTCAGGTGCAGGACCTTCGTCTATGAAAGGCTCGTCATCAGTACCATCCACAGGTGCATCAAACTGAGATTCATCTTCAAATCTCCCATCAAACTGAGAGACCTCTTTAACTCTATGCTTCTGCAATTAGTACATCAACCGATTAGACAAACATCTAAGGGATGCAACCTGAACAAATGCCGTTTTACATATTTACCTTCTCATCTGGCACAGCACATGTCCCAGAGCTGAAACCCGTTTCCTGAAGCAAGCGCTTTTTCTCTCCTTCCCGTCCATCCATCTGCAACAAGTTAAATTTGAGTACAGAACCTTGCACAGCAATGCAAACTATTGATTGAAACAGCGGCAGCATCAATATAAATAATTAACTACATATGCCAGCACACATACAGTGTGAGCAAGATCTGCTTCTCCTGCTAAAGGATCATTATATGGTTCACCATGCTAAACCCGCCTAACATATGTGCGGTCCATCCCAAAAATGTGTAAATGATCTGCCACTACAGGGTGAGGCCTCTTCTCACCATTCATACATGTGCAGCGCGGGCAATACACGTCCAGGTTGTGACCATCATGAGCTCTAATAAACCCCATAAAGGGTTGAACACCATTTATATATGAAGGGGAACATAAGTGTCCATGCAGTTT
Source organism: Lolium multiflorum (assembly GCA_030979885.1). NCBI lineage: Eukaryota > Viridiplantae > Streptophyta > Magnoliopsida > Poales > Poaceae > Lolium > Lolium multiflorum. The sequence continues at coordinate 166,268,064 of CM061753.1, read as the reverse complement.
CCAAGTTCTGTCCATCTGTTTAATTATGAGATACAGTGGTTGGTGATTAATTTAAGGCGAAGTAGGAAATGTATATCCATCGAGTACAAAACTATACTACATGATTATGCATTTCAGCAATCATGTCGAGTACAAAACAAAAAATGCCCATCGACATTTTAGCAAACAGATCGTGTACAAAACTCTGCCATGGCATTTCAGCAAATTAACGGATCGAGTGCAGAACTGACTCTATATGCCCACGCAAATGAACAAATTGATCGATGACAAATCGAGCGGAAAACTATAAAGTGCCAATTAGTTCGAGCATACTGACGAATTTTTTTAGCAGCATCAAGAAAATATAAATCGTTAGGCTGTCTTGCCCGATACATGATTGAGCTAGAGATAGCAGCCCTACCGTGGATCAACTTGACCGCCGGTGCGTCTCGAGAAGAACGACGGGGAGGGGAAGCTTCTTCTTCGCACGGACGGGACGGGGAGGGGAAGCTCTTCGCACGGACGGGGATAAGTTGTGTACGGGTGGGTGGGGGGTCATGCGGCCGGGCCGCCGGGGTGATAATTAAGGTTGGTAGGTGGCGTTTAATGGAGTTGCGTGTGTAATTTGCCGTGCACAAGGTTGAGGAATAGGCGGTTCCCTTTGCCGCGCGCACAATTCAAACTATCCCGCCCATGTAGTTTAAATTCGCCATATTTTCGTTAAATCGACATAAAGTCATGTGAGTGGGGGAAAATTAGCAAAGTTGCTTGAAAAATAGTAAAACTCTAGAATTATCCTTTAAATATGCTCTACTTCGTGTGAAAATCGGGGTGTGGAAGCATGTTGAGCTGTTTTATTTGTACTTTCTTCATTAAAACTCCCATTTTATGCACTTTGGATGGAAAGAAATCATTTGTACATAAATTTTGACAACGCCATTTGCAAACACTAATTGTTTACATGCCAAGATGCACCCATCCACCAAATATATATGTGGCAAAAGTTTATCACAATCTAGCAGATATGCATAATTAGTGAGGGACCCCTTTTGATTTTGTGCAATTTCCACTAATTAGGTAGAGATCGAGAAGGGTTAATTAATTAGGCCATGTTAGGGGTTATGTGTTTTAATAGGTTGTGTGGATTCAAATACAACTTCTTTATTTGTGTGCTATGATTAATCAAAACTAGATCGATCGACTGCGCACACATTATTAGAGGCGCATGCCTTTGCGCACAAAGTGCATGTGTGTGTTGTTGGCCACCAACGAGAGAGAGAGAGAGAGAGAGAGAGAGAGAGAGAGAGAGATAGAGGTAGAGAGAGCTACATACGAGAGAGCGATTGAAATCCCCAAATTAAACACATATATATGCATGGCACATTTAATTTAATTAGAGGACCGCGAGGCACCCCTGGCCTGCTTGATGCATAATTAAGTGTCATTGGCCTATATATATAGGGTTTAATTAGGGTTTAGGGTTTAGGGTTAGGAGGTTAGGGTTTAGGGTTTAATGTTTATGGTGTTTAGGGTTTAGGGATTAGGGATTAGGGTTTATTTAGGGTTTAAGGTTTAGGGATCATCGATCGAGTGCGCACACACACATTATTAGAGGCACACGCGCCTTTGCGCATAAAGTGCATGCGTATATGTGTGTGTTTTTTGGCCACCAACGACATATAGATGATCGAGAGAGAGAGATTGAAATCCCCCAAGAATATGTTCAAATATATATTAAAATATATGCACGAATTAATGCATGCATGGTAGGCCATGCATGCACACTAATTATATATATATTATGAGGAAACTTAATCAAATGTGTTTTCATTCGAGAGAACTTGTCAAAATTCAAGTTAATTAATTTATCATCGATAATTATATAATTAATTAATGAATCTCAGGGAGATGTTATACAACATATGATCGATATATAGGCCATGTATATATTAATTGGTTTTAATCTACCGTTTTTGCTAGCTAGCTGCATGCTATATATAGAGCATGTTTTTATTAGATCGGGTTATAGCTAGTATAGTTTAGGGTTATGTGTTTTAATTAACTAGGGTTTGATTAGCTAGGGGTTAGTTATATATATATGGTTTAGGGTTAATGCATGTCACATTTAATTTAACTAGAGGACCGCGAGGCACCCCTGGCCTGCTTGATGCACAATTAAGTGTCGTTGGCCTATATATATAGGGTTTAATTAGGGTTTAGGGTTAGCTAGCTGGGTTTAGGGTTTAGTGTTTTGGGTGTTTAGCTAGGGTCTAGGGTTTAGGGTTTAGTGTTTACTGTGTTTAGAGGGTCTAGGGTTTAGTGTTTAGGGTGTTTAGGGTCTAGGGTTTAGGGTCTAGTGTTTAGGGTCTATGGTTTAGGGTTTAATTAGTGTTTAGGGTTTAGTGTTTACGGTGTTTAGGGTCTAGGGTTTAGGGTTTAGTGTTTAGGGTCTAGGGTTTAGGGTTTAATTAGTGTTTAGGGTGTTTATAGGGTTTAGGGTTTAGGGTTTAGGGTTTAGGGTTTTAGGGTTTAGGGTTTAGGGTTTAGGGTTTAGGGTTTAGGGTTTAGGGTTTAGGGTTTGTTTAGGGTTTAGGGTTTAGTGTTTAGGGTGTTTAGGGTCTAGGGTTTAGTGTGTTTAGGGTGTTTAGGGTTTAGGGGATTAGGGATTAGGGTTTTAGGGTTGTTTAAGGTTTAGGGATCATCGATCGAGTGCGCACACACACATTATTAGAGGCACACGCGCCTTTGCGCATAAAGTGCATGCGTATATGTGTGTGTTTTTTGGCCACCAACGACATATAGATGATCGAGAGAGAGAGATTGAAATCCCCCAAGAATATGTTCAAATATATATTAAAATATATGCACGAATTAATGCATGCATGGTAGGCCATGCATGCACACTAATTATATATATATTATGAGGAAACTTAATCAAATGTGTTTTCATTCGAGAGAACTTGTCAAAATTCAAGTTAATTAATTTATCATCGATAATTATATAATTAATTAATGAATCTCAGGGAGATGTTATACAACATATGATCGATATATAGGCCATGTATATATTAATTGGTTTTAATCTACCGTTTTTGCTAGCTAGCTGCATGCTATATATAGAGCATGTTTTTATTAGATCGGGTTATAGCTAGTATAGTTTAGGGTTATGTGTTTTAATTAACTAGGGTTTGATTAGCTAGGGGTTAGTTATATATATATGGTTTAGGGTTAATGCATGTCACATTTAATTTAACTAGAGGACCGCGAGGCACCCCTGGCCTGCTTGATGCACAATTAAGTGTCGTTGGCCTATATATATAGGGTTTAATTAGGGTTTAGGGTTAGCTAGCTGGGTTTAGGGTTTAGTGTTTTGGGTGTTTAGCTAGGGTCTAGGGTTTAGGGTTTAGTGTTTACTGTGTTTAGAGGGTCTAGGGTTTAGTGTTTAGGGTGTTTAGGGTCTAGGGTTTAGGGTCTAGTGTTTAGGGTCTATGGTTTAGGGTTTAATTAGTGTTTAGGGTGTTTAGGGTTTAGGGTTTAGTGTTTACGGTGTTTAGGGTCTAGGGTTTAGGGTTTAGTGTTTAGGGTCTAGGGTTTAGGTTTTAATTAGTGTTTAGGGTGTTTATAGGGTTTAGGGTTTAGTGTTTAGGGTTTAGGGTTTTAGGGTTTAGGGTTTAGGGTTTAGGGTTTAGGGTTTAGGGTTTAGGGTTTATGGTTTAGGGTTTACGGTGTTTAGGGTCTAGGGTTTAGGGTTTAGTGTTTAGGGTGTTTAGGGTCTAGGGTTTAGTGTGTTTAGGGTGTTTAGGGTTTAGGGGATTAGGGATTAGGGTTTTAGGGTTGTTTAAGGTTTAGGGATCATCGATCGAGTGCGCACACACATTATTAGAGGCACCCGCGCCTTTACGCATCAAGTGCATGCGTATATATGTGTGTTTTTTGGGCCACCAACGATATATAGATGATCGAGAGAGAGAGATTGAAATCCCCAAGAATATGTTCAAATATACATTAAAATATATGCACGAATGCATTGTAGGCCATGCATGCACACTAATTATATATATATTATGAGGCAACTTAATCAAATGTGTTTTCATTCGAGAGAACTTGTCAAAGTTCAAGTTAATTAATTTATCACGATAATTATATAATTAATTAATGATTCTCAGGGATATGTTATACAACATGATCGATATAGGCCATGTATATTTTAATTGGTGTTAATCTACGGTTTGCTAGCTAGCTGCTATATATAGAGCATGTTTTTATTAGATCGGGTTATAGCTAGCTAGTATAGTTTAGGGTTATGTGTGTTAATTAAGTAGGGTTGATTAGCTAGGGTTAGTTACATATATATGGTTTAGGGTTAATGCATGGCACATTTAATTTTATTAGAGGATCACGAGGCACCCATGACCCACTCGATCGATGCACAATTAAGTGTCGTTGGCCTATACATAGGGTTTAATTGGGGTTTAGGATTAGCTAGGGTTTAGGGTTAGGGTTAGGGTACGTTTAGGGTCTAGGGTTTAGGGTTTAGTGTTTAGGGTGTTTAGGGTTTAGGGATTAGGGATTTAAGGTTTTAGGGTTGTTTAAGGTTTAGGGATCATCGATCGAGTGCGCACACACATTATTAGAGGCACCCGCGCCTTTACGCATAAATTGCATGCATATATATGTGTGTTTTTTGGGCCACCAACGATATATAGATGATCGAGAGAGAGATAGAGATTGAAATCCCCAAGAATATGTTCAAATATACATTAAAATATATGCACGAATGCATTGTAGGCCATGCATGCACACTAATTATATATATATTATGAGGCAACTTAATCAAATGTGTTTTCATTCGAGAGAACTTGTCAAAGTTCAAGTTAATTAATTTATCACGATAATTATATAATTAATTAATGAATCTCAGGGATATGTTATGCAACATGATCGATATAGGCCATGTATATTTTAATTGGTGTTAATCTACGGTTTGCTAGCTAGCTGCTATATATAGAGCATGTTTTTATTAGATCGGGTTATAGCAGCTAGCTAGTATAGTTTAGGGTTATGTGTTTTAATTAAGTAGGGTTGATTAGCTAGGGTTAGTTACATATATATGGTTTAGGGTTAATGCACGGCACATTTAATTTTATTAGAGGATCACGAGGCACCCATGACCCGCTCGATCGATGCACAATTAAGTGTCGTTGGCCTATACAGAGGGTTTAATTGGGGTTTAGGATTAGCTAGGGTTTAGGGTTAGGGTTAGGGTTAGGGTTAGGGTATGTTTAGGGTCTAGGGTTTAGGGTTTAGTGTTTAGGGTGTTTAGGGTTTAGGGATTAGGGATTAGGGATTTAAGGTTTTAGGGTTGTTTAAGGTTTAGGGATCATCGATCGAGTGCGCACACACATTATATTATTAGAGGCACCCGCGCCTTTACGCATAAATTGCATGCATATATATGTGTGTTTTTTGGGCCACCAACGATATATAGATGATCGAGAGAGAGAGAGATTGAAATCCCCAAGAATATGTTCAAATATACATTAAAATATATGCACGAATGCATTGTAGGCCATGCATGCACACTAAATATATATATATATTATGAGGCAACTTAATCAAATGTGTTTTCATTCGAGAGAACTTGTCAAAGTTCAAGTTAATTAATTTATCACGATAATTATATAATTAATTAATGAATCTCAGGGATATGTTATACAACATGATCGATATAGGCCATGTATATTTTAATTGGTGTTAATCTACGGTTTGCTAGCTAGCTGCTATATATAGAGCATGTTTTTATTAGATCGGGTTATATCTAGTATAGTTTAGGGTTATGTGTTTTAATTAAGTAGGGTTGATTAGCTAGGGTTAGTTACATATATATGGTTTATGGTTAATGCATGGCACATTTAATTTTATTAGAGGATCGCGAGGCACCCATGACCCGCTCGATCGATGCACAATTAAGTGTCGTTGGCCTATACATAGGGTTTAATTGGGGTTTAGGATTAGCTAGGGTTTAGGGTTAGGGTTAGGGTTAGGGTTAGGGTACGTTTAGGGTCTAGGGTTTAGGGTTTAGTGTTTAGGGTGTTTAGGGTTTAGGGATTAGGGATTTAGGGGTTTTAGGGTTGTTTAAGGTTTAGGGATCATCGATCGAGTGCGCACACACATTATTAGAGGCACCCGCGCCTTTACGCATAAATTGCATGCATATATATATGTGTGTTTTTTGGCCACCAACGATATATAGATGATCGAGAGAGAGAGATTGAAATCCCCAAGAATATGTTCAAATATACATTAAAATATATGCACGAATGCATGGTAGGCCATGCATGCACACTAATTATATATATATATTATGAGGCAACTTAATCAAATGTGTTTTCATTCGAGAGAACTTGTCAAAATTAAAGTTAATTAATTTATCACGATAATTATATAATTAATTAATGAATCTCAGGGATATGTTATACAACATGATCGATATAGGCCATGTATATATTAATTGGTGTTAATCTACGGTTTGCTAGCTAGCTGCTATATATAGAGCATGTTTTTATTAGATCGGGTTATAGCTAGTATAGTTTAGGGTTATGTGTTTTCATTAAGTAGGGTTGATTAGCTATGGTTAGTTACATATATATGGTTTAGGGTTAATGCATGGCACATTTAATTTAATTAGAGGACCGCGAGGCACCCCTGGCCTGCTTGATGCACAATTAAGTGTCGTTGGCCTATATATAGGGTTTAATTAGGGTTTAGGGTTAGGGTTAGGGTTTAGGGTCTAGGGTTTAGTGTTTAGGGTGTTTAGGGTTTAGGGATTAGGGATTAGGGTTTCAGGGTTGTATAAGGTGTAACACCCCAACTTTTGCAAACATGTTTATTTAACCAAAGTGCAAAAATTAGGGGGAACAAAAACTTTTTCTAAAGACTAATTAGATGAATTGCCTTGATCTGTTTGTTATAATTGCTTTGATCTGCTGGTAGATGAATTGTCTTGATTTGCTTGTTGAGTTTTGTCTTGAGCTACCTCAAAGAACAACACCTCTAGTGGTAAAATCATCCTTGAATTCAAAACTTGGGATCATCTACCCCTTAATACATCCTTCTCTCTTACCCTAGTCAAAAAAAAACCTAAGTCATCATAAATTTGGCTAAGTCCCAAAATCTGTTTAAGGTTCCACTTTGGAACGCCTGGATTAAGCTACCCCTTGCCATCTAAGGCAATGCACTTGGTCCTAGACCTACCTTATCATAAGCACTTCCCAACCATGTCCTTGCCTTGGACTAAATCTCTCTTTTACCCACTTATCCTTGATGATTTTGAAGCCAAATCAATAAGATGTTTTGGCAGGCTTAAAATGTTCCAACTTTGGCAGTTGATCTCTAAGCACCCACAACTGTTATAGGTAAAATGAAGGCATGGATCTCATCTATGCGACACCCTCTACAACTTCCACGTCTTGCATGCCCCATTCTACCTTTGCAACCCATTTATTTAACTTGGTTTTATACCCTATCCAATGTTGCACCACTAGATCCCATTTCCAACTTTTACCCCTTGGTTTTTCTTCATTTCAAGTTTAACCTCCACAAAACCAAGAGTGAAGATGATAGCTACATTATGTAGCCATACTCTACCCTTGAGATCACTTATCCCAAAATAATTTATTTACCAAAAACCCTATTTAAGATTCTTCTCTAATTTCACTACAAAACTAATCTTAGTTTTATCAAAACTTTTCAAATATTTATAAAAGTGGAATGTGGGTGGTTTTTTACTTCATACCATCCCTTTTCAACCCTAAAAATGTTTCTATCAAACCATTTCACTTTATTATATTTTCTTTTAACAAAGTGCTTGTTTATGGCACTTATGTTAGATATTTCTTTTTCTTGCTTATCTTAAAGGGGAAAGTTTTATACCTAGACTATTTTAAGCAACTAAAACCTCTTCTTTACTCAAATCTTCTTCTTTCAAATACAAGTTCAAATAAAATTCCTTCAATTAGGGCCATACTCTTCTTAAGTGATCCAAACCCTTACCAAATAAATTTTTTTTTTGGCATGGCATCTTCTTTACATCAAACCCTCCTTTCCAACCTATGTTCTACAAATATCACTTTGGAAAAAGAAGGTTTTTGAGCCAATGCAAACATGGTTGGCCGGCCATAGCATGCATGGTGCAATTAGTGGGAATATCTCTTCCTCTCTCTCTCTCTCTCCTATCTTGACCCATCATTAAGCTACCACAAACCTTCACCCCACCCTCTCTCTCTGGTCGAGCTCACCAAGTGCTAGAGTGTGCCTCTTGACTTTACATGGTAGTAGAAGAAGGGAGAGACACATGCTCATGCACTTGGACAATATCTTGAGGAGATCCTTGCTTGCAACCTACCCCTCCTCCCTCCACACAATGTCAGCAAGCAGCCAGCCCTCACACTACCCCAAGACATCATGAGAGCCTACCTAGTTAGCCCTAGCCTCTCCCTCTCTTCTAGCCTTCCTTGGGTGGTCACCCATTCTTGGTCAAGAAGGAAGCCAGCACCCCATCCCTCTAGGCTGCGCCATGATAGTGCCCTGGCATCCCTCTACCCAACGTGCATGCTCCCAAGGCCAGCCCCACCCCGCAAGAGCCTCTCCCATGCTCGCCATCGACGTGGTCACCCTGCTCTGGACGTGCTCGTGCGTTCCCAAGCAACCTAGCCGTATCAGCCTTCTCCACTTCCTTAGGCCTATAAGGCACCGTATCTTGACCCTATCCAGCACCCTAGATCCCTCCCTAACCCCCGTTACATCAATTGATTCGTATCGAACACCTGCGTGCAGCCTCGGAAACCACCTATCTGTGACCGTTTCAGCACGCGTATCCCCGGGTTTTCAGCTGCCCTAGATCCTACTCTGTATGCCTTTCATGATGACTACACCCAGCTGCTCGATCACGCTCAACCCCGCGCGCCCACAACCGCGTGCACCACGCTCACCATACGCCGGCGTTCGGATATAAAAAGGGCACCCGAGCCCTCTGCTCACCCCTTCCCACTCTCCACCCTCTCGCACCTCTCGTTTCCCACCCTAGAACACCCGCAGCACGCACCCAGGGCGCCCCCTTGCTGCTGCACGCCGGCGAGGTCACCACTGCCGTGGTCACCGGCGGATGGCGCGGGCTGGCGCTCGCCCCCGACGCCCCCTTCCCTCCCTCTCTATGTTACCCCTGCGCCTCTTTCCGCTCGCCCTAACCCCTCCCTTTTCACCGCCCAGGTCCACCGGGGCCGCCGCCGCTGCTGTTGTCCGTGGAGGCCTGCGGAGTAGACGCCCACGAATCAGGCCGCTGCGGAGAGAGGAGATGCCGCCGGAGGCGCCCGTACCGCCTCGACCCGTCGCCGCCCGCCGGAGCCTGCCGTCGACCATCGCCGCCTCCGCTGGTGAGTCCCTGGCCGCCCCCGTCTTTTCTTCCGTCCGCCCGAGCGAGCACCAGCGCGGAAGGAGACAACACCCGAGCGCCCGATCCGTGGCCTCATGCGTACGTGCATGGGCCACATGGCCACGTCGGCCATGCAGGCTGGCCCACCTGGGCCCTCTCCCCTTTTCTATTTTCTTTCTTTTTATTTCTTCACCACCCCCTGGAAACTCCTCCTGGGCCGGCCCAAAACGAGACCCCCGGACAGCCCAGTGATCTCCCGCCCTCTTCTATTCATTTGAATTTTGAAAAATTGCTGTTAAAAACTTGATAGAAACCAGAGAGCTAAAAATGCGAATATCTCGAGATCTACCAACCCAAATCCAGTGAAACCAATTGCATTAGCTCAGAAATTTCAATACCTTTCCATTGCCACTGACCTCATATTTTTACGATTTTTGTACTATTTTTGGTGAATTAAACTTGTTCTATGTGTACTGCAGACTCTAGCTAATTCCTAAAATTGTAGGATTAATATTTTTGGGTGAATCCAATTGGGTTAGTCTTGTTTTAGTACTGGCCATATAGGAAAAATATAGTTAGTCTCTGTTCATGCATATTTGTTACTGTTTGTGTTAATTGTGTATCACATGATTTGATAAACCCAAAACCTTTTTGTTTATTAAACCCTTTAACCACCACTTTTACTTAAAAACAGCCATCTTGTGTTTTAATCCTACAAAACAAGTACCCCTGCATGCCTAGATTTGTTTCAATTAAAACATTGCTTGCAAGTTTGAAATATGGTGTTGATTGTATGTTGTATGTCCTTTTATTTTGCGACGCTAGATTCGAGCGATGTTGGAGTTGAAGAAGAAGGATTTGAAGATTTTGAAGAAGTCCAGGGACAAATAAACCAACCAAGGCAAGCCATCTCTTGATCTCTGAATGTTGAATCACATATTGTGGTTACTTCGTTGTTATTTTTGTCTCTCAATCTATCTTGTGTTGTTTCTACTTTTGTTGTTGGAGCATGCTCACCGTGAGCATGTTTAGTCTCTTTGGCACCTCACCGACAACCCCCTTTAGTGACATGGTGGTTGTCATCATCATGATCTCGGTGTACCCTCTAAGTGTGATGGGTATGCCCACTTACCTTGAGTGTGTCGACCTCTCGACACCCTTTTTGCACCCCTTCGTGGTATGATAGTTAGTATCGTGCCCTTGTTATATCTTCTACTTTGAGTGATGCTATGCATACTTACTCCCAAGTGTGCCGAACCTCTTGTTGATGCTATACATACTTACTCTCAAGTATGTTGCACCCTTGTTGATGTTCTGCATACTTACTCTCGAGTATGTTGAACCCCTTGTTGATCTTATGCATGCTTACCCTAAGCATGTATGCCCCCTTGACCGCCTATATTATCATCTTCTTAGTGGTATGATGATTAACATCATGACCCTTGTTTAATCATCCTACTTATATTGTCCCTACGCATGCTTATCCTAAGTATGTATGATCCCCTTGACACCTCATTTATCACCTCCTTAATGGTATGATGGCTAGCATCATGCCATTGTTGTCTCTTAGTTCTTACATGAAACTATAGGTTGGGAACCCCTTGGAAAAATACCTTGTTGAAAAGAATTTTTGGAAAACCTTGGGTGAGTTGGACTTACCTAAGTGTGTGTTTATGAAAGAAAAGGATCTTGGCAAAGATGGTTGGAAAGAGAATCTTGTTTATGAAAACTTTGGCGTCTAAGTATTCACCCGTGACAATTAACCCGCGCAACCACAGCTACTCCAACGTGGGCACGGAGCTTAGCTTGACGTTTGTTCTTCTTAGCATGAGGCACCGCACAACTATACAAGGGTACGGTTACCCCCGAGTCCGGGTTGTCATTGTTGGGACAATAGTATAACGGGAGGCCTTCGGGGCTGACCCGTCCGGAAGACACTATGGGTCTCCTGGCTTGGCGGTGGAGCCACGCTCAAAGGGAGGTGAGCTGCCACGGTGCCGGGGAGGTACATACTCCATAGGGTAGGACCTCTTGCTAAGTCGAATGGGCGAAAGGCTATGTTCGGGTATCCGTCGTGGCATATGTTGTTATGCGGGGATGATGCCCACACGATAGGTATCCGGATAGAGGTGGGGAAAGTGTGCAAACTCTGCAGAGTAAAATCTATTCGAATAGCCGTGTCCGCGGTCATGGACGGTTGGAATGGCTGTTGCTTAGCCTGATGAGTTTTGGTTTACAAAATGGTTTGGCAAATGAAAGGAAAGAACTTGTTTTGAAGTACCGGAAGGGTACGGGAAAGGTTGTGTCGACCATATGGAGATGGTCGGGAAGGACAAATAAATTGGGTTACCCCATCCTAGTGTTTTATGTTGTGGAAATCTTTTGAAGTATCTTCTTCAACAAAGATATAGAGATGTCATAGGGTATCTTTTGAAGTATCTTCTTTAACAAAGATATAGAGATGTCATAGAAATGTCTTAGCACCCTCTTAGTGTCCCCTTCAACTGTGATGTGGGATGCTATATCCACAAGAGAAACTTATTCTCTTTCACATGCTATATCCACAAGAGAAACTTATTCTCTTTCACATGCTATATCCACCAGAGAAACTATTCTTCCTCTCTTGTCTTCTTTAGTTAGAATTGTTATCACCTTCTTGATGGTTTGCGAGTACAATTCAAATGTACTCACGGCTTTGTCCCTGGCTATTTACTTGGCCAGACTTGGAGGAACACGATGGATGAAGAAGGAGTTGACGACGTCTATGCGAGCTAGGAACGTCTTCCCAGTCAGTTGCCTGTAGGGTTATGGCAGATGACTTGGGTACTGCGCTGCTGAAGTGATGTTGCTACTCTGATGTTTAGTTAGGCCCTTCGAGGCTATTATGTAAGTATTGGTCATGTGACCATGTTGTAATTTTCTTATTCCGCTTTGTAATGGATGGTGTAATTTGATATCAGTTCGGTTATGTGTTCACGGCGCACTGATCATGGGATCGTGAACTGTATACATAACAGGGTATTTCGGACAGCTAGTCCGGGGTCCCCACAGAGCTGGTATCAGAGCTATCCTGACTGTAGGAGACCTTAGTTAGCATGGACGTTAGTTAGGAAACAAGTACTTGGGAAAAACTATTTAAGAAACAAATTCTTTCTTTAGTCGGAAGCATAGCTTCTGCTCCTCTTATTTCTTCAAAGCTTCTAAATTCTTATCTCTCCGCTTTATTAAAATGTTTGAAATTTCTTACTCTATTGTCTCATCCACTTCAAAACCTACATACTGGACGATGTCCCAACTCAGACCGGAGACTCGACCTCAATTATGGATCAATCCCTCAGGAAGACTCGTGTATCTCCAAACAACAGTTATTGAAGATTGGAAGCCGACTTAGTGTGCAGATAAAGGGATAATAAGATCATGCCTTTGGTTGTCACCAAAGTCTGTCGATGAGCTGACCTTGTTCCTCCGTGGACTTGCACCTTTTGCAGTCGTCTGGGATCAAGTCCTCAGTTCTTGACTAGTAATTTTTAGGCCAGCCACCAGAAGTTGTCAACTTTGGAAGTACCTCGACATCTACCCCTCTGAAGACCTCACGTCCCCGGGATGTTGAGACTGGAAGTTCTACGCAAATCTCGCCTTCACCTCGACATCGACGACTCAACACTAAGCCGCTTCACCACCAACTGCTTCGAGAAATCCTTGTTGAAGACGATGTCAACAAGATGAAGACGCCAACATATGTGACCAGCCCCAAAACTATAGGATGGATAGGACAAACTCAATCGCTTCGATTGAGCTACCCCCACGTATTAGGTATCCCTAGATACTTAGAGTGCCTTGTTTGGTGTGCTGATTGCTTGTAGTTCCCTTGTGTGCTGCCTTGAGTGTTTTTATCTGTTTGTTGTGTGTAATTGTCTTGGTCTTTAGGCCTGAAAAACACTCTTAGTGTGACAACCCAACATAGGAAGCCTCCCAAAGATGTTTTCACCCCACCTACCTCACCAATAAAATGCTAATTTCTAGTTAATTGAATAAGTTAACGGATGGCTCTAACTTTAACCTCGTTAGCAGTTGATTTTTCAACCATGAGGAAAACTAACTCAAAGCCCTATCTGCGCTAACTACCTTCAAGATCAGCTGAAGCATCTCTACTACGCCAAGGAAGCAGAAGCCAGTACCTTCAAGATTGACTGCATCTCTGCGAGAAGCCATACTAACTTGGTCTAACCTTGGAGTATAATCGCGCTAGCTTCAAGTATAACTTTTTGAAACTACCCTCTAACACACCGTCTAACAAGCTGAGAGGACAATAGCGTCAAAGCCAAGCTACATCACATGGTTCATCTGGTCCTCATCAAGTGAAGCTCATGAAGATACCTCAAGACTCAAGATTAGGTGTAGTTTACCCGCTCACTTCTTAACTGGTATAAGTCAGCACCGACCCTCAAGCTGAAGATTGTCTCCGATGACCTTTGATGATGCTTCATTTGGACAACAACCAGGCGCTTCTTCGACTTACTAACTTACCGCGCGTTATATGGATTAGTAAACACCGTGAGTGCCTCTTGAAGCTTTGGACTACACATCATCCTCTGAAGATGTTCTACTCAAGACGAGAGATATCACTTCCTCGAAGCACCGACAAGACCCGTGCTAGAAGCTCCGAGTCTCTAGAACCCACGTTGAACAATCTTAAGGGTGGAAGACTTCGTCTTCCACTAAAAATTTTAAGCTAACTCAAAAAAAAAAAAAAAAAATCGACTCTGTTAGGGCACCGTTGGATTGCACTACCTCCCCTAGAATCATGAACCCCGCTAGGATCCTTAAGAAAACTACAAATCCAACACCTGCTTGGAGTAGTCAACCTCTTCACGAAGCTTGCTCTCGGCCAGAATCTACCGTGTCTCTCAGAAGCTGAAGTTGCAACCCTCTCAACAGCGGCACATCTACAGAAGAATGGAGTCTAACTTTAGTTAAACTTTACAACCCCTCTAGTCCTACGCTTAGTAATCTCGGGACGAGATTATTTTAAGGGTGGAAGATCTGTAACACCCCAACTTTTGCAAACATGTTTATTTAACCAAAGTGCAAAAATTAGGGGGAACAAAAACTTTTTCTAAAGACTAATTAGATGAATTGCCTTGATCTGTTTGTTATAATTGCTTTGATCTGCTGGTAGATGAATTGTCTTGATTTGCTTGTTGAGTTTTGTCTTGAGCTACCTCAAAGAACAACACCTCTAGTGGTAAAATCATCCTTGAATTCAAAACTTGGGATCATCTACCCCTTAATACATCCTTCTCTCTTACCCTAGTCAAAAAAACCTAAGTCATCATAAATTTGGCTAAGTCCCAAAATCTGTTTAAGGTTCCACTTTGGAACGCCTGAATTAAGCTACCCCTTGCCATCTAATACAATGCACTTGGTCCTAGACCTACCTTATCATAAGCACTTCCCAACCATGTCCTTGCCTTGGACTAAATCTCTCTTTTACCCACTTATCCTTGATGATTTTGAAGCCAAATCAATAAGATGTTTTGGCAGGCTTAAAATGTTCCAACTTTGGCAATTGTTTCCTAAGCACCCACAACTGTTATTGGTGAAATGAAGGCATGGATCTCATCTATGCGACACCCTCTACAACTTCCACGTCTTGCATGCCCCATTCTACCTTTGCAACCCATTTATTTAACTTGGTTTTATACCCTATCCAATGTTGCACCACTAGATCCCATTTCCAACTTTTACCCCTTGGTTTTTCTTCATTTCAAGTTTAACCTCCACAAAACCAAGAGTGAAGATGATAGCTACATTATGTAGCCATCCTCTACCCATGAGATCACTTCTCCCAAAATATTTTATTTACCAAAAACCCTATGTAAGATTCTTCTCTATTTTCACTACAAAACTAATCTTAGTTTTATCAAAACTTTTCAAATATTTATAAAAGTGGAATGTGGGTGGTTTTTTTTACTTCATACCATCCCTTTTCAACCCTAAAAATGTTTCTATCAAACCATTTCACTTTATTATATTTTCTTTTAACAAAGTGCTTGTTTATGGCACTTATGTTAGATATTTCTTTTTCTTGCTTATCTTAAAGGGGAAAGTTTTATACCTAGACTATTTTAAGCAACTAAAACCTCTTCTTTACTCAAATCTTCTTCTTTCAAATACAAGTTCAAATAAAATTCCTTCAATTAGGGCCATACTCTTCTTAAGTGATCCAAACCCTTACCAAATAAATTTTTTTTTTTGGCATGGCATCTTCTTTACATCAAACCCTCCTTTCCAACCTATGTTCTACAAATATCACTTTGGAAAAAGAAGGTTTTTGAGCCAATGCAAACATGGTTGGCCGGCCATAGCATGCATGGTGCAATTAGTGGGAATATCTCTTCCTCTCTCTCTCTCCTATCTTGACCCATCATTAAGCTACCACAAACCTTCACCCCACCCTCTCTCTCTGGTCGAGCTCACCAAGTGCTAGAGTGTGCCTCTTGACTTTACATGGTAGTAGAAGAAGGGAGAGACACATGCTCATGCACTTGGACAATATCTTGAGGAGATCCTTGCTTGCAACCTACCCCTCCTCCCTCCACACAATGTCAGCAAGCAGCCAGCCCTCACACTACCCCAAGACATCATGAGAGCCTACCTAGTTAGCCCTAGCCTCTCCCTCTCTTCTAGCCTTCCTTGGGTGGTCACCCATTCTTGGTCAAGAAGGAAGCCAGCACCCCATCCCTCTAGGCTGCGCCATGATAGTGCCCTGGCATCCCTCTACCCAACGTGCATGCTCCCAAGGCCAGCCCCACCCCGCAAGAGCCTCTCCCATGCTCGCCATCGACGTGGTCACCCTGCTCTGGACGTGCTCGTGCGTTCCCAAGCAACCTAGCCGTATCAGCCTTCTCCACTTCCTTAGGCCTATAAGGCACCGTATCTTGACCCTATCCAGCACCCTAGATCCCTCCCTAACCCCCGTTACATCAATTGATTCGTATCGAACACCTGCGTGCAGCCTCGGAAACCACCTATCTGTGACCGTTTCAGCACGCGTATCCCCGGGTTTTCAGCTGCCCTAGATCCTACTCGTATGCCTTTCATGATGACTACACCCAGCTGCTCGATCACGCTCAACCCCGCGCGCCCACAACCGCGTGCACCACGCTCACCATACGCCGGCGTTCGGATATAAAAAGGGCACCCGAGCCCTCTGCTCACCCCTTCCCACTCTCCACCCTCTCGCACCTCTCGTTTCCCACCCTAGAACACCCGCAGCACGCACCCAGGGCGCCCCTTGCTGCTGCACGCCGGCGAGGTCACCACTGCCGTGGTCACCGGCGGATGGCGCGGAAGCTGGCGCTCGCCCCCGACGCCCCCTTCCCTCCCTCTCTATGTTACTCCCTGCGCCTCTTTCCGCTCGCCCTAACCCCTCCCTTTTCACCGCCCAGGTCCACCGGGGCCGCCGCCGCTGCTGTTGTCCGTGGAGGCCTGCGGAGTAGACGCCCACGAATCAGGCCGCTGCGGAGAGAGGAGATGCCGCCGGAGGCGCCCCAGTACCGCCTCGACCCGTCGCCGCCCGCCGGAGCCTGCCGTCGACCATCGCCGCCTCCGCTGGTGAGTCCCTGGCCGCCCCCGTCTTTTCTTCCGTCCGCCCGAGCGAGCACCAGCGCGGAAGGAGACAACACCCGAGCGCCCGATCCGTGGCCTCATGCGTACGTGCATGGGCCACATGGCCACGTCGGCCATGCAGGCTGGCCCACCTGGGCCCTCTCCCCTTTTCTATTTTCTTTCTTTTTATTTCTTCACCACCCCCTGGAAACTCCTCCTGGGCCGGCCCAAAACGAGACCCCCGGACAGCCCAGTGATCTCCCGCCCTCTTCTATTCATTTGAATTTTGAAAAATTGCTGTTAAAAACTTGATAGAAACCAGAGAGCTAAAAATGCGAATATCTCGAGATCTACCAACCCAAATCCAGTGAAACCAATTGCATTAGCTCAGAAATTTCAATACCTTTCCATTGCCACTGACCTCATATTTTTACGATTTTTGTACTATTTTTGGTGAATTAAACTTGTTCTATGTGTACTGCAGACTCTAGCTAATTCCTAAAATTGTAGGATTAATACTTTTGGGTGAATCCAATTGGGTTAGTCTTGTTTTAGTACTGGCCATATAGGAAAAATATAGTTAGTCTCTGTTCATGCATATTTGTTACTGTTTGTGTTAATTGTGTATCACATGATTTGATAAACCCAAAACCTTTTTGTTTATTAAACCCTTTAACCACCACTTTTACTTAAAAACAGCCATCTTGTGTTTTAATCCTACAAAACAAGTACCCCTGCATGCCTAGATTTGTTTCAATTAAAACATTGCTTGCAAGTTTGAAATATGGTGTTGATTGTATGTTGTATGTCCTTTTATTTTGCGACGCTAGATTCGAGCGATGTTGGAGTTGAAGAAGAAGGATTTGAAGATTTTGAAGAAGTCCAGGGACAAATAAACCAACCAAGGCAAGCCATCTCTTGATCTCTGAATGTTGAATCACATATTGTGGTTACTTCGTTGTTATTTTTGTCTCTCAATCTATCTTGTGTTGTTTCTACTTTTGTTGTTGGAGCATGCTCACCGTGAGCATGTTTAGTCTCTTTGGCACCTCACCGACAACCCCCTTTAGTGACATGGTGGTTGTCATCATCATGATCTCGGTGTACCCTCTAAGTGTGATGGGTATGCCCACTTACCTTGAGTGTGTCGACCTCTCGACACCCTTTTTGCACCCCTTCGTGGTATGATAGTTAGTATCGTGCCCTTGTTATATCTTCTACTTTGAGTGATGCTATGCATACTTACTCCCAAGTGTGCCGAACCTCTTGTTGATGCTATACATACTTACTCTCAAGTATGTTGCACCCTTGTTGATGTTCTGCATACTTACTCTCGAGTATGTTGAACCCCTTGTTGATCTTATGCATGCTTACCCTAAGCATGTATGCCCCCTTGACCGCCTATATTATCATCTTCTTAGTGGTATGATGATTAACATCATGACCCTTGTTTAATCATCCTACTTATATTGTCCCTACGCATGCTTATCCTAAGTATGTATGATCCCCTTGACACCTCATTTATCACCTCCTTAATGGTATGATGGCTAGCATCATGCCATTGTTGTCTCTTAGTTCTTACATGAAACTATAGGTTGGGAACCCCTTGGAAAAATACCTTGTTGAAAAGAATTTTTGGAAAACCTTGGGTGAGTTGGACTTACCTAAGTGTGTGTTTATGAAAGAAAAGGATCTTGGCAAAGATGGTTGGAAAGAGAATCTTGTTTATGAAAACTTTGGCGTCTAAGTATTCACCCGTGACAATTAACCCGCGCAACCACAGCTACTCCAACGTGGGCACGGAGCTTAGCTTGACGTTTGTTCTTCTTAGCATGAGGCACCGCACAACTATACAAGGGTACGGTTACCCCCGAGTCCGGGTTGTCATTGTTGGGACAATAGTATAACGGGAGGCCTTCGGGGCTGACCCGTCCGGAAGACACTATGGGTCTCCTGGCTTGGCGGTGGAGCCACGCTCAAAGGGAGGTGAGCTGCCACGGTGCCGGGGAGGTACATACTCCATAGGGTAGGACCTCTTGCTAAGTCGAATGGGCGAAAGGCTATGTTCGGGTATCCGTCGTGGCATATGTTGTTATGCGGGGATGATGCCCACACGATAGGTATCCGGATAGAGGTGGGGAAAGTGTGCAAACTCTGCAGAGTAAAATCTATTCGAATAGCCGCGTCCGCGGTCATGGACGGTTGGAATGGCTGTTGCTTAGCCTGATGAGTTTTGGTTTACAAAATGGTTTGGCAAATGAAAGGAAAGAACTTGTTTTGAAGTACCGGAAGGGTACGGGAAAGGTTGTGTCGACCATATGGAGATGGTCGGGAAGGACAAATAAATTGGGTTACCCCATCCTAGTGTTTTATGTTGTGGAAATCTTTTGAAGTATCTTCTTCAACAAAGATATAGAGATGTCATAGGGTATCTTTTGAAGTATCTTCTTTAACAAAGATATAGAGATGTCATAGAAATGTCTTAGCACCCTCTTAGTGTCCCCTTCAACTGTGATGTGGGATGCTATATCCACAAGAGAAACTTATTCTCTTTCACATGCTATATCCACAAGAGAAACTTATTCTCTTTCACATGCTATATCCACCAGAGAAACTATTCTTCCTCTCTTGTCTTCTTTAGTTAGAATTGTTATCACCTTCTTGATGGTTTGCGAGTACAATTCAAATGTACTCACGGCTTTGTCCCTGGCTATTTACTTGGCCAGACTTGGAGGAACACGATGGATGAAGAAGGAGTTGACGACGTCTATGCGAGCTAGGAACGTCTTCCCAGTCAGTTGCCTGTAGGGTTATGGCAGATGACTTGGGTACTGCGCTGCTGAAGTGATGTTGCTACTCTGATGTTTAGTTAGGCCCTTCGAGGCTATTATGTAAGTATTGGTCATGTGACCATGTTGTAATTTTCTTATTCCGCTTTGTAATGGATGGTGTAATTTGATATCAGTTCGGTTATGTGTTCACGGCGCACTGATCATGGGATCGTGAACTGTATACATAACAGGGATTTCGGACAGCTAGTCCGGGGTCCCCACAGGTTTAGGGATCATCGATCGAGTGCGCACACACATTATTAGAGGCACCCGCGCCTTTGCGCATAAAGTGCATGCGTATAGTTTAGGGTTATTTGTTTTAATTAAGTAGGGTTTGATCAGCTAGGGTTAGTTACATATATATGGTTTAGGGTTAATGCATGGCACATTACATATAGTTTAAATCTCAAGAATGTTTATACATGATAGGCCATATGTGCAAAGGAATTTTTTTCCTCGTGAACTTGTCAAAATTCAAGTTTATCAGTGCCAATGGAAACTAGTCCAAAAAATTACATAGAGGACCAAAAGTACTAGACAATAACTAATAGAACCTGCAACTTTACAAAAAGGACCCCAAAACATATAGAAGAAAATCAATCGAGTCCTTCTCGACCGCACATCAGATCTCTGCTCCGCATCCTTTCCAGCAACTCCGTCGCCGGGGACGCACCACTTGGGACGGTGTCGCCGGTAGTCGCCAGGACGAAGGAGAAGAAGGGCCTCAGCAACGGCATATTGGCTCTGAGAAGGGTCGCTGAAAGTCCAAGATGTGCACGGGCAAGACGGATGACGCCGTCGTATGCCCCGAGCTTGTGAACTTTAGCAGCTTGACTTCCCCATTGGCCAGATCTGAAGCACTGACCAAAGCAAGCCTCACCGTTAGCGCCATCACATTGATGGCACCAGATCGGGGTTTGGCCGGCAAGATCCGCCAGATTCACCATAGGCCAGATCTGAAGCCGATGACGAGATCCCCGACTCCATTGCGCCATTCTGCTCATGGGAAACACTGGATCTAAGCTTACAACAACACTAACTCCCTCGGATCCAAATTAGCTGACTCAACTTTGCTTATCTAAATATGGATGTATCCACACATGTTTTTACTCTAGATACATACACGTCTAAGGAAAGTTGAATCAATTAATTTAGTTCGGAGGGTGTACAATATACAGAGAGAAGTCGGCCTCGTCTCCGGCCGGCGAGGCCGCCGGAGAGAAGGGGGAGAGGAGCCGGGGGAGTGGGAGAGACTCGAGAGAGAAAGAGAAGAGGAAGAAATGAGAGCTCCCTGGGGAAGAACATTATTTTTGTCGTTCTGCTCGTAGCTTGAAACTGAAAATTTCGGCCACGCGCCAAATCATCCCGCCGCATCCATTCGAAAATCCCGTGACCAGTTTTACCCTTTTAACCCTGGTCCGGAAGCTACAACCCACCGACCATGGAGGGCTCATTCGGTAACAATGAAATATCTTGCCTAGATCCCGAACCCTCCCCACAGGCCCACACCCACCCACCAACCATTCGCCCCATTAGCTCAAAAATACTCTCACACGCCAAAGCTCTGACTCTCTACAGTACTAGATCTGCTTCGCCGCCGGCATACTCCTCCACAGCGTAGCCTTGATCGTGTTGGCTGTCCACCCACCTGATCCGCTCCCCCGCCGCCCTCGTCACCGACGGATCTGCTTCACCGCCGACCTCGCCACCGACGGATCTGCTTCACCGCCGACCTCGCCACCGACTACCTCGCCGCAGCGGCTGTATCAACTTCACCGAATACCTTGCCAGCCAACCAGATCTGCTTCACTAACGCCCGCTTCTACTGAAACAGGGTCGATTCATCGTCTCCCGCGTTCGCCGCCGCTGGAATGCAAGTTGCCGCCCCCGTCCACCCCGCCGCAGCTTGGTTAGTACGCTGGCCCGTTAGATCGCGGTGTTTCTTTAGCCATGTTTTGTGTAGTTATTTGCAGATCTCATATGCCGTTAACTTTCTTGATGTGTTGCTTCGCATGAAGTTTGTTTAAATGTTGTACAGTACAAAAGCATTATCCGGTCGCTACCATCCTGTTCATTCTACTGACACCTGTGTGCATCCACATATTTATAGCCTTGTACCCATTCATTTGCTGCCAACTGTTTTTGTACTGCATGCTATTGTCGCACTGCTTTTATAGTCGTGCTATGGGCATTTCCAATCTGCTTGTTCTTATACCACGTCATTAGCTCACCGCTAGCTGTTTTCTCGTGTCTGCTATTCTCACACTGCTTTTATAATCATGCTATGTGCATTTCCAATCTGCTTGCTCTTATACCTCGTCTTTAGCTTATATAGTTATTGCTGCGTGCATGTCTGGTCTTTGTATTATCGTAGACTGACTTGTCAATGTTATTTTTCCTTGGGATTGATCATGCGAACCACTTATTAGAACATCCAACATTAACAGCGGGGACGCTAGGTAAGGTTGGAATCTGAGTTCGTGGTTGGTAATTTTGGCAGTTTACTTCCGTTATTATCTATAACCTATATGCATTGTTCCTTATGCAAGAGATTAACACTTGGAACCCTGCCATAGCAATGCCATTCATGCTTTACTATGTTTCTGCCTATTTGATATGCTTGTCTTGGAGAAACTTCGAGGGTGATTTGAACCTGACATTTGGTCATTCTTAATGCCAGTTTACTTTATGTGTAAAACCTTGGCATTACCCTACTCTAAATCTGAATGTCTGAAATTCGTATCTCATGCAAAGCAACATCTAGTTGGTTTTAATTTGATATCTGGTAACTATTGGCTTATTCATTTGGCAGCTCAAGTTTTTTGTTATTTGAAACCAGCTGACTTGGTCTTAAATGTGATATCTAAACACAGATTAAGGACAATGGAGCAGGAGGATTAGCATTTCACTTGATGGCTGAACCTAAAATGATAGGCATGTTGACCACGACTAGTGCACGCAAGAGAAGGACCTGCAGTGAGCCAGTATGTGCTTAGTACATGCATCTTATCTTATCTTGTGCTTATTTCTGCTACATGCTGTTATCTGATCTCTACATTGCGTAATACATGTTTGAATAGTTAATTGTTGTAACTATGTTTACAATGTTACCAGAATGCTGTTTTAATGAAGCAGTCATCATTAGAAGATAGTCGCCAAAAAAGGATCTGTAGCGACCCTGTGCAACATTATGATGTAAGTTTGTGCTTAGTACAAGTTCCATACATGTCTTATTTATGCAACTTGTTATTATCTTATATCTACATTGCATAATAAATGTTTGCATAGTTCATCGTTTAACTCTTTTTGCATTATTATCAGAATGCAGTTGTGATGAAGCAATCTTCATTACCAGTGAGGCCCACAAAAAGTTCTGATCTTTCTTCTGATGCATCTTCTCATAGCCGTCAACCTAGACCATTTCTTTCATCAGACAGTAAATATCTCAAGGCTGTACTTTATAAAAGACATGGTATTGCTGCTTTAAGATCTGTAGCTGATATGTTGACAAAGAGTACACAAGATTCAATCAAGGCGATTGCCAAATGTCAACGTGTTATTGATGATGCTAATAGAAGTCCTCAATGATTCTATGTAATTTTTTTATTTGGGCACATTAATTGCCTTGTAATTTTCCTATTTGTTTTATTTGTGTATGTAATTGTGTGTATCATTGAAATCAGATTTTAGGCTCATGAAATTTAATGCAAGTTGACTAGTCAAACAAGTAGGGCCCTACAACAGATTGGGCCGGCCCACTTACAGTAGTGTGGGACCCACTTTCATTTTGGGCCGGCCCACTTCTTTAGTAGGCCGGCCCGGTTACACGATAATGGGCTCCACATGCTTATTGGGCCGGCCCACTTGCTCTATGGTGGTCCCACATGGTAAATGGGCCGGCCCTTTAATAGGAAGGTGGGACCCACCTGTGTTTTGACCCGGCCCACTATCTTGTTGGGCCGGCCCACTTTCTAGATGGTGGACCCCACATACCAAATGGGCCGGCCCACTTTCTATATGGTGGACCCCACACACCAAATGGGCCGGCCCTTTAATAGGATGGTGGGTGTTTTGGCCCGCCCACTATCTTGTTGGGCCGGCCCACTTTCTACATGGTGGACCCCACATACCAAATGGGCCGGCCCATTAACAGGAATGTGGGACCCACATGTGTTTTTGGCCCGGCCCACTATCTTGGTGGGCCAGCCCACTTGCTATATTGTGGACCCCACATACTAAATGGGCCGGCCCTTTAACAGGAAGGTGGGTCCCACCTGTGTTTTTGGCCCGGCCCACTATCTTGTTGGGCCGGCCCACTTGATATATGGTGGACCCCACACACTAAATGGGCCGGCCCTTTAACAGGAAAGTGGGACCCACCTGTGTTTTTGGCCCGGCCCACTAGCTTGTTGGGCCGGCCCACTTGCTATACGGTGGACCCCACACACTAAATGGGCCGCCTTTTAACAGAAAGTGGGACCCACTGTGTTTTTGGCCCGGCCCACTTGCTTCTTGGGCCCGTTGTGTAAGGTGGACCCCACATGTTAAATGGGCCGGCCCATTTAACTTTTGACCAGTCAACATTAGAGGTTAGGCCCGGCCCACGTAACTAATGGACCAGCCCAGCTATATAGTTGACCGGTCAAACTATGTCATCTGGCCCGGCCCGCTTAAGACGTGGCAGGCCTCGTGTGGGCCTACCATCTACCACGGGGTTTCAGCCGGTTAACGCCGTTAACTGGCAGTTAACGGCGTCTGCCACGTGTCAGTTTGCATGACGTCAGCAGTCAACGGGCTCCCGAAAACACTTCCGCAACGGTCCGATTTTCCGTGGCGGAAGGGCGCCCAAGCGCGACGGACCGAAAAAATCGTCGTTGGACTTTGCCTGACGCAGTTTCCACAACGGAACCCATATCGTCGGGTTAGGCCCATAGGCGACGAAAAATGCCCCTTAGTTGACGATTTTGGGACGTTGTCTATCAGAACTTTTCTTGTAGTGTATGAGGATGATCCTGGGTTGTGGTTCTTAGCGTGATCTGTAGATGGCAGTATGCTTCTTGTTCATACCTGAGGCTTTACTGAGGCTGCAAGATGTTCTCTAAGGACACTGTCAGTTATGTTCAGATAAGCTAGGGAAGAGATTACTGGTCTTGGAGCATATTGTCTTTTCGTGGGATTGAATTATCCGCTCACATTGCAGTAAATCATGCATATTTCGATTTATATTTTGGTGGAGTTTCATTCGATTTGAATAATTGGTTTGTGAGCAAATAATATTTAGTTTAAACTAGTGCTCGAATACGTAAGAAGCTATTTAATCACAAGCTAGTCATCCGAATGGGATGAAATATTCATAGATTTTAAAACAAGGCATCTACATATTACTGGATTTTTTTCAAAATTTTCTGAATAGTTTTTTCTTTTTTAGCTTCGAAATAACAGATAGTTTGGAACGTTGGATCTCGAAAGATGGTAGATGGTGGCACCTAGTCACAATGAGACTTGGAAGCATCAAGTCACTGAAGCTCCTCCAAACCAAGCTAGGAAAGGCATTGAAAATGAAGTTCTGCTCTAAAACATCTCTCATTTCATTTTGGTGCTCGCGCGGTTGCATGCTGCCCACGTGTTAAGGTACGTGTCTCTGGCATAGAGTACTACGATTATCGGCGAAAAATATATCGTAATGGAAACTGTAAAAAAAGCCCTCTCTGCTCAAGCTGATGTGACGAGACATCACTGCACCAAACGTCGTCGCAAATTTATAGATGGGTGGCGTGCTAGTCTACCATCTACCAACAGTCAAATCGGCGCCCAGTCGCAGCAGCAGCAGCCTAGAGTACTGCCTAGGTTTTGCCCCTTGCATGTCTATCGTCTTTTTCTTCACCCTCGCAGAATCACGCGCACGCGCAGGATCTCGATCCCCACCACGCCGCATCACTAGTACTATACCTACGCCTTATGCTTTGATCAAAAATCGAATTTATTTTTACGCCTTAAGCTCTGAGATAGAGGGAGTATATTAGTTAGACTAGTCATAGTGGGAAGTAACATCAAAGTAGTATCATATAGATGTCTTCATTAATTAGCTTATAGACTCATTGTATCTTGGGAAGTGTGATGTTACAGTAACTAGCTACTGTATGTTACTCCATCCTCCTCTCTCCTCATTAACTCACTGCCACATAAGCAAATTTGCTGAGTTGGACACTTAGTTACTAGTGAAGATACTCCCACTATGAGACACGCCGCGCCGATCATTGCTAGTGCCTTACTATATGACATAAGAAGACCATGTGAAGGAGACATGCATCACCTTTTTTGGTGATGTAACTAGTCTGATACTGATGGGAGGGCCTGCTCGCTAGTACAGTAGTAGTAGTTGCATTTTTTGGGCTCACACCGGCGAAGGGCGCGAATCGGGCGCGTCGGCGCCTCGCGGCACGACGGTTTTCGCGTGTGGGGCCGCCTTGTCAGCGGGAGGACGCGACTGTTCGCATCAAAGGCGACGCGGGAAGGTTGGTAGTCCCCGGCGTTTAATGGTCTCCCGCGCCTAAACCTAGGCGGCCACGAGGGCAGCGGCCGGACACGCGGCGTGCAGTCGCCTACGCCGCCGTAAATGAGGGTAGTTGCCTACCACCAGCATAAAGTACCTACTACGCCGTCCACCCCCGCGGTGCTATCCTCTCATTTCCACCACCGCTTACGCTCCATTCTCTCCTCTCCACCTCAAAAATGCCGCGCCATCGGAAAACGAGGTTCTGTAGGCTTGGCCTCAAAGTCCGCGCGCAGCCTCCACCACCATCGCAGCCGGAGCCGGAGCCGGAGCCGCAGTCCGACGCGGAGTACAGCTCCGATAACGACGAGGACCCACGGTTGAAGGAGGAGTACAGCGAGCACGACCTCCGGATCTTGGAGGCTTCCCAACGGAAGTTCTGCGAGGACAGGGCTCATCGCCATTATGAGGCGTTCGCCCGCCAGCAAGCGATACTCTTCTTCCAGAAGGAGATTTCTCGGCTAAGGACTGAACCGCTGGGACAGCGCCGCCGGCAAGGTCTTTTGACGGCGTCCGCCATGCTCGATCGCCTGAAGCGCGAACAGTGGCTGCGCCCGTGATGAAGTGCTGGGTATTCATTTTCAACCTGTGTATTCATTTTGCCAAAATCCTCATGTATTTGCCAAATTTTTCCCTGATTTATGAGGAAATTCTAAGGTTTTGTCAAAATCTTAGGTATTCAGCTGCATACGCAAGAATACCCCTGGGGCCGCCCCTATCGCGAAGCATGGGACCAGAAGCGGGCACGGACGTAGGCTGCATAGGCGAAGAACGAGGACGAGGCAGACCCGTCGCGCGCCCCAACCGACGTCCATTAGATTAGGATTAAGTTTAAGTTTTATTTAGGCCTCCCCAACCGACGGCATCACTTGTGTTCATGTAGTATTATTATGGTGGTGTACTTGTGTTCATGTACTTGCTTCAGACATGTACTGCTGTGTTTGTTGAAGGAGACATGCATCACCCTTTCTTGGTGATGTCTTCCTGTAGCCCTTGTGCCGGCGTTCTGTGATGCCATTGAACTCGGTGGCCAAGTTTTTGCGGTGGACGAAATTAGGGGCTGGACGTACTGCTGGGACACCCCAAATGGTATTTTTTCAGTCCTTATGTTGCATTGCATGATACACTGCCTTAATCAATGAAGTTATTCATGAACTACCTTGTTTATATTTTACCTTTCATAAATGACTTAATGATCACACCGCCTTTTGCTGAATACTATGAATGAACCGTTGCTTGCAATGAATTAGTACTAATTAGTCACCAACAAACATAGTATGCTCAGTATGTGATTGCATTCCTGAATTAGTACTAATTAGTCACCAACAAACATAAGCATTTTGGAGGGAAACCTTGATGATATAGGCTATGAGGATGATCCTGGGTTGTGGTTCTTAGCGTGATCTGTAGATGGCAGTATGCTTCTTGTTCATACCTGAGGCTTTACTGAGGCTGCAAGATGTTCTCTAAGGACACTGTCAGTTATGTTCAGATAAGCTAGGGAAGAGATTACTGGTCTTGGAGCATATTGTCTTTTCGTGGGATTGAATTATCCGCTCACATTGCAGTAAATCATGCATATTTCGATTTATATTTTGGTGGAGTTTCATTCGATTTGAATAATTGGTTTGTGAGCAAATAATATTTAGTTTAAACTAGTGCTCGAATACGTAAGAAGCTATTTAATCACAAGCTAGTCATCCGAATGGGATGAAATATTCATAGATTTTAAAACAAGGCATCTACATATTACTGGATTTTTTTCAAAATTTTCTGAATAGTTTTTTCTTTTTTAGCTTCGAAATAACAGATAGTTTGGAACGTTGGATCTCGAAAGATGGTAGATGGTGGCACCTAGTCACAATGAGACTTGGAAGCATCAAGTCACTGAAGCTCCTCCAAACCAAGCTAGGAAAGGCATTGAAAATGAAGTTCTGCTCTAAAACATCTCTCATTTCATTTTGGTGCTCGCGCGGTTGCATGCTGCCCACGTGTTAAGGTACGTGTCTCTGGCATAGAGTACTACGATTATCGGCGAAAAATATATCGTAATGGAAACTGTAAAAAAAGCCCTCTCTGCTCAAGCTGATGTGACGAGACATCACTGCACCAAACGTCGTCGCAAATTTATAGATGGGTGGCGTGCTAGTCTACCATCTACCAACAGTCAAATCGGCGCCCAGTCGCAGCAGCAGCAGCCTAGAGTACTGCCTAGGTTTTGCCCCTTGCATGTCTATCGTCTTTTTCTTCACCCTCGCAGAATCACGCGCACGCGCAGGATCTCGATCCCCACCACGCCGCATCACTAGTACTATACCGGCCTTTCTCTCCTCACCCCACCCGGCCGCGGCGCGCATCGTTTCTTCCATAGCGCTCGCCCTCTCCTCCGAAAACCCCAAGCGAAGTTGCATCCGCCATCCATCTAAATCCATCTTCACCTGATGGAATATTCAAGGCTTTGCCGGTGCGGCGGGGACGGCCACTTGGAGGCTCTCACCGGCGACAACATCGACCTCATCGCTGCGCATCTGGACGTTACCTACACCGTCCGACTTGCCGCATGTTCCAGGGAGCTCTACGACCAGATCAGCAATGATGAAGGTAAGATGCACCATTGGGATGAACCCTGCCTGCTGATGCCTCCGCCTGCTTATTGGTTCGATGATCCCTGGTTCGTGGCGACAGCATCTCGTCTGCATGTTACCGTGTACGACCTGGTGCCCCTTGACCATCCTCGCCGTTCTGTCACCCTGCCGTTCATGCACGACAGAAAATGGCTTGGCGCGAACGGCGACTGGATCGCCGCCGCCGATCATCGTGGGTGCCAGTGGTGCCTTGTGAACGTCTACACCGAGCGACATATCCCCCTTCCATCCCCACCTGATCCGAAGATTGGTCATGGTGTTACATATCAACCTGCTACTAAAGATTGGTTATACTATCTTTGCTGGAGTCGAGCAATTAATTTGTTGAAGATTGTAATCTGCCAAGTGCCCACAAAAGGTGGGAGGTACGCAGATTACAAGCTCATCGCCTTGTTCGACAAAAGGATTTTCTACCTTGAAGGGGGTGGCGACTGGAGAATGCTGAAGAACCCTACACCTGAACAAATTGTGCCGGCGTTCTGTGATGCCATTGAACTCGGTGGCCAAGTTTTTGCGGTGGACGAAATTAGGGGCTGGACGTACTGCTGGGACACCCCAAATGGTATTTTTTCAGTCCTTATGTTGCATTGCATGATACACTGCCTTAATCAATGAAGTTATTCATGAACTACCTTGTTTATATTTTACCTTTCATAAATGACTTAATGATCACACCGCCTTTTGCTGAATATGAATGAACCGTTGCTTGCAATGAATTAGTACTAATTAGTCACCAACAAACATAGTATGCTCAGTATGTGATTGCATTCCTGAATTAGTAATTCTACGCCACTGCAGAATATGGATGTAATTACCCAGTATCTCAAAAGATAAGGTAGCACTATGAAGGCACCCTTTTTGATAACCTTTTACACCCATTGTTTCATATATAACTAATTGATTTTTGCTCCAAAAGGAGGACGAGAGACCCCCGCCATCTGCATTAGAGAGATGCATAAGGACTTTCATAAGTATATGACTTAACGATCACATCCTTTATCTGAATATGAATGAACCGTTGCTTGCAACGAATTAGTACTAATCAGTCATCAGCAAACATAGTATACTCCGTATGTGAATGCAATCCTGAATTACTAACTCTATCCACTGCAGAATATGGATGTAATTAACAAGTATCTCAAATGTTAACGTAGCACAATGAAGGCACCCTTCTTGATTAACTTTTACACCCATTGTTTCATATAACTAGTTGATTTTTGCTCGAAATAGAGGGCGAGGTACCCCGGCCTCTGCATCGAAGAGATGCATATGGCCGTTATTTAGTACTCCATCTCATGAAACATGTTATAACTTTTTCTTACTTTTGATTTACTCCCTCCGTCCCACCAAAAGTGTCTTGAATATCTGCCTTCTCCTTTTTTCCCTTAGAAAAGTAACTCAATCAAAATCCAATTATTTACTAAACAAGAATGAAATACTTGTTATGCCTAATTTACTTAGTTTAACCTGTACCTTTTTTAATTATGTTCTTTATCCGGCTAGATTTTTCTTTGCCAAATTGCCCGAAGCTTATGCATATTTCAACCCCATCGTGGATGTTATGCCTGTCATACCTCTATTTTTTTCTTCTATTAGCCTTTGTTTGGCAAGCTGCTTTAAGTTTCCCATGAAATGTTTAGTACTCTATCTACCAAATTGAATGTTGTATTCATTCCAAAAAATCAACAAAATGTGTACAAGGCGAGAACTTTTATATTTTTATATTACTAGTATGTATGCACGTCAAACCATTAAAGATTCTGTTTGATAATCAAAAGAATATTTATAGCATGCCTTTCGCAAGTTTTGAAAGAATATATAAAAAATCTAAAAAAATAGATGTAGAGAATGTATTATTCTACCAGAGTGTAAAATCTGAAATTGAGATACCCTATATTCGGGCCGCACAAAAATGACAGAATCTGATAGATTTTGAAGTTACAAAATGTTGGAAAATATATGTCAGATTTTTTTGTTGTTGCAAAACCTTAAATATAAGATATTTTGATTTGGACATTTGAATGTTGGTAGAACACAACATTGTTGACACCCGTATTTAATCTCCGTTTTCTTTGGAACTTCAAAATGCAGCTCTCAAAATTTTCAAAAACCATGCTACATGTAGCTCGAGCTATATTCATGGTTTTCGAAAGAAAATATTGCCAGCAATGCATATATAAAATACGAAAACAAGAGTGGTCCTACAAAAAATGATGTTTCTTCCCATCAGTCGGCAAACGAAGGGAACAAATAAAAAATTAAAAATATGTGTACATCTAACACTCACTCATTTCTTATCTACCTTTTCCTTTGATGTTTCCTTGAGAGTTGAGACCGTAAGAACCTTCCATTGATCCATGTAGCAGTGCTGAATAGCGATTTCTTTGATGGGGTTATTCATATGCTTCAGGGGTTTCAGATATTTGGTCATTTTTTGGGGTAGACCCAAGGCTCACGTGATGGTTCTAAAATATTGTAGAGTTAGCTATGTGCACTCTTCACAGAGAATCCTGCTGTTGTGCACCGTTAGATTTAGCACTCCAAGGGTCATGATTGAAGCTCTATACTCAGTTTAAAACTGGACCAACTGGTAGATTGTCTGTACTCCTATATTGTATACAAATATCTAATCATATACACCGTTGGATCACTTAAGACAAAGGGAATTAACTACAACACAGGACTTAAACTTAAGATGATATATTTGTCAAAATTTGAATGTATCTATATGCTTTCACTGTCTAGATACATCTGAATTTGGACAAATCTCAGACACTTTCGGTGGGACAGAGGTAGTATATAACTGTGTATACACTAACTAGTGTCTAGTTTTGGCGAAGTTAAGACTTGTTTCGTGGGATGCATGCAGTATAACTGATATATTGGACACTCGATTTGAACACATGAATGACCAATGTCCTTAGCTTACATAGTCGTATTTATACTGTGAGCATGAACGATGAACAATGCTGCTGTTTGAATATGGTTGCCAGTAACACCCTATTCGTCTCCATTTCTAATATTGCAGAAAACCCGATGTCCATGTTCGTAATCCCGCCACCGGTGGTGGATGATCAGCAGTACGCGTGGTTCCTCGCTCCATCTGCTGATGGCAAGCGATTGATGATCATCCTTACAGTAAACAACATTGGGATTGCCAATGCTGAAGTACCTCATGACATTCCCTATGCTGCTAATGGGCTTCAGCTACGGCAGTATCCTCCTGTTGCCACCTACGTCTTTGAGCAGGATCCCATATCTCTGTTCGTTGCAGCACGTGCAGGGGACTTTCATTGGAGGCAGGTTAACAGCCTCGGCGACCACTCTCTGTTCCTCGGACTCAATTACCCGATCATTGCCAACCTGAAGAAGCGTGAATCCAAAGCTCCTGATGGCACATTGGTTCCATTCATGAGGAAAAACTGCGTCTACACAGCATACCGGAAGTATCTTCATAATCAATACCCTAAAATTTTGCGCTGCAACCTCCAGCCAGATGAAGGTGAGACTGTGGGAGTTATCAGCCTTCCCAGAGTTAGTTGGGGTAGTGTCCGACAAGCGGCTATGTGGTTTAAGCCTGCTTTAAACATTGCCCGTTCGGTGTTACCTTTAAAAAAACACTGACACACTTTTTTATTATGCTTGAAGTGTTGAGAAGTAGTACACTGTTTTTAGTATGTACTAGTTTGAATCAGTTTATTTGAACACTGCCCTGCTTTTGTATTTCGTGTTGCCTTCATATTATAACCCATGCATGGCTGTTTTAGGATTGACTTTATTTCAGCACTATAATATAGCCACCTCTTGTTGATCATAGTCATGAGAGGACCATTCCTATTTTTTTCGCCGCTAAAGGGTAAAGTACATCCCTGGGGGCAGCGATTCTTGCTGCAGGCCACTAAACATGCATCAACTATGAGCAAAGAAGTTGATGTGCGACCTAGGTGACTGTGCGGACCCCACATGTTAACCAAAGAAACAAACATGTCAATACGGAACTAATGTACATACGACAACTCCTATATGATATGTGTACGATTGAGCATCTGGAGGTGTGCTGCCACCTGCTTCCTCACACGTTGGGTTTGATCTTGTGTTGCGTACACGGATCGGACTGAAATTGTCGTGTGCATAGCAAGGTTCATGTCAAGTCTAGGCAACAAATACTTTTGGGTTTCAACGGCCATCTACATGGTATTTGCTATAGGCCTACTTGCTCAGGCTGTTGAAGCCCAATAACTAGAAATGGGCTTTTCTGCTCATGCAATTTCGGCCCTTTTCTAATGAACCATAGATCCTATGATGGCAAAAAACAAAAACACGGAGATTCTGCATAAAAGTTGTTTTTATTTATTTAGAATTATCCGGTTGCAATTTTTGAAACTGCTCATGGCCAATATGAAAATCCTTGATCGCTCCATACCCACACGGATCACGGTATTTTTAAAAATTCATAAAGTGGATTTGAAATTTAAAACATATCCTAATAATTCCATGATTTATTCTATTAACTTGCAAGATCTTGGAGCGAAAGAGCTTGTATTAGCAGCGTCGTCAACGTTTTTAAAGACGGCAGAGGATCGGAAAAAAATCAGTTGGTAAAAAAATCCAAAAAAAAAGAAACATTTATCGTTTTGAGAGGATGACATGCGGGACCCATGAGGCAGCAGCATTCTCAACGTTTCCAAGGCGACACAGGATTTTAAAAAAGGCGAAATAGCCAGAAATTAGAGGTCAAAATAACTCCAAGAAAGGAAAGGTTTATTGTTCATAGAGGCTGACATGTGGGACCCATGAGCCAGCAGAATCCTCTAAGGCTGCAGGTGATCAAAAGAAAAAAGGAAGTAGCCAAAAATTAGGGGTAAAAATAATTCGAAGATAGGAAACTTTTATTGTTCGTAGATGATGACATGCGGGACCCATGAGCCAGCAGCTTACTCAACGTTTCAAAGGCGGCATGAGATCGAAAGCAAAAGGCAAGTGACAAAATATCAGGAGCCAAAGATAATCCAAGAAAAGAAACTTTATTGTGCATAGAGGATGACATGCGGGTCCCATTTAGCAGCAGCGGTCTCAACGTTTCAAATGCGGCTTGAGATCAAAAGAAAAAAAAGTTGATTGTACATAGAGGATGACATGCGGGTCCCACGAGTCAGCAGCTTACTCAACGTTTCCAAGGCGGTAGGGGATCAAAAGAAAAAGGCAAGTGACCAAAAATGAGGGTGAAAAATAATCCAAGAAAAGAAACTTTTATTGTACATGGAGAATTGCATGCGGGTCCCATTTTGCAGCAGCGGTCCCAACGTTTCAAATGCGGCTTGAGATCAAAAGAAAAAGAAAGTAGCCAGAAATTAGGGGGTAAAAAAACTCCAAGAAAGGAAAGCTTTATCGTTCATACAGGCTGACATGTGGGACCTATGAGGCAGCAGAGTCCTCAACTTTCAAAGGCCGCAGGGGATCAAAAGAAATAGGAAATAGCCAAAAATCAGAGGGTGAAAAAAACCCAAGAAAATGAACTTTTGTAGTACATAGAGGATGACATGCGGGTCCCATGAGCCAGCAGGTTCCTCAACGTTTCAAACGTGGCATGAGATCGAAAGAAATAGGCAAGTGACCAAATATCAGGATCCAAAGATAATCCAAGAAAAGAAACTTTATTGTACATAGAGGATGACATGCGGGTCCCATTTAGCAGCAGCGGTCTTAACGTTTCAAATGCGTCTTGAGATCAAAAGAAAAAGAAAGTTGATTGTACATAGAGGATGACATGCGGATCCCATGAGTCAGCAGCTTACCCAACGTTTCCAAGGCGGCAGGGGATCAAAAGAAAAAGGAAATAGCCAAAAATCAGAGGGTGAAAAAAATAAAGAAAATAAACTTTTATAGTACATAGAGGATGACATGCGGGTCCCATGAGCCAGCAGGTTCCTCAACGTTTCAAACTTGGCATGAGATCGAAAGAAAAAGGCAAGTGACCAAATATGAGGAGCCAAAAATAATTCAAGAAAAGAAAGTTTTATAGTACATAGAGGATGACATGAGGGTCCCAGTTAGCAGCAGCGGTATCAGCGTTTGAGAGGCGGCAGGGGATCGAAAGAAAAAAGAAATTGCCAAAAATCAGAGGGTGAAAAAAAACCAAGAAAATGAACTTTTATAGTACATAGAGGATGACATGCGGGTCCCATGAGCCAGCAGGTTCCTCAACGTTTCAAACGTGGCATGAGATCGAAAGAAAAAGGCAAGTGACCAAATATCAGGAGCCAAAAATAATTCAAGAAAAGAAACATGATTTACATAGAGGATGACATGCGGGTCCCATTTAGCTGCAGCGGTATCACTGTTTGAGAGGCGGAGGGATCGAAAGAAAAAGTCAAGTGACCAAATATGAGGTGCCAAAAAAAATCCAAGAAAAGAAAGTTTTATAGTACATAGAGGATGACATGCGGGTCCCATTTAGCAGCAGCGGTATCACCGTTTGAGAGGCGCAGGTGATCGAAAGAAAAAGTCAAGTGACCAAATATGAGGTGCCAAAAAAATCCAAGAAAAGAAAGTTTTATAGTACATAGAGGATGACATGCGGGTCCCATTTAGCAGCAGCGGTATCACCGTTTGAGGCGGCAGGGGATCGAAAGAAAAAGGTAAGTGACCAAATATGAGGTGCCAAAAATAATTCAAGAAAAGAAAGTTTTATAGTACATAGAGGATGACATGCGGGTCCCATTTAGCAGCAGCGGTATCACCGTTTGAGAGGCGGCGGATCGAAAGAAAAAGGCAAGTGAAAAAATATGAGGAGCCAAAAATAATTCAAGAAAAGAAAGTTTTATAGTACATAGAGGATGACATGCGGGTCCCATTTAGCACAGCGGTATCACCGTTGAGAGGCGGGGATCGAAAGAAAAAGGTAAGTGACCAAATATGAGGTGCCAAAAATAATTCAAGAAAAGAAAGTTTTATAGTACATAGAGGATGACATGCGGGTCCCGTTAGCAGCAGCGGTATCACCGTTTGAGAGGCGGCAGGGGATCGAAAGAAAAGGCAAGTGACCAAATTTGAGGTGCCAAAAATAATCCAGGAAAAGAAAGTTTTATAGTACATAGAGGATGACATGCGGGTCCCATTTAGCAGCAGCGGTATCACCGTTTGAGAGGCGGCAGGGGATCGAAAGAAAAAGGCAAGTGACCAAATTTGAGGTGCCAAAAAAACTCCAAGAAAAGAAAGTTGATTGCACATAGAGGATGACATGCGGGTCCCATTTAGCAGCAGCGGTCTCAACGTTTCCAAGGCGGCAAGGGATCAAAAGAAAAAGGAAGTAGCCAGAAATCAGGGGGTCAAAAAATCCAAGAATAGAAAGAATTTTGGTTCATAGAGGATGACATGCGGGACCCATGATCCTGCATCGTAAACGGCTCGATCGGAGAACGTTGAACGAGATGGCGCGATGTAGAAAAAAACAATGCCAGAGAGGCTGCCATCTGGGCCCTACATCCCTCGGCGGTGCGGATTTGCGTTGACTCGGCCGGCGAACCCGAGATTTCGAGATGCACCACGTCCCGGGCCACCATACGCCACGTTTTGGCCGCTTTCGTCGGGCTAGGTGGCCTCAAAAACGAGAAAAAAAGTTTTGACATGCACCACGGAGGGACCAAAATCGTCGGCCATGGTACACCAGCAACCACGGCGCGACTTCAACTTCGTCGGCCATGGCAACTTTTCTTGTAGTATTTGGCGGATCTGAAGAGCGGCCTTGTCAAGAAGAAGAAAGAAGGTATATCTGATATACATGTTATAGATGTTTATCTTACTGGTTCTCGTACTAGTACCTGGGTATTTGATACTGGTTCGGTTGCTCATATTTGTAACTCGAAACAGGAACTAAAGAATAAACGAAGACTACTAAAGGATGAAGTGACCATGCGCGTTGGAAATGGATCCAAAGTCGATGTGATCGCTGTCGGCACACTTCCTCTACATCTACCTTCGGGATTAGTTTTAAGCCTAAATAATTGTTATTTTGTACCCGCGTTGAGCATGAACATTATATCAGGATCTTGTTTAATGCAAGACGGTTATTCATTCAAGTCTGAGAATAATGGTTGTTCTATTTTTATGAATAATATCTTTTCACTACAAGAAAAGTTCTGATAGACAACGTCCCAAAATCGTCAACTAAGGGGCATTTTTCGTCGCCTATGGACCTAACCCGACGATATGGGTTCTGTTGTGGAAACTGCGTCAGGCAAAGTCCAACGACGATTTTTTCGGTCCGTCGCGCTTGGGCGCCCTTCCGCCACGGAAAATCGGACCGTTGCGGAAGTGTTTCCGGGAGCCCGTTGACTGGCAGTTAACGGCGTTAACCGGCTGAAACCCCGTGGTAGATGGTAGGCCCACACGAGGCCTGCCACGTCTTAAGCGGGCCGGGCCAGATGACATAGTTTGACCGGTCAACTATATAGCTGGGCTGGTCCATTAGTTACGTGGGCCGGGCCTAACCTCTAATGTTGACTGGTCAAAAGTTAAATGGGCCGGCCCATTTAACATGTGGGTCCCCCTTACAGCAATGGGCCGGCCCAAGAAGCAAGTGGGCCGGGCCAAAAACAGGTGGGTCCCACTATCCTATTAAAAGGCCGGCCCATTTGGTGTGTGGGGTCCACCATATAGCAAGTGGGCCGGCCCAACAAGCTAGTGGGCCGGGCCAAAAACACATGGTGGGTCCCACTATCTGTTAAAGGGCCGGCCCATTTAGTATGTGGGGTCCACAATATAGCAAGGGCCGGCCAAAACACAGTGGGTCCCACCTTCCGTTAAAGGGCCGGCCCATTTAGTATGTGGGGTCCACCATATAGCAAGTGGGCTGGCCCACCAAGCTAGTGGGCGGCCAAAAACACAGTGGGTCCCACATTTTGTTAATGGGCCGGCCCATTTGGTATGTGGGGTCCACCATATAGAAAGTGGGCCGGCCCAACAAGATAGTGGCCGGGCCAAAAACACAGGTGGGTCCCACCTTCCTATTAAAGGGCCGGCCCGTTTACCATGTGGGACCACCATATAGCAAGTGGGCTGGCCCAACAAGATAGTGGGCCGGGCCAAAAGCACAGGTGGGTCCCACTTTCCTGTTAAAGGGCCGGCCCAATTAGTGTGTGGGGTCCACCATATAGCAGGTGGGCCGGCCCAACAAGATAGTGGGCCGGGCCAAAAACACAGGTGGGTCCCACTTTCCTCTTAAAGGGCCGGCCCATTTAGTATGTGGGGTCCATCACAAAAGCAATTGGGCTGGCCCAACTAAGTAGTGGGAGGGGTCCACCTAAAAGCAAGTGGGCCAGCCCAATTAGAGTGTGGGGTCCACCTTCAATCAAATGGGCTGGCCCAATAAGTAAGTGGGCCAGCCCGTTTAGTTGCTGTTTATATGCCGGCATAATAGGCGCTATAGGAATTTGCGGGCAGGCACATATGTGATTTCGCTTAATTGGGCCGTTTAAGGGATGGGAATTCGTGATTTAGATACTGAGAATATTTACGCAGCATTGATTTCTGTCGGATAGCCTCACTTACCACAAGCACCAAAGAAAAAATGCGCGAAAGAACTATAAAAACTAACTAAATATTACATCAGCTGCAAGGCATTGAAAAAATATTACAGAACCCAGAGAAATTGAATGGTAATTAAACCTAGCAATACAAGAAGCGATCCGGCAATCTTTTAAGTTGTCCATGCAGCACCTATATCTGAAACAAAGACATTACAAGTTAAGACAACAACAATGGAAAGGCAAAGACACTACAATATTGTTTGGCAAAGAATTTGGAACTCATCATTTCGTCGTTATAACAAGATCATTGTAATGCGCACAATAAGCAAACAAAGAGTGCATGCCGCATACCAACAGCCAATATAACAGAGCATGTTAGAATGAAACAGCAGACTTACTACTGTCGAGTCCCATGCAAACCAACATGTTCAGGGTGTACAAAATTGGCATGAACAACATAGTAGCAGGCTATAAATTTTGTAACAACGACTGAGCAAGATGAAGTTATGATGGCTACATCTACAGAGCAGGGAATGTAAACCAAAAATAGAAGTTACGATGGCAAAAGCTAAAGAGGAGGGAATGTGAACCAACATGTGCCAAGTGCAATTACTTCATTTTGGCCGTGAACTAAATAATACTCCTGAACTTATAGTGAAGGGGATGCAAATCAAGATGTTTCGGGATATAAACTTGTAATGAGCAACACATAGAGGATAGTTAATGCTGGAGCTTAGGATGGACCAGATACAGAATATAGTGGGATCACCTGTGAACTTGTATAAGAGGGAATGCAAACCAATATGTTCAGCTTTCCATATGTGAGCGTCATGCCAAGTCAGAGAAACAAGTCAATAATGCAGCTTTTGAAGAACAAGATGGCACGCAAAATTATTATCTAGTAGTATGACAAGTTTATTTGTACTACAGGCTAGATAGCAGAGTGATAGCATGCCAAACTAAGTCCTTACTTTGTTAGCTTACAATGAACTAGATACAAAACAATGGCATCACCTGTAGTACAGGGAATGCAAGCCAACATGTTCATGGAGTAAAAAATTGGCACAAACAACATAGTAGCAGGCCATAATTTTTGTAACAACGACTGAGCAAGATAAAGTTATGATGGCTAGATCTACAGAGCAGGGAATGTAAACCAAATATAGAAGTTATGATGCCAAAAGCTATAGAGCAGGGAATGCGAACCAACATGTGCAATTACTTAAAATTGGCCATGAACTAAATAATAGCAGGATGTTACTATAATACCTATAATTTTTGTAACAACGACTGAGCAAGATAGAAGTTATGATGGCTACATCTACAGAGCAGGGAATGCAAACCAAAATGTTCAATCGCTTAAAGTTAGCAATGAAGTAGAAAATAGCAAGATGTTACGGTCATAGCTAGGAATGAACTAAAAGAGCTTCAGACAAACAAGCATCTGAACCCAGAACATGGCGCTAAAACAAGGGACTTACATTAGGAGAAGCACTCTGTGGGAGTCACAGCAGATCTTCCTGGGGTTGATAGATCCGGTGATGAAGTACGCTACATGTGCTACTTGGGGTTGGAGAGACGGCCATTACACTTCATGGTTACTCATCTCATCTGCAAAAACGTAACGGCGCGTCGTTAGCACAAACAGGTTCCCCCAAGATTAAACAAGAACTTGCAGGCAAGCAATAGAAAAGCGACAGTAGAAGAGTTTAGATCATGCACGGCGCCGGTGAAGCAGATCCGGTTCATGCACAGCGGTGTCGGTGAGCAAGATCCGATGCGGTGGACGACGGATCCGGCGAAGCGGCTCCGGTGGGGTGGACGATACCGCAGCTGAAGCGACTGCGGTAGACTGCTGGATGAGTATATGGTTTCGAGGTTCGGCGGGGATGATCCAGTCCGGTTGATGACGGCGTCGATGAAGCGGCTCCGGCAGACAGCCGGATGACGAGGATCGCGAGGGCTCGGGTAGGCCAGGGAAGTCCGGCGGGGATGTTCCGGTGCGGTGGTCGTGGAGGTGGGAGAGAGAGGGACTTGGGAAGTTCCGGTGGGTGGTCTCAGAGGAGAGAGTGAGGGAAATGAATTTTTTTTCGGGGAGTTTCGGAGCTAGGGAGGTGGTGATCGAAAAAAATGACGGGTAGACCCCCCACCAACCGACTTATGCATGGACATTGTTGTCATCTTTACGAGGGTAGAATGGGAAGTTAGAGGCGTGTGAAATATTTGTATTTTTCGAGCGGGAAGTTTTGCCGCTGGAATGAGATTTCGAATTTGGCTATAGTCCAAGTAATACAAAAATATGAGACCGTACTAGTACGGTCAAGTGTCACATCAAGTCATCATCACGTTGAAAATCGGTTACCACGAGCATAATCATGATATATCTTGAAAATCAATTTTGAAAAGCCCTTCTGAAATATTTCGGGATTGGTACTAGGAGATTTTGCAGCTTGACTAAGTAATTTTTTTTCTTCGAAAAGGGGATATGACCCCAGCCTCTGCATCGTGGTGATGCACACGGCTTTTATTAATAATCCAGTCGCAACAAATGTATGTTTTTTTTTTGCAAGGAGCAACAAAAGTATGTTGTACAGATGGTCCAAGTAATATAGACTCGTGATTGTAATATAAGGCCAGGGGTAGACCGGAACCATATCCTCTAACGTAGAGATGACAAGTCAGGTAAGCACAGTGCTTAAGTAGTGCAAAACGTAGAAGAAAAATCAGGAAAATGTAACAAATACTGTACGTATTTACTGTAGCAACCACTGTATATTTTTACTGTATAAAAAATCGTATAAATATTTAAAAAAGATAGTCATAATTTTGATTGTTACTAATTATCGTAAATGCATATGGCTTACATATATTATGGAAGTTAATTTAGATCAAATTAGACGTAATCATGTAGATGTGGAGAAGGAAAATTAGAGAGGTGTAGCTTACCCGACTTGTCTATTGCACGTTAGAGGATCTACTTCCGGGGTAGACCATGCTACTTAGACTACTCATAGTGGGAGTAACTAAGGAGTATTAACATAGAGCTGGTTGTGGTAACTAGCTATGTTACCATAACACTTTTCAAGATAGAATGAGTCTACATACTAACTAAAACAATCATGCATGATAGTACTACATCTAAGTTACTATGCATTATGAAGGTAGTAACATAGAGTAGTGTCATATGCATGCGGAAATTCAATTTGGCTCCCGGGTGCATATGCTCCCTCTA
This sequence comes from Lolium multiflorum, assembly GCA_030979885.1. NCBI lineage: Eukaryota > Viridiplantae > Streptophyta > Magnoliopsida > Poales > Poaceae > Lolium > Lolium multiflorum. The sequence continues at coordinate 166,226,256 of CM061753.1, read as the reverse complement.
CCAAAAAATCATATTTTAAAATGTCGAAAAAAATTAGCAAAAAATTTACATGTACATATTCATAATATATGTTCGTTCGTCAAGTTTCACGAAAAACCAATATTTTTTGTGGTCTATGTAAAAAAGAGAAAACTTATCTTGTGAAAAGCATTATTTTTAGTACTGTGTTTTATCTTTTTACACACGTCACACGACAAGTCGCAACTTTTTAAGGGCGTAGCACGAGAAGATGTACATGCGAATTTTTTGTTTCATTTTTTTGAAATTCAAAATATGTGTAAGATGCATTTCAAAATGGAGGGAGCATATGCTCCTATGTTTCAAAACACCAGTCCCGCATGCGCATGACACTACTATACGGTCACATCAAGTCATAATCACAACCAAAATCAGTTCCCATGTACAAATATTTTGGATTTTATTGGCGGGAGATTGTAGCGCTTGACAGATATTTTCAATTTAGCTGGCGCTAAAAAAATACTGTACTAGCAAAATTGGTAGCTTACTGTAGTACTGCCTCCTTTCAGGGATACAAGGACAAGGACCAATCAACTAAAATAATGTATGAAAATGGTCACCAATGGGCCAACTAATAGTTATACTTTTCCCATGCAGCGCAATATAAAAAATACTACAAATCAGATTAAACCTTGATTAAATATTGGTGCATCCAATCCATTCAGTTTTCATTTAATCCACATCACCAAGGAAACAACCACCAGGTACATAACAAGTGCAGATAGAAGCACCAACAAAATAGTTCAGCATCACAAACCCTTTCACACAACCAAGGGACACCTTTGACTGTCAGTGTTCACTGTGGTATTCAGCATCTCCCACACTTTCTCAGGATGTTGCCCAGGTGGGCTTGACTTGCTTCTAATCCTGCAGTTATACGGTGGATGACTACTCTTTGTGCAGCCACTATTGCTCGTTCCTCTTTGAGTAGTTCCTCGAGAACATAAAAAGACAATGACTTGGACCTCAACCTGCGCTTGGGCTTTGACTTGGACTTGGACCTCGACAAATTAGTTGTGAACCCAGCATTACGCAGGAATGTGTTGTTGGCTATACCATGACATTGTAGTACCTTGGAAAATGAATTCAGACATTCTTCCTGGGTTTTTTCTATACCATCTTTCTTTGGTTTTGCCAGCTCCACTTTCATGTCAGACTGAGGAGTTTTCAGTTGTTACACATGTGTAAGAGAAGAGATTATAATGTGAAGACATGTGTATGAACTACCTCTAATAATCCTACAAACTGGCATGGCTGATTACCGCATATACATTTTAGTAAGAGCATGTTACATCATATTGACATGTCTTCTATTGCTAACACGTAATAGCAGGACTATAAAAATATGCATGGATCCATGTGTAGAATTCGTAATGTGCATGATATTGCTGAGAAGTATATAAGTGAATTGTACTAGCCCTTTCCAGCAGTTCAGACATTTGGTTGTGTTGGCTAGTGCATGAAGCTTGACAAATATGACAAGATATTTCTGAATACAATTGAAAACCATAACTGACATTAGTAGAGAATACTTACAATAACACTCTGTGCAAAATGTCCAGTCAAACCATTTCTGCTCGTCTGGCACACCTTGAATTGCTCAAGTAGACTCATCTCTCTGTCTGTACTCTCACAGTATGCTTGCCTTGCCTTCTGATATTTTCGCAAGAGAAAATATAAATTAGTTTCACAACCACGTCACATGCCGACATGCGACAATTGAAAGTTTTCAAAAAAAATATAAATAAAACAGAGACATCAATTTACGATGTATATTGTGCATCTATAAATTCTAAATGATTTACTAATTTAAATATAGTTGTACAGATAACATTCCTTACCATACAGTAGAGGTGTCCAATCAAGCTACGAGATCCTGTACGCTGTTGTAAACGTACATTATTACGAGCACGCATGTTACTTCGAGCGATGAACTACAAATGAAGACTTGTGAGACACATGCTTAAAAAGGAATCAGTAATGTGATCTTGTCTCACTGTCTTCACAGAACATACCAAATTCTTTTGAGCAGACCAATACTCAACAAGATCACACCATTGATCATCAGTCATCTGTAGTATAGGAGAGGTTGTTGGAATATCGCTAGGAGTCCTCCCAGCAAAGTATCTCATCTTTAGCCTATGGCGCTCCTGGCGCAACGCTGAAGAGAATATGCTCCTGATAACAGTGATTACATTCTTCATGTCATCATCAAACTCAAGACATGTCTGTTTACAACAATGGGAACCGTTCATGTGTTAGATAGCTAGCCAACAGAAAGCTAGAGGGAATGTGAACGAGCAACATGGTATTGTTTACGAAAATGACTTACATGTAACATGTGCAGTAAACCTTCAAAATGAGAAGGGGTGTTTACGTGTTGTTTCCATGATGGAAAGATAGGAATTTGAGTCCTGACAAAAACGCCTGTGATCGATGCTATATTAGATGATTCTTGTGGATCCAGTGGCCTTCTGATACCTGCTATAACTGATGTGATGGGAAATCTTGTTCCCATTCGGGCAATCTTATTTTTAAGTGATTTCAAAGTCGTTGGCCCCCTTCGTTTTCTTGGTCGTGGTGGAACTGCAAATTTAAGCATTACATCAAGCTATCAAGGTATTTATGTAACGGAGCATGTAAGGGAACACGTACCTAATTCGGCCCCACCATCATCTTTAAGGAAGAAGTTGTCTCTGGCAGGACTAAATGTCAGCGGGCGATCGTGATTAGTTAGGTGTTGAGAACCTGCTGTTGAAACTGGGTCTGCTGTGAATTGTTCTTGGGTAACTGGATTGGCAACAGGTGGCTGGGGAACATGTGGTTTGGTATTTGCTCCGTCTACAGCTTTTAGACCAACCGATGTGGGGTTAGGTCGAAGCTTTTTATGTTGGTGTTTCGCATTACAATATTTTTTTGCCTGGTCATCATTTTCAACTAGATTAGAGTGACTCTGAGTCTGAGACCTTGTTTTTACTCTGTTCACTGCATTTGTTTGTGATCTGACATGACCAGCTTGAACCCTTTTTATTTTTAGGTGAGCTGTCAGATATTGATCTTCCTGTTGAACTATGTTCTTCACCTTGTTGGTATTTGAAACGTCCTTACGTGAAGTCCCTGATGCCTGCCAGAGATAAACGGTACTTCAATCAACAAAATCATATACATGCTTGATACGATTATGGAACATAAGAACAGCAAGCCAAGACATGATGAAACATATGTTATTATTATGTGTTAACTGAGCAGATGATAATGCTATAACTTGGGCTGGGTTGGACAGATACATCACAGTTATTGAAGATGCAACAATAATGCCAATGAAAAGAGCGAGCAATCACCTTGGGTGGTGGAGTAGGGTGCTTGACAAGGGCATCCTCTTTACTCAGGTCTCCCTCAGACTCTTGTTCAGTAGGATCAAGTTCTGAATAAGAAAATGATTGTTATCGATGGAGACAGGAGAGGTGTTTGATTGTTCACTGGTGATGCCTATATTTTCTCTCCGGCCCTCTTTGTACTCTACTACAGTATCTTTAGCATGCATTAGAAAAAAATGCTAACGAGATTTATCATGGAACTTTGAGTAGAGCAGTAGAAGGGCAAATTAGTAGTAGCAAGTAGATGATAGCTCAAAAAGGAATAAAGCGTAGATCAAAAATAAATGATTTCCCTGTGCATGCCAATTGATGATTACAAGATTTATAAACATGCAGTTTAATAATGTCGACTAATCACTCTGCAGGCTTGACTTCTACTACAGTCATACCAGATAGCACCAAACAGATTGTAGGAAAAGTAAACTTGAAACCCCAGATCGCACGAAACTGATGTTCGGAAATGAAATGCATAACGGAAGCGGCTAAACACCAACCTTCGCATGGGGAGTGGACGGCTTTACGCTTTGGTTTCGCGCGGTGGACCGGTTGGGCGCGGGGTCTACCCATTTCACCGTGCGGTAGACCAGGGAGTCGGGAAGCAGATCCGACGCAGCGGCGGAGGTGGACGGCGTCCCTGAGCAGGATCCGGCGCGGTGGGCGTCGGCTACGGTGGAGCACAAATGGTGCGGTGTGCGCCTTCGTAGGGGAAGCGGCTCCGGCTTGCTTGACAACGTCTTCTCGGACACTACAGCGTCTGGTCAGGAGGCTGTGGTGGCGAGGTGGGACGGTGGTGCACTGCCGTCGTCGGGCGAGATGCTCCGATTCGGTGTGTGACGCGTGAGAGATGTGGGATTCGGCGCCTGTGCCGGTGGTATGTTTTAATGGCTGGGGTGAGATTGGCCTTGGCCAAGAGAAGAACCGCTGGGGACGTTTTTGATGAAAGGATAAGATCGGAAATTCGAACATTTGAAAATTGGAGGCGGCAACCCGAGCTATTTTCGCCGCTGTTTTGGCGCTTCGTTGAAATGGTTTGGTGGATGCGCGAAAAAAAATGGACGCGGTCCGACCCCATCAAGGTCTCATTTGTAAGCATGGGCGGTACGGCAGCCATCCTACCTTGATTTTTAGTGAATATCCATCCATTCATATATATGTGTTTTTTTCTGAATATTTGAGTACTTAAAACGGACTTCATATGACAAAGTTGCGCCTATTTTAGTGAACACTGCGTGGAGCCGATTTCGAAAACAAAACATGGACTAGGTACCAAAAAACATATATAGACTCGTTCTCCGCATTAAAAAGATTGATGTATCATGGATCTTAGTATATGTAAAATAACCTTGAGCTATTCATTATCATACGCGTAGAATTGAAGACTTCAGATATTTCTTTATATTTGAAAGAAACGCCATGTTTCATCCGACAACATTTATCATCTCATTGAGTTGGCGCTGATTTTATATGTGGTGACGAAAACAACTGAGGCTCCTTTGATTTATAGGATTTAGATCCTACGGGAATTATTCTACACTATTGGTTATATTCAAAGGGAACATATCCCATATGAATCTTGTACTACAAATCCTATATGAACAAAACATTAGGTCATCCCTCATGGAAAAATCCCTTTGGTACAATCAAAGAAACTCATATTCCCATAGGATTCAAATAGACAAGATGTACATACGTTTTTCCTATCCTATGACTTAAAGGACTCCTGAAATGGCTCGACAACAAAGATCATAAATTCCGAGTTGTGCATCGAGCAAAAGATATTGAAAAAATTCTTGATCGATCCAATTACAAAATGATTTTCAAAAGAACTAAAGTTTTGCCATTGATCACATAATTGGTATGTATATAGGTTCTACTTATAATAAAATATGTTTTGGTTTATTGGGATTGCGTTAGAATTACATGCATCACAATGTCTCGGGACTATTTCGGTATTTACCTCTTCTTTTAGAGTTCGCCCTATCTAAGATTATTTCCGACATTCGCCAATGTTTGCAAGGAATGGCATGCAGTCGATTCCCACCCTGTTTCAGAAAAAATGAAGAAAAAAAAGTGAACTTGTGGCTATAAAATGATAAGCTTGAATTTTGATATGTTTTTTTTAAAAAAAACTAGCTTCAAAATATGGCCTACCATTTTATATAAAAAACCATGGGTCTTAACAAAAATGCCCAAGGTAAAATGTGCATTAACATTTTGGGGAAAGGTGCAATAAGATTTCATTTTATTGTGGGAAACAAATTGTTGTTGTTTTTTTGCCTTTTCTGAATAGCTAAAAAGGTGTCATCTTTTTTCCATACATTCCATAATGTCATAGAACATAAGCATCCGGTGTCCAGATATAGCAACAATTCAGTATAAGACAATACTAACATAGTTTCCATAAAGTACTGCTAACACATAAGAAAACAAAAGATCTAGATGATGACCCAAGAAACATCCTTGTATATAATAACAATCTATTGACCATATGGCGGCTTTTGCATCACCCTATCAAAATCATCTGCCTTCAAGCACGAGAGCAGAATGTCGACACGTGCTTCAACATGTTCCAAGATCCTCTTGATGATCTCATGGATATCTGCATCAGCCGAATAGGAATCAAAGTTGTCAGCCACTAGCTTCTGATAGAAAGAAACATCAGTGTTGAAGGCGTCGATCTTAGGAGTCCCCACATTTCATTACTTGCAAGACCAAGATGATCAAATTCCCTTTACTTCATAAGAATGTCTGGATCGCTGACACGATCGAAATCTTTGCTAGTACCCTCCTTTGGCCGAATTCAAATTTGCATCAGATCTTGGTGCCCATGCCTTTGGTACATGCGGGTAATTTTTTGCCAATATGTCGTGCATTGCACATAGCGTCCTACTGTACAGGGGTATTTCTACATATCTTCTTCCAAATATAATTTAATTTATTTCGGGTTGGATTCAATTTGTTTCAAAATTGTCTGATATACCATTTGTATTGGTAGGAGATGCAGCTTTGAATTTTAATCATTGTTTCTAGGTGCCACACTTGCAGGGTACAGTCAAAGATTTTATCCAATGTTTCATGTCTTGACAAATCCTTTTCGTAATGGAAGTTGAGACCCCCAGCCTCTGCATCAAAATGATGCACATGGAATTTTTTAGTATGGTATTCAACAAAATATGATAATATGCAAAAATCAAACCTTGGACAAATATGACACATGCTCACTTGGGTAGAAAGCCAATCAAACTGATACAAATTACATTGCAGAGTCCTTGCATGTTAAACTATATATTGCCAAACACCACATATATTAAGGGATACATATTAATTTCGATACTACTACTTTTACGATAGAAGATTTGTAACTACAAACGTTGTGGGTTGTGGCTGCCCTCCTCAATCTACTCACTTGTCTCATCGGCAACCGTCTCCACCTCTCTACATGCACATATGGGTACAACTTCTTCACACCCGAAGAAGATTACTTGTTTCCTGTCATGCTCCGCCACTTGTAGTAGGTGTGCTCCTTTTTCAGAGATGAATTCTCTTTTAGGATGGAGATGTTCTCCTTTTTCAGAGATGAGTTCTCTTTTAGGATGGAGATGTTCTCCTTCGTTAGAGACCCGTTCTGATTTACCATGGAGAGGTTCTCCTTCGATAGAGATGAGTTCTCCTTTGATAGAGATGAGTGCTCATTCAAGAGTACGGCATACTCATTCCATAGCTTCATAGCACGGTTTACCAGATGTGCGTTCACATCTCGGAGCTTGGACGCATGGTCAATCAACTCGCGCGACTCATCCAGGAGCGACCGCCGGATTACTTGCAGAGACGCTTCATGTTGTCGTCCTTCATTAGATGGTAGATTCACAGAGCGACCCTGTGTGACACATGATATTATACTAATAAAGTGCAAGAGTGTAACTTCAATAGTAAAAATATAGTACTCCGAAAGTTTGCAGGACTTAAACTTCAATACTCATAGTAATATGTACAAGACTAACTTCAATAGTAATTGTAATATGTATAAATTTCAATTGCAATACTGTAGTAATATGAGTACTCCGGAGCTTGGAGTAATAAAGTTTCAAACTAAGAACGAAACATGAACTAATAAAGTTTGCCCTATGCATCAATCGATGGAGAGGCTGGATCTCAAGTTCGAAAGGGGGAAAAAGACTGCAGTGAAGTTTCAAGTTTGCATTGAAGTTCGAAAGTGGTAATGCAGCTAGTATTAGTGCAGTAGAAATCCCTTGTGCCTTGTTTGGTTGACGTGTTTTCACATGGTTCAGTGAGTAATATCTGGGTCTTTCTTAATAAGAACACATTTTATCTGTTTGGCAGAAGAGTATTGGACAGGATCAGAGTCGCGGGGATCCTCAGGAAACACTTCCGCGCACGTCGGGTGGACGTGGAACCGCAACACCTCTATGCTCTCGCGTTTCTGGTCGTTCCGCATACGTGCTCCGATTGCTGCTTCTCCTTCCAGGCATCCACCCCGTTCCAGCATGGATCAGGCTGAGGGATTGATTCCAATGCAAAATTACAAGTCCTGAGGCCTGCTGGCATGGATTACGTGAATAGAAATTGGACGCTTCACTAATAAGGCCCGAGGAACCCCTCAAAAAAAAACTAATAATGCCCCAGGACAGGCTATCTCTCAGGTTGTCCTGATCTGCCGCAAATACTCACGCCAAAACATGGTGAATGAAGTATTTTGCATCAAATCCCCTCCGAATAATACTCAGTAGGGGGCTAACTAGTTTTAAACCAATGATTAAACTACATTAACCACTGACCTCGAAGCTCTCCTCCTTGGAGAGGACCGACTCCCCGGCGACGGCGAGGTTGTCTTGCAGCTGCAGCAGGACTGTCACGTCTGAGCCCACGGAGAGGTCGTTGATCCGCTGCCGCTTGGTGGGCACATCAGACTCAACGGCGAGGCCGCCATGCGCCTGCTGCAGCAGCTGTAGGGGGGCGTGCGAGTTGGCGGCGAGGTCCTGTAGTTGCTGCTGGGGGATTACGACGGTGGGCCGCACACCTAACAGGCCCCCTTGTCCACTCGTGGGATTCATCGCCGGAAGATGGGGGTGCAGGGAGGCGCTAATACAGAGGTTGTGGATGGTACAGCCGCCGACGAGCACTGTACAGGTTGGGGCTATAGGATTTTGAAGATGAATGGGGAGAGGCGGCAGGGGCCTATATAAATCGAGAGGAGTGAGGTAGCGAGAAGTGAAGTGAATGGGGAGAGGCGGCAGGGGCCTATAAATCGAGAGGGCTATAGGTTGGGACATGATTTTTACGCAATATTTAAATTTAGATTTAAGCCGCATGTCACCAGGTGACATGCGAAAGGTGCATGTCACCTGATCTCTATCCGTGAAGGACACAGGTCACTCGCAACACTGTACATGGTGTACTGTAGGGACGCGAAACAGTATTGTTCACTGTTCGTAGTGTTTTTCATTTTTCTGATTTTTTTGAATTTTATGCCCATTTGAATCTTTTGGTCAAATCCTAGGTTTGACAAAGATTTAAACAAGTTTAAAATATATGAAAAGGTAAGCATGGATCCTTCTTAGTCACTCTAAAATGAAGCTTTTGGGATGTTCTTGAAATTTCCATGCTTGACTTCATAAGACAGAGTTTAGGGTTAGGGGTAGATATATACATGATTTGTTTGGTTTGAATATGTCTAGACCTTGTTTATCAACTTTAATTCTTACTATATGACATAAGAAAACTATTTGCTTTGGTTTTTCATTTTTCTGATTTTTTTGAATTTTGATGCCCATTTGAATCTTGTCAAATCCTAGGTTTGACCAAGATAATTTAAACAAGTTTAAAACATGGAAATGAAAAGGGAAGCATGTATCCTTCTTAGTCACTCTAAAATGAAGTTTTTGGGAGGTTTTTGAAATTTCCATGTTTGAAACCCAAAACCACTTCTCTTCATGCTTGACTTCATAAGACAGAGTTTAGGGGTTAGGGGGTAGATACATGGTTTGTCTAGTTTGAAACTTTGAATATGTCTAGACCTTGTTTATCAACTTGAATATGCTTACTATATGACATAAGAAGACTATGTACTTTGGTTTTTCATTTTTCTGATTTTTTTAATTTTCTGCGCATTTGAATCTTGGTCAAATCCTAAATTTGACCAAGATTTAGACAAGTTTAACACGTGAAAACGAATAAGTAAGCCTGGATCCTTCTTAGTCACTCTAAAATGAAGCCTTTGGGAGGTTCTTGAAATTTCCATGTTTGAAACCCAAAACCACTTCTCTTCATGATTGACTTCATAAGATCGACAGATTAGTTTAGGGTTAAGGGTAGATATATACATGATTTTTCTGGTTTTAATATGTCTAGACCTTGTTTATCAACTTGAATGCTTACTATATGACATAAGAAAACTATTTGCTTTTGTTTTCATTTTTCTGATTTTTTTTGAATTTTGATGCCCATTTGAATCTTGTCAAATCCTAGGTCGTTTGACCAAGATAATTTAAACAAGTTTAAAACATGAATATGAAAAGGGAAGCATGTATACTTCTTAGTCACTCTAAAATGAAGTTTTTGGGAGGTTTTTGAAAATTCCATGTTTGAAACCCAAAACCACTTCTCTTCATGCCTGACTTCATAAGATAGAGTTTAGGGGTCAGGGGGTGTAGATACATTTGGTTTGTCTAGTTTGAATATGTCTAGACCTTGTTTAACAACTTTAATGCTAACTATATGACATAAGAAGACTATGTGCTTTGGTTTTTCATTTTTCTGATTTTTTTGAATATTGTGCCCACCCATTTGTATCTTCATGAAATCCTAGGTTTGACCAAGATAATTTAAACAATTTTAAAACATGAAAATGAAAAGGGAAGCCTGGATCCTTCTTAGTAACTCTAAAATGAAGCTTTTGGGAGGTTCTTGAAATTTCCATGTTTGAAACCCAAAACCACTTCTCTTCATGATTGACTGAGTTTAATTAGGGTTTTAGGGGTAGATATATACATGATTTTTCTGGTTTTTCATTCTTTTGATTTTTTTCTGAATTTTTAGGGCCATTTGAATCTTGGTCAAATCCTTGGTTTGACCAAGATTTAAACAAGTTTAAAACATGAAAATGAAAAGGGAAGTCTGTATCCTTCTTAGTCACTCTAAAATGAAGCTTTTGGGATGTTCTTGAAATTTCAATGTTTGAAACCCAAAACGACTTCCCTTCATGCTAGACTTCATAAGATCGAAAGGGGGTAGATACACGATTTGTCTGGTTTGGATATATCTAGACCTTGTTTATCAACTTGATTGCTTACGATATGACATAAGAAGACTATGTGATTTGGTTTTCCATTTTTCTGATTTTTTTAATTTTTTGCCCACCCATTTGTATCTTCGTCAAATCCTAGGTTTGACCAAGATAATTAAAACAAGTTTTATAAAACATGAAAATGAAAAGGGAAGCATGTATCCTTCTTAGGCACTCTAAAATGAAGCTTTTGGGAGTTTTTTGAAATTTCCATGTTTGAAACCCAAAACCACATCTGTTCACATGCTTGACTTCATAAGACAGAGTTTAGGGGTTAGGGGTATAGATACATGATTTGTCTGGTTTGAATATGTCTAGACATTGTTTATCAACTTTAATGCTTACTATATGACATAAGAAAAATAATGTCATGTAAATGAGTTAACTTGGATTTCCTACCCTTGAATCCATAGGAAACTTTGTTCTAATGCACTATAATAATCAACCGAGTTTTTACACCAACAGGTCTGTCACTTACGTGTGGTGCCCACGCGTGAGGTCCCACACTTCAGTGAGCACAAGTCACGTGCAATAGGTACGCAAACTCCCAGCCATCTTCTTTGTCAAGAGAAGACGCATCAGGATGCGTATTGGAAGTCTGTGGGTCCTTCTGGATCCTTCGGTTGTCCCTCTCACACAAAAAACAAATCTCTCTCATTCTCGGCCTCGCTCGACTCGCTCGCTCGCTCGCACCTCCTGCTCACTGACAAACCCTGCACAAAAGTCAACATCATCACCCGAAAAAGGGGAGACACCATAATTCTCTCCCTTCTTCTCTCCTTCCTCCGAGTGATCCCTCTTCCTCCGAGTTTCACTCGACGGGCAAACACACTTGTGCTGCATAGTAATAATAAAAAGGTATAGAAAAATCAACCTACGAATCTATAATTAAATAGGTTAGTAATAATAAAAATGTAGAAAAATCAACCTACGAATCTATAATTAAATAGGTTAAACTAGGGTTTTGCCCACTACTACAGATCAAGGTTCAAACCTTGTTTATCAACTTGAATATGCTTACTATATGACATAAGAAGACTATGTACTTTGGTTTTCATTTTTCTGATTTTTTAAATTTTCTGCGCATTTGAATCTTGGTCAAATCCTAGGTTTGACCAAGATTAGACAAGTTTAACACGTGAAAACGAATAAGTAAGCCTGGATCCTTCTTAGTCACTCTAAAATGAAGCATTTTGGGATGTTCTTGAAATTTCCATGTTTGAAACCCAAAACGACCTCTCTTCATGCTACACTTCATAAGATCGACCGAGTTTAGGGTTAGGGGTAGATACATGATTTGTATGGTTTGAATATGTCCAAACCTTGTTAATTTATCAACTTGAATGCTTACTATATGACATAAGAAGACTATATGCTTTTGTTTTTCATTTTTCTGATTTTTTTTGAATTTTATGCCCATATATTTGAATCTTGGTCAAATCATATGTTTGACAAAGATTTAAACAAGTTTAAATTGTGAAAATGAAAAGGTAAGCATGGATCCTTATTAGTCACTCTAAATTAAATCTTTTGGGAGGTTCTTGAAATTTCCATGTTTGAAACCCAAAACCACTTCTCTTCATGATTGACTTCATAAGAAAGAGTTTAGGGTTTTAGGGGTAGATATATACATGATTTTTCTGGTTTGAATATGTCTAGACCTGGTTTATCAACTTGAATGCTTACTATACATATGACATATATAAGAATGCTATGTGCTTTGGTTTTTCATTCTCTTTTGATTTTTTTTCTAAATTTTTATGCCCATTTGAATCTTGGTCAAAATCTTTGGTTTGACAAGGATTTAAACAAGTTTAAAACATGAAAATGAAAAAGGGAAGTCTGTATATCCTTCTTTTAGTAACTCTAAAATGGAAGCTTTTGGGATGTTCTTGAAATTTCCATGTTTGAAACCGAAAACGACTTCCCTTCATGCTAGACTTCATAAGATCGACAGGGGGTAGATACATGATTTGTCTGGTTTGGATATATCTAGACCTTGTTAATTTATCAACTTGAATGCTTACGATATGACATAAGAAGACAATGTGATTTGGTTTTTCAATTTTCTGATTTTTTTGAATATTGTGCCCACCCATTTGTATCTTCATGAAATCCTAGGTTTTACCAAGATAATTTAAACAAGTTTAAAACATGAAAACGAAAAGGGAAACATGTAACCTTCTCAGTCACTCTAAAATGAAGTTTTTGGGAGGTTTTTGAAATTTCCATGTTTGAAACCCAAAACCACTTCTCTTCATGCTTGACTTCATAAGACAAAGTTTAGGGTTAGGGGGTATAGATACATGATTTGTATGGTTTGAATATGTCCAAACCTTGTTTATCAACTTGAATATGCTTACTATATGACATAAGAAGACTATGTACTTTGGTTTTTCATTTTTCTGATTTTTTTAATTTTCTGCACATTTGAATCATATCTTGGTCAAATCCTAGGTTTGACCAAGATTTAGACAAGTTTAACACGTGAAAACGAATAAGTAAGCCTGGATCCTTCTTAGTCACTCTAAAATGAAGCTTTTGGGAGGTTCTTGAAATTTCCATGTTTGAAACCCAAAACCACTTCTCTTCATGATTGACTGAGTTTAATTATATAGGATTTTAGGGGTAGATATATACATGATTTTTCTGGTTTGAATATATATGTCTAGACCTTGTTTATCAACTTGAATGCTTACTATACATATGACATATCTAAGAATGCTATGTGCTTTGGTTTTTCATTCTTTTGATTTTTTTCTGAATTTTTAGGGCCATTTGAATCTTGGTCAAATCATTGGTTTGACCAAGATTTAAACAAGTTTAAAACATGAAAATGAAAAGGGAAGTCTGTATCCTTCTTAGTCACTCTAAAATGAAGCTTTTGGGATGTTCTTGAAATTTCAATGTTTGAAACCCAAAACGACTTCCCTTCATGCTAGACTTCATAAGATCGAAAGGGGGTAGATACATGATTTGTCTGGTTTGGATATATCTAGACCTTGTTTATCAACTTGATTGCTTACGATATGACATAAGAAGACTATGTGATTTGGTTTTTCATTTTTCTGATTTTTTTGAACATTGTGCCCACCCATTTGTATCTTCATGAAATCCTAGGTTTGACCAAGCTAATTTAAACAAGTTTAAAACATGAAAATGAAAAGGGAAGCATGTAACCTTCTCAGTCACTCTAAAATGAAGTTTTTGGGAGGTTTTTGAAATTTCCATGTTTGAAACCCAAAACCACTTCTCTTCATGCTTGACTTCATAAGACAAAGTTTAGGGTTAGGGGGTATATATAGATACATGATTTGTATGGTTTGAATATGTCCAAACCTTTTGTTTATCAACTTGAATATGCTTACTATATGACATAAGAAGACTATGTACTTTGGTTTTTCATTTTTCTGATTTTTTTAATTTTCTGCGCATTTGAATCATATCTTGGTCAAATCCTAGGTTTTACCAAGATTTAGACAAGTTTAACACGTGAAAACGAATAAGTAAGCCTGTATCCTTCTTAGTCACTCTAAAATGAAGCTTTTGGGAGGTTCTTGAAATTTCCATGTTTGAAACCCAAAACCACTTCTCTTCATGATTGACTGAGTTTAATTAGGGTTTTAGGGGTAGATATATACATGATTTTTCTGGTTTGAATATATATGTCTAGACCTTGTTTATCAACTTGAATGCTTACTATACATATGACATAAGAATGCTATGTGCTTTGGTTTTTCATTCTTTTGATTTTTTCTGAATTTTTAGGGCCATTTGAATCTTGGTCAAATCCTTGGTTTGACCAAGATTTAAACAAGTTTAAAACATGAAAATGAAAAGGGAAGTCTGTATCCTTCTTAGTCACTCTAAAATGAAGCTTTTGGGATGTTCTTGAAATTTCAATGTTTGAAACCCAAAACGACTTCCCTTCATGCTAGACTTCATAAGATCGAAAGGGGGTAGATACACGATTTGTCTGGTTTGGATATATCTAGACCTTGTTTATCAACTTGATTGCTTACGATATGACATAAGAAGACTATGTGATTTGGTTTTCCATTTTTCTGATTTTTTTAATTTTTTGCCCACCCATTTGTATCTTCGTCAAATCCTAGGTTTGACCAAGATAATTAAAACAAGTTTTATAAAACATGAAAATGAAAAGGGAAGCATGTATCCTTCTTAGGCACTCTAAAATGAAGCTTTTGGGAGGTTTTTGAAATTTCCATGTTTGAAACCCAAAACCACATCTCTTCACATGCTTGACTTCATAAGACAGAGTTTAGGGGTTAGGGGTATAGATACATGATTTGTCTGGTTTGAATATGTCTAGACATTGTTTATCAACTTTAATGCTTACTATATGACATAAGAAAAATAATGTCATGTAAATGAGTTAACTTGGATTTCCTACCCTTGAATCCATAGGAAACTTTGTTCTAATGCACTATAATAATCAACCGAGTTTTTACACCAACAGGTCTGTCACTTACGTGTGGTGCCCACGCGTGAGGTCCCACACTTCAGTGAGCACAAGTCACGTGCAATAGGTACGCAAACTCCCAGCCATCTTCTTTGTCAAGAGAAGACGCATCAGGATGCGTATTGGAAGTCTGTGGGTCCTTCTGGATCCTTCGGTTGTCCCTCTCACAAAAAAACAAATCTCTCTCATTCTCGGCCTCGCTCGACTCTCGCTCGCTCGCTCGCACCTCCTGCTCACTGACAAACCCTGCACAAAAGTCAACATCATCACCCGAAAAAGGGGAGACACCATAATTCTCTCCCTTCTTCTCTCCTTCCGAGTGATCCCTCTTCCTCCGAGTTTCACTCGACGGGCAAACACACTTTTTTTAATTTTCTGCCCATTTGAATCTTGGTCAAATCCTAGGTTTGACCAAGATTTAAACAAGTTTAAAACATGAAAATAAAATGGTAAGCATGGATCCTTCTTAGTCTCCCGAAAATGAAGCTTTTTTTTTGAAATTTCCATGTTTGAAACCAAAAACCACTTCTCTTCATGCTTGACTTCATAAGACATAGTTTAGGGTTAGGGGTAGATATATACATGATTTTTCTGGTTTGAATATGTCTAGACCTTGTTTATCAACTTGAATGCTAGCTTACTATATATGACATAAGAATGCTATGTGCTTTGGTTTTTCATTCTTTTGATTTTTTCTGAATTTTTATGCCCATTTGAATCTTGGTCGAATCCTAGGTTTGACCAAGATTTAAACAAGTTTAAAACATGAAAATGAGAAGGGAAGCATGTATCCTTCTCAGTCACTCTAATTAAAATGAAGATTTTGGGAGGTTTTTGAAATTTCCATGTTTGAAACCAAAAACCACGTCTCTTCATGCTTGACTTCATAAGATATATAGAGTTTAATTAGGGGTTAGGGGTATAGATACATGATTTGTTTGGTTTGAATATGTCTAGACCTTGTTTAACAACTTGAATGCTTACTATATGCCATAAGAAGACTATGTACTTTGGTTTTTAATTTTTTTGATTTTTTAAAATTTTCTGCCAATTTGAATCTTGGTCAAATCATAGGTTTGACAAAGATTTAAACAAGTTTAAATTGTGAAAATGAAAAGGTAAGCATGGATCCTTATTAGTCACTCTAAATTAAATCTTTTGGGAGGTTCTTGAAATTTCCATGTTTGAAACCCAAAACCACTTCTCTTCATGATTGACTTCATAAGAAAGAGTTTAGGGTTTTAGGGGTAGATATATACATGATTTTTCTGGTTTGAATATGTCTAGACCTGGTTTATCAACTTGAATGCTTACTATACATATGACATATATAAGAATGCTATGTGCTTTGGTTTTTCATTCTCTTTTGATTTTTTTTCTAAATTTTTATGCCCATTTGAATCTTGGTCAAAATCTTTGGTTTGACAAGGATTTAAACAAGTTTAAAACATGAAAATGAAAAAGGGAAGTCTGTATATCCTTCTTTTAGTAACTCTAAAATGGAAGCTTTTGGGATGTTCTTGAAATTTCCATGTTTGAAACCGAAAACAACTTCCCTTCATGCTAGCTTCATAAGATCGACAGGGGGTAGATACATGATTTGTCTGGTTTGGATAT
This sequence comes from Lolium multiflorum, assembly GCA_030979885.1. Taxonomy (NCBI): domain Eukaryota; kingdom Viridiplantae; phylum Streptophyta; class Magnoliopsida; order Poales; family Poaceae; genus Lolium; species Lolium multiflorum. Next base: position 166,209,458 of record CM061753.1, on the reverse strand, counting down.
ATCTAGACCTTGTTAATTTATCAACTTGAATGCTTACGATATGACATAAGAAGACAATGTGATTTGGTTTTTCAATTTTCTGATTTTTTTGAATATTGTGCCCACCCATTTGTATCTTCATGAAATCCTAGGTTTTACCAAGATAATTTAAACAAGTTTAAAACATGAAAACGAAAAGGGAAACATGTAACCTTCTCAGTCACTCTAAAATGAAGTTTTTGGGAGGTTTTTGAAATTTCCATGTTTGAAACCCAAAACCACTTCTCTTCATGCTTGACTTCATAAGACAAAGTTTAGGGTTAGGGGTATAGATACATGATTTGTATGGTTTGAATATGTCCAAACCTTGTTTATCAACTTGAATATGCTTACTATATGACATAAGAAGACTATGTACTTTGGTTTTTCATTTTTCTGATTTTTTTAATTTTCTGCACATTTGAATCATATCTTGGTCAAATCCTAGGTTTGACCAAGATTTAGACAAGTTTAACACGTGAAAACGAATAAGTAAGCCTGGATCCTTCTTAGTCACTCTAAAATGAAGCTTTTGGGAGGTTCTTGAAATTTCCATGTTTGAAACCCAAAACCACTTCTCTTCATGATTGACTGAGTTTAATTATATAGGGTTTTAGGGGTAGATATATACATGATTTTTCTGGTTTGAATATATATGTCTAGAGACCTTGTTTATCAACTTGAATGCTTACTATACATATGACATATCTAAGAATGCTATGTGCTTTGGTTTTTCATTCTTTTGATTTTTTTCTGAATTTTTAGGGCCATTTGAATCTTGGTCAAATCATTGGTTTGACCAAGATTTAAACAAGTTTAAAACATGAAAATGAAAAGGGAAGTCTGTATCCTTCTTAGTCACTCTAAAATGAAGCTTAATTTTGGGATGTTCTTGAAATTTCAATGTTTGAAACCCAAAACGACTTCCCTTCATGCTAGACTTCATAAGATCGAAAGGGGGTAGATACACGATTTGTCTGGTTTGGATATATCTAGACCTTGTTTATCAACTTGATTGCTTACGATATGACATAAGAAGACTATGTGATTTGGTTTTCCATTTTTCTGATTTTTTTAATTTTTTGCCCACCCATTTGTATCTTCGTCAAATCCTAGGTTTGACCAAGATAATTAAAACAAGTTTTATAAAACATGAAAATGAAAAGGGAAGCATGTATCCTTCTTAGGCACTCTAAAATGAAGCTTTTGGGAGGTTTTTGAAATTTCCATGTTTGAAACCCAAAACCACATCTCTTCACATGCTTGACTTCATAAGACAGAGTTTAGGGGTTAGGGGTATAGATACATGATTTGTCTGGTTTGAATGTGTCTAGACATTGTTTATCAACTTTAATGCTTACTATATGACATAAGAAAAATAATGTCATGTAAATGAGTTAACTTGGATTTCCTACCATTGAATCCATAGGAAACTTTGTTCTAATGCACTATAATAATCAACCGAGTTTTTACACCAACAGGTCTGTCACTTACGTGTGGTGCCCACGCGTGAGGTCCCACACTTCAGTGAGCACAAGTCACGTGCAATAGGTACGCAAACTCCCAGCCATCTTCTTTGTCAAGAGAAGACGCATCAGATGCGTATTGGAAGTCTGTGGGTCCTTCTGGATCCTTCGGTTGTCCCTCTCACAAAAAGACAAATCTCTCTCATTCTCGGCCTCGCTCGACTCGCTCGCTCGCTCGCTCGCACCTCCTGCTCACTGACAAACCCTGCACAAAAGTCAACATCATCACCCGAAAAAGGGGAGACACCATAATTCTCTCCCTTCTTCTCTCCTTCCTCCGAGTGATCCCTCTTCCTCCGAGTTTCACTCGACGGGCAAACACACTTGTGCTGCATAGTAATAATAAAAAGGTATAGAAAAATCAACCTACGAATCTATAATTAAATAGGTTAGTAATAATAAAAATGTAGAAAAATCAACCTACGAATCTATAATTAAATAGGTTAAACTAGGGTTTTGCCCACTACTACAGATCAAGGTTCAAACCTTGTTTATCAACTTGAATATGCTTACTATATGACATAAGAAGACTATGTACTTTGGTTTTCATTTTTCTGATTTTTTAAATTTTCTGCGCATTTGAATCTTGGTCAAATCCTAGGTTTGACCAAGATTAGACAAGTTTAACACGTGAAAACGAATAAGTAAGCCTGGATCCTTCTTAGTCACTCTAAAATGAAGCATTTTGGGATGTTCTTGAAATTTCCATGTTTGAAACCCAAAACGACCTCTCTTCATGCTACACTTCATAAGATCGACCGAGTTTAGGGTTAGGGGTAGATACATGATTTGTATGGTTTGAATATGTCCAAACCTTGTTAATTTATCAACTTGAATGCTTACTATATGACATAAGAAGACTATATGCTTTTGTTTTTCATTTTTCTGATTTTTTTTGAATTTTATGCCCATATATTTGAATCTTGGTCAAATCATATGTTTGACAAAGATTTAAACAAGTTTAAATTGTGAAAATGAAAAGGTAAGCATGGATCCTTATTAGTCACTCTAAATTAAATCTTTTGGGAGGTTCTTGAAATTTCCATGTTTGAAACCCAAAACCACTTCTCTTCATGATTGACTTCATAAGAAAGAGTTTAGGGTTTTAGGGGTAGATATATACATGATTTTTCTGGTTTGAATATGTCTAGACCTGGTTTATCAACTTGAATGCTTACTATACATATGACATATATAAGAATGCTATGTGCTTTGGTTTTTCATTCTCTTTTGATTTTTTTTCTAAATTTTTATGCCCATTTGAATCTTGGTCAAAATCTTTGGTTTGACAAGGATTTAAACAAGTTTAAAACATGAAAATGAAAAAGGGAAGTCTGTATATCCTTCTTTTAGTAACTCTAAAATGGAAGCTTTTGGGATGTTCTTGAAATTTCCATGTTTGAAACCGAAAACGACTTCCCTTCATGCTAGACTTCATAAGATCGACAGGGGGTAGATACATGATTTGTCTGGTTTGGATATATCTAGACCTTGTTAATTTATCAACTTGAATGCTTACGATATGACATAAGAAGACAATGTGATTTGGTTTTTCAATTTTCTGATTTTTTTGAATATTGTGCCCACCCATTTGTATCTTCATGAAATCCTAGGTTTTACCAAGATAATTTAAACAAGTTTAAAACATGAAAACGAAAAGGGAAACATGTAACCTTCTCAGTCACTCTAAAATGAAGTTTTTGGGAGGTTTTTGAAATTTCCATGTTTGAAACCCAAAACCACTTCTCTTCATGCTTGACTTCATAAGACAAAGTTTAGGGTTAGGGGTATAGATACATGATTTGTATGGTTTGAATATGTCCAAACCTTGTTTATCAACTTGAATATGCTTACTATATGACATAAGAAGACTATGTACTTTGGTTTTTCATTTTTCTGATTTTTTTTAATTTTCTGCACATTTGAATCATATCTTGGTCAAATCCTAGGTTTGACCAAGATTTAGACAAGTTTAACACGTGAAAACGAATAAGTAAGCCTGGATCCTTCTTAGTCACTCTAAAATGAAGCTTTTGGGAGGTTCTTGAAATTTCCATGTTTGAAACCCAAAACCACTTCTCTTCATGATTGACTGAGTTTAATTATATAGGGTTTTAGGGGTAGATATATACATGATTTTTCTGGTTTGAATATATATGTCTAGAGACCTTGTTTATCAACTTGAATGCTTACTATACATATGACATATCTAAGAATGCTATGTGCTTTGGTTTTTCATTCTTTTGATTTTTTTCTGAATTTTTAGGGCCATTTGAATCTTGGTCAAATCATTGGTTTGACCAAGATTTAAACAAGTTTAAAACATGAAAATGAAAAGGGAAGTCTGTATCCTTCTTAGTCACTCTAAAATGAAGCTTTTGGGATGTTCTTGAAATTTCAATGTTTGAAACCCAAAACGACTTCCCTTCATGCTAGACTTCATAAGATCGAAAGGGGGTAGATACATGATTTGTCTGGTTTGGATATATCTAGACCTTGTTTATCAACTTGATTGCTTACGATATGACATAAGAAGACTATGTGATTTGGTTTTTCATTTTTCTGATTTTTTTGAACATTGTGCCCACCCATTTGTATCTTCATGAAATCCTAGGTTTGACCAAGCTAATTTAAACAAGTTTAAAACATGAAAATGAAAAGGGAAGCATGTAACCTTCTCAGTCACTCTAAAATGAAGTTTTTGGGAGGTTTTTGAAATTTCCATGTTTGAAACCCAAAACCACTTCTCTTCATGCTTGACTTCATAAGACAAAGTTTAGGGTTAGGGGGTATATATAGATACATGATTTGTATGGTTTGAATATGTCCAAACCTTTTGTTTATCAACTTGAATATGCTTACTATATGACATAAGAAGACTATGTACTTTGGTTTTTCATTTTTCTGATTTTTTTAATTTTCTGCGCATTTGAATCATATCTTGGTCAAATCCTAGGTTTGACCAAGATTTAGACAAGTTTAACACGTGAAAACGAATAAGTAAGCCTGGATCCTTCTTAGTCACTCTAAAATGAAGCTTTTGGGAGGTTCTTGAAATTTCCATGTTTGAAACCCAAAACCACTTCTCTTCATGATTGACTGAGTTTAATTAGGGTTTTAGGGGTAGATATATACATGATTTTTCTGGTTTGAATATATATGTCTAGACCTTGTTTATCAACTTGAATGCTTACTATACATATGACATAAGAATGCTATGTGCTTTGGTTTTTCATTCTTTTGATTTTTTTCTGAATTTTTAGGGCCATTTGAATCTTGGTCAAATCCTTGGTTTGACCAAGATTTAAACAAGTTTAAAACATGAAAATGAAAAGGGAAGTCTGTATCCTTCTTAGTCACTCTAAAATGAAGCTTTTGGGATGTTCTTGAAATTTCAATGTTTGAAACCCAAAACGACTTCCCTTCATGCTAGACTTCATAAGATCGAAAGGGGGTAGATACACGATTTGTCTGGTTTGGATATATCTAGACCTTGTTTATCAACTTGATTGCTTACGATATGACATAAGAAGACTATGTGATTTGGTTTTCCATTTTTCTGATTTTTTTAATTTTTTGCCCACCCATTTGTATCTTCGTCAAATCCTAGGTTTGACCAAGATAATTAAAACAAGTTTTATAAAACATGAAAATGAAAAGGGAAGCATGTATCCTTCTTAGGCACTCTAAAATGAAGCTTTTGGGAGTTTTTTGAAATTTCCATGTTTGAAACCCAAAACCACATCTGTTCACATGCTTGACTTCATAAGACAGAGTTTAGGGGTTAGGGGTATAGATACATGATTTGTCTGGTTTGAATATGTCTAGACATTGTTTATCAACTTTAATGCTTACTATATGACATAAGAAAAATAATGTCATGTAAATGAGTTAACTTGGATTTCCTACCCTTGAATCCATAGGAAACTTTGTTCTAATGCACTATAATAATCAACCGAGTTTTTACACCAACAGGTCTCACTTACGTGTGGTGCCCACGCGTGAGGTCCCACACTTCAGTGAGCACAAGTCACGTGCAATAGGTACGCAAACTCCCAGCCATCTTCTTTGTCAAGAGAAGACGCATCAGGATGCGTATTGGAAGTCTGTGGGTCCTTCTGGATCCTTCGGTTGTCCCTCTCACAAAAAAACAAATCTCTCTCATTCTCGGCCTCGCTCGACTCGCTCGCTCGCTCGCTCGCACCTCCTGCTCACTGACAAACCCTGCACAAAAGTCAACATCATCACCCGAAAAAGGGGAGACACCATAATTCTCTCCCTTCTTCTCTCCTTCCTCCGAGTGATCCCTCTTCCTCCGAGTTTCACTCGACGGGCAAACACACTTGTGCTGCATAGTAATAATAAAAAGGTATAGAAAAATCAACCTACGAATCTATAATTAAATAGGTTAGTAATAATAAAAATGTAGAAAAATCAACCTACGAATCTATAATTAAATAGGTTAAACTAGGGTTTTGCCCACTACTACAGATCAAGGTTCAAACCTTGTTTATCAACTTGAATATGCTTACTATATGACATAAGAAGACTATGTACTTTGGTTTTCATTTTTCTGATTTTTTAAATTTTCTGCGCATTTGAATCTTGGTCAAATCCTAGGTTTGACCAAGATTAGACAAGTTTAACACGTGAAAACGAATAAGTAAGCCTGGATCCTTCTTAGTCACTCTAAAATGAAGCATTTTGGGATGTTCTTGAAATTTCCATGTTTGAAACCCAAAACGACCTCTCTTCATGCTACACTTCATAAGATCGACCGAGTTTAGGGTTAGGGGTAGATACATGATTTGTATGGTTTGAATATGTCCAAACCTTGTTAATTTATCAACTTGAATGCTTACTATATGACATAAGAAGACTATATGCTTTTGTTTTTCATTTTTCTGATTTTTTTTGAATTTTATGCCCATATATTTGAATCTTGGTCAAATCATATGTTTGACAAAGATTTAAACAAGTTTAAATTGTGAAAATGAAAAGGTAAGCATGGATCCTTATTAGTCACTCTAAATTAAATCTTTTGGGAGGTTCTTGAAATTTCCATGTTTGAAACCCAAAACCACTTCTCTTCATGATTGACTTCATAAGAAAGAGTTTAGGGTTTTAGGGGTAGATATATACATGATTTTTCTGGTTTGAATATGTCTAGACCTGGTTTATCAACTTGAATGCTTACTATACATATGACATATATAAGAATGCTATGTGCTTTGGTTTTTCATTCTCTTTTGATTTTTTTTCTAAATTTTTATGCCCATTTGAATCTTGGTCAAAATCTTTGGTTTGACAAGGATTTAAACAAGTTTAAAACATGAAAATGAAAAAGGGAAGTCTGTATATCCTTCTTTTAGTAACTCTAAAATGGAAGCTTTTGGGATGTTCTTGAAATTTCCATGTTTGAAACCGAAAACGACTTCCCTTCATGCTAGACTTCATAAGATCGACAGGGGGTAGATACATGATTTGTCTGGTTTGGATATATCTAGACCTTGTTAATTTATCAACTTGAATGCTTACGATATGACATAAGAAGACAATGTGATTTGGTTTTTCAATTTTCTGATTTTTTTGAATATTGTGCCCACCCATTTGTATCTTCATGAAATCCTAGGTTTTACCAAGATAATTTAAACAAGTTTAAAACATGAAAACGAAAAGGGAAACATGTAACCTTCTCAGTCACTCTAAAATGAAGTTTTTGGGAGGTTTTTGAAATTTCCATGTTTGAAACCCAAAACCACTTCTCTTCATGCTTGACTTCATAAGACAAAGTTTAGGGTTAGGGGGTATAGATACATGATTTGTATGGTTTGAATATGTCCAAACCTTGTTTATCAACTTGAATATGCTTACTATATGACATAAGAAGACTATGTACTTTGGTTTTTCATTTTTCTGATTTTTTTAATTTTCTGCACATTTGAATCATATCTTGGTCAAATCCTAGGTTTGACCAAGATTTAGACAAGTTTAACACGTGAAAACGAATAAGTAAGCCTGGATCCTTCTTAGTCACTCTAAAATGAAGCTTTTGGGAGGTTCTTGAAATTTCCATGTTTGAAACCCAAAACCACTTCTCTTCATGATTGACTGAGTTTAATTATATAGGGTTTTAGGGGTAGATATATACATGATTTTTCTGGTTTGAATATATATGTCTAGAGACCTTGTTTATCAACTTGAATGCTTACTATACATATGACATATCTAAGAATGCTATGTGCTTTGGTTTTTCATTCTTTTGATTTTTTTCTGAATTTTTAGGGCCATTTGAATCTTGGTCAAATCATTGGTTTGACCAAGATTTAAACAAGTTTAAAACATGAAAATGAAAAGGGAAGTCTGTATCCTTCTTAGTCACTCTAAAATGAAGCTTTTGGGATGTTCTTGAAATTTCAATGTTTGAAACCCAAAACGACTTCCCTTCATGCTAGACTTCATAAGATCGAAAGGGGGTAGATACATGATTTGTCTGGTTTGGATATATCTAGACCTTGTTTATCAACTTGATTGCTTACGATATGACATAAGAAGACTATGTGATTTGGTTTTTCATTTTTCTGATTTTTTTGAACATTGTGCCCACCCATTTGTATCTTCATGAAATCCTAGGTTTGACCAAGCTAATTTAAACAAGTTTAAAACATGAAAATGAAAAGGGAAGCATGTAACCTTCTCAGTCACTCTAAAATGAAGTTTTTGGGAGGTTTTTGAAATTTCCATGTTTGAAACCCAAAACCACTTCTCTTCATGCTTGACTTCATAAGACAAAGTTTAGGGTTAGGGGGTATATATAGATACATGATTTGTATGGTTTGAATATGTCCAAACCTTTTGTTTATCAACTTGAATATGCTTACTATATGACATAAGAAGACTATGTACTTTGGTTTTTCATTTTTCTGATTTTTTTAATTTTCTGCGCATTTGAATCATATCTTGGTCAAATCCTAGGTTTGACCAAGATTTAGACAAGTTTAACACGTGAAAACGAATAAGTAAGCCTGGATCCTTCTTAGTCACTCTAAAATGAAGCTTTTGGGAGGTTCTTGAAATTTCCATGTTTGAAACCCAAAACCACTTCTCTTCATGATTGACTGAGTTTAATTAGGGTTTTAGGGGTAGATATATACATGATTTTTCTGGTTTGAATATATATGTCTAGACCTTGTTTATCAACTTGAATGCTTACTATACATATGACATAAGAATGCTATGTGCTTTGGTTTTTCATTCTTTTGATTTTTTTCTGAATTTTTAGGGCCATTTGAATCTTGGTCAAATCCTTGGTTTGACCAAGATTTAAACAAGTTTAAAACATGAAAATGAAAAGGGAAGTCTGTATCCTTCTTAGTCACTCTAAAATGAAGCTTTTGGGATGTTCTTGAAATTTCAATGTTTGAAACCCAAAACGACTTCCCTTCATGCTAGACTTCATAAGATCGAAAGGGGGTAGATACACGATTTGTCTGGTTTGGATATATCTAGACCTTGTTTATCAACTTGATTGCTTACGATATGACATAAGAAGACTATGTGATTTGGTTTTCCATTTTTCTGATTTTTTTAATTTTTTGCCCACCCATTTGTATCTTCGTCAAATCCTAGGTTTGACCAAGATAATTAAAACAAGTTTTATAAAACATGAAAATGAAAAGGGAAGCATGTATCCTTCTTAGGCACTCTAAAATGAAGCTTTTGGGAGGTTTTTGAAATTTCCATGTTTGAAACCCAAAACCACATCTCTTCACATGCTTGACTTCATAAGACAGAGTTTAGGGGTTAGGGGTATAGATACATGATTTGTCTGGTTTGAATGTGTCTAGACATTGTTTATCAACTTTAATGCTTACTATATGACATAAGAAAAATAATGTCATGTAAATGAGTTAACTTGGATTTCCTACCATTGAATCCATAGGAAACTTTGTTCTAATGCACTATAATAATCAACCGAGTTTTTACACCAACAGGTCTGTCACTTACGTGTGGTGCCCACGCGTGAGGTCCCACACTTCAGTGAGCACAAGTCACGTGCAATAGGTACGCAAACTCCCAGCCATCTTCTTTGTCAAGAGAAGACGCATCAGGATGCGTATTGGAAGTCTGTGGGTCCTTCTGGATCCTTCGGTTGTCCCTCTCACAAAAAAACAAATCTCTCTCATTCTCGGCCTCGACTCGCTCGCTCGCTCGCTCGCTCGCACCTCCTGCTCACTGACAAACCCTGCACAAAAGTCAACATCATCACCCGAAAAAGGGGAGACACCATAATGCTCTCCCTTCTTCTCTCCTTCCGAGTGATCCCTCTTCCTCCGAGTTTCACTCGACGGGCAAACACACTTTTTTTAATTTTCTGCCCATTTGAATCTTGGTCAAATCCTAGGTTTGACCAAGATTTAAACAAGTTTAAAACATGAAAATAAAATGGTAAGCATGGATCCTTCTTAGTCTCCCGAAAATGAAGCTTTTTTTTTGAAATTTCCATGTTTGAAACCAAAAACCACTTCTCTTCATGCTTGACTTCATAAGACATAGTTTAGGGTTAGGGGTAGATATATACATGATTTTTCTGGTTTGAATATGTCTAGACCTTGTTTATCAACTTGAATGCTAGCTTACTATATATGACATAAGAATGCTATGTGCTTTGGTTTTTCATTCTTTTGATTTTTTCTGAATTTTTATGCCCATTTGAATCTTGGTCGAATCCTAGGTTTGACCAAGATTTAAACAAGTTTAAAACATGAAAATGAAAAGGGAAGCATGTAACCTTCTCAGTCACTCTAAAATGAAGTTTTTGGGAGGTTTTTGAAATTTCCATGTTTGAAACCCAAAACCACGTCTCTTCATGCTTGACTTCATAAGACAAAGTTTAGGGTTAGGGGGTATATATAGATACATGATTTGTATGGTTTGAATATGTCCAAACCTTGTTTATCAACTTGAATATGCTTACTATATGACATAAGAAGACTATGTACTTTGGTTTTTCATTTTTCTGATTTTTTTAATTTTCTGCGCATTTGAATCATATCTTGGTCAAATCCTAGGTTTGACCAAGATTTAGACAAGTTTAACACGTGAAAACGAATAAGTAAGCCTGGATCCTTCTTAGTCACTCTAAAATGAAGCTTTTGGGAGGTTCTTGAAATTTCCATGTTTGAAACCCAAAACCACTTCTCTTCATGATTGACTGAGTTTAATTAGGGTTTTAGGGGTAGATATATACATGATTTTTCTGGTTTGAATATATATGTCTAGACCTTGTTTATCAACTTGAATGCTAGCTTACTATATATGACATAAGAATGCTATGTGCTTTGGTTTTTCATTCTTTTGATTTTTTCTGAATTTTTATGCCCATTTGAATCTTGGTCGAATCCTAGGTTTGACCAAGATTTAAACAAGTTTAAAACATGAAAATGAGAAGGGAAGCATGTATCCTTCTTAGTCACTCTAATTAAAATGAAGATTTTGGGAGGTTTTTGAAATTTCCATGTTTGAAACCAAAAACCACGTCTCTTCATGCTTGACTTCATAAGATATATAGAGTTTAATTAGGGGTTAGGGGTATAGATACATGATTTGTTTGGTTTGAATATGTCTAGACCTTGTTTAACAACTTGAATGCTTACTATATGCCATAAGAAGACTATGTACTTTGGTTTTTAATTTTTTTGATTTTTTAAACTTTTCTGCCAATTTGTATCTTGGTCAAATCCTAGGTTTGACCAAGATTTAAACAAGTTTAAGACGTGAAAATAAAATGGTAAGCATGGATCCTTCTTAGTCTCCCTAAAATGAAGCTTTTGGTTTTTTTTTTAAATTTCCAGGTTTGAAACCCAAAACCACTTCTCTTCATGCTTGACTTCATAAGACAGAGTTTAGGGATAGGGGTAGATATATATATACATGATTTTTCTGGTTTGAATATGTCTAGACCCTGTTTATCAACTTGAATGCTTACTATATGACATAAGAATGCTATGTGCTTTGGTTTTTCATTCTTTTGATTTTTTCTGAATTTTTATGCCCATTTGAATCTTGGTAGAATCCTAGGTTTGACCAAGATTTAAACAAGTTTAAAACATGAAAATGAGAAGGGAAGCCTGTATCCTTCTTTGTCACTCTAATTAAAATGAAGCTTTTGGGTGGTTTTTGAAATTACCATGTTTGAAACCCAAAACCACATCTCTTCGTGCTTGACTTCATAAGACAGAGTTTAGGGGTTAGGGGGTACATAGATACATGATTTGCATAGTTTGAATATGTCTAGCTAGAGACCTTGTTTCTCAATTTTAATGCTTACTATATGACATAAGAAGACTATGTGCTTTGGTTTTTCATTTTTCTGTTTTATTTTAATTTTATGCCCATTTGAATCTTGGTCAAATCCTAGGTTTGACCAAGATTTAAACAAGTTTAAATTATGAAAATGAAGGTAAGCATGGATCCTTATTAGTCACTCTAACATAAATCTTTTGGGAGGTTCTTGAAATTTCCATGTTTCAAACCCAAAACCACTTCTCTTCATGATTGACTTCATAAGACAGAGTTTAGGGTTTTAGGGGTAGATATATACATGATTTTTCTGGTTTGAATATGTCTAGCCCTTGTTTATCAACTTGAATGCTTACTATACATATGACATAAGAATGCTATGTGCTTTGGTTTTTCATTCTCTTTTGATTTTTTTCTAAATTTTTAGGCCCATTTGAATCTTGGTCAAATCCTTGGTTTGACCAAGATTTAAACAAGTTTAAAACATGAAAATAAAAAAGGAAGTCTGTATCCTTCTTAGTCACTCTAAAATGGAAGCTTTTGGGATGTTCTTGAAATTACCATGTTTGAAACCGAAAACGACTTCTCTTCATGCTAGACTTCATAAGATCGACAGGGGGTAGATACATGATTTGTCTGGTTTGGATATATCTAGACCTTGTTAATTTATCAACTTGAATGCTTACGATATGACATAAGAATACAATGTGATTTGGTTTTTCATTTTTCTGATTTTTTTGAATATTGTACGTGCCCACCCATTTGTATCTTCATCAAATCCTAGGTTTGACCAGGATTTAAACAAGTTTAAAACATGAAATGAAAAGATAAGCCTGGATCCTTCTTAGTCACTCTAAAATGAAGCTTTTGGGAGGTTCTTGAAATTTCCATGTTTGAAACCCAAAACCACTTCTCTTCATGATTGACTTCATAAGACAGAGTTTAGGGTTTTAGGGGTAGATATATACATGATTTTTCTGGTTTGAATATATATGTCTAGACCTTGTTTATCAACTTGAATGCTTACTATATATATGACATAAGAATGCTATATATGTGCTTTGGTTGTTCATTCTTTTGATTTTTTCTGATTTTTTAGGCCCATTTGAATCTTGGTCAAATCCTAGGTTTGACCATGATTTAAACAAGTTTAAAACATGAAAATGAAAAGGTAAGCATGGATCCTTCTTAGTCACTCTAAAATGAAGCTTTTGGGATGTTCTTGAAATTTCCATGTTTGAAACCCAAAACGACTTCGATCTCTTTATGCTAGATTTCATAAGACTGAGTTTTAGGGGTTAGGGGGTAGATACATGATTTGTCTAGTTTGAATATGTACATAGTACTCCCTCTATAGGAACTTGGAGAAAGCAACTGTTGTGCCACACAATTTTGTTGTTTTCCTATTTTTCTTTCATGAAGCTTTACGATGTGGTTCGTGTGTGGGGATCAAGCTCGTAATCTCGTTTCAATTACACAACCAACTACTCTGCTCATCCTTGCATGTAATTAACCAATATAGGAATTTGATTCCACGGAACTTTTTCAGTACATAAGTCTCCTCCTTAACTCCTCTAGTCTCTACCAAGCCGGCCGCCTCGCTACTTCCCTAGCTTCCTCCCTACAGCACACCTCGCCCCCGTACGCGAGCTAGGTCCAGCCGGAGATGGGGCACAGCCGCCCCCGCTGGAAGAATGCTCAGAGGAAGTCCGGGCAGGAGGACAAGGGTGACGCCATCCCGGATGAACTTCTCGGGCTGGTGTTCCTGCGCCTCACCTCGCCTCTGGATCTCGTCCGCGCCGCGTTCGCCTGCAGGAGCTGGCGCAAGGTCATCGCGGCGGAGGACTTCCGTGTCCTCTCCGCTCGCCACGGCGCGCCATCCTCCATAGTCGCCGGCCACTACCACATCAGCTTCTCCCATTGTCACTATCGGCCGTCTGGCTTGCTGCCCCACTTCGTTCCCTCTTCCTCGTCATGTTGGGCCGGGGTCGCCGCAAATAATCTCGCGCTCGACTTCCTCCCACGGGCGCCAAACGGCGACCTCAGTTTGGAGCTCGCCGACTCTCGGGGCGGCCTCCTACTCCTTGCGGACTTCGACCACACCGAACACGGAAAGCCTTTCGAGCAGCCTTCACGTCTCGTCGTCTGCGATCCCCTGGCAGGTCAGTACGTGACGGTCCCTCCACCCCCTGCTGTTTCGCACACAACATTCGTAAGCTTGTTCCTGGGCGCCGCCCTCCATGGCGAGGACGCTGCGGCGCGCATCAGTCTGTCAAATTACAGGGTGACGTGCCTGATCTATCATGACGGCATCTGCAAGACCTGCGTGTTCTCGCCTGGCCCTGGTGGCCACGCTTGGACCTCCTCCGGCGCCATCGTGCCTCTCCACGCCACGCACACAGGCCGGTCGGATATCCTCTTTGTGGGGTGCAACGCCCGTTTCTTCCAGTGGTACGTGTTCGGTGGGCTCGGAAACTTCATTCTTGCTCTCGACAGAGAATCCGGCGAGCTCTCACGCTTCGAGAGAGCTCGAGACGAGGACTGGCTTCACACCGTGCCGATTGAGATGCTGGGCGGGCCCTCGCGCGTGCTGAATTGGTACGTGCTAGAGCTTCCGTGGCCACCTACCTTCCGAGCTTGCTTATCCTAGGATTCTGGCTTCCTGGGTTGGATTAGTGTCGGCCATGGTGTCGTCGACATGGTCTGGAGGTTGAAGACGAAGGGCATCTCTAGGATTTTGTTGTAATTTCGTTTTTTTTCAGGTGTTTTGTACTATTTGATGTTTCTCTTAATGCCAGAGGGTTTATTTGCACTAGTCATACTTGACATAGCTGTACGTTTTGAAGATTAACTTGTTCATCATGATCCGAACTTCTCATACTCTTAATGCCAGAGGGTTTATTTGCACTAGTCATACTTGACATAACTTCGAACTTGTTTTGAGTAATACGTAGTATGGTATACTAGAATAGGAGGAGTAACACTTTTCACATTTGGGCCAAATATAAAGTACTACCTCCATTTCAAGGAATAAGGCGCACGCGTACTCCAAGACGTATCTTTTGGTCAGATTACCTTGACCATTGAATTGACAAGACAACACACAGAGCATTGGGGCGTGCTCGATGGTGCTAGCTGCGGCTATACAGACATGTGATAGGCATCGCGGAAGCGTCGCAAATAGAAAACAAATCATATTTTTTGGGGGAGGATGTTTTGGCTCCTGGTTGCGTATGCTCCCTTTAGTTTGAACTGCAACATCTATATATTTTGAAATGTAAAAAAAATCCAAACAAAAAATTAATCTTTTCATCTTCACATGCTAAGAGCGCATAAAGTCTTTCCATAAAAAACTAAATTGTCGTTTGGGCTATGTAAAAAAGATAAAATTTATTGCTAAAAATAAAGCTGTTTACATCAACCACAAAAAATATCGGCTTTTCACGAAACTACACGAACACACATAGATTATCGAGAAGTACATGCGGATTTTTTTGTTAGAATTTTTTGAAAATTAAAAATATGTTTTTTTGGGTCGAGGTAGCATATCCGCCCAATAGCCGAATTAAATTTCCGATTTTTTTGGACTGACAATTTCATCGGGAAGACATGGATGCGCGCAGACGGCGTGCAAGGCAAGGCATCGATTTGACCGGACGTACTTAGGGCAGGTCAGGCTGCCAGCGTACTTATTCCGGGCA
Source organism: Lolium multiflorum (assembly GCA_030979885.1). NCBI lineage: Eukaryota > Viridiplantae > Streptophyta > Magnoliopsida > Poales > Poaceae > Lolium > Lolium multiflorum. The sequence continues at coordinate 166,193,911 of CM061753.1, read as the reverse complement.
GGTGAGGTACTAGAACTCAAAGTCCTCCTCAGCGTCTCTCCTCTCTCTCTGTCTTTATTGAGTGTACTAGCGCGCAGGGACTCAAAGTCAGGGAAATGTTTGAGATGCAAAGTAAGAGAATATTTACCAGTATAATTGGTTGATTAGAAGATTAAGTGGTGAAATCACAACAGATTGGAGCAGTACATGGTGGAAACCGCAAAATATCCTTCCAAATGGTGTTTTTGTGCAACATACGAAGTATGAGGTGGTGGAACTTGAGGCCAGTGACTTTACTTACTCCAAAATGCAACTTTACGTACATGAGCCATCGGATCAAGATCCAACGGACACAGTTGATCCAGAATTTGTAGTCACATTTTAAGTTGCTCGAAAAAAATCGAAAACATTACAGTAAGATATATATCTTTCTTAAGTATTCTGGTAAAGTTTTACTTCATTTGAAAATTGAGTTTAATTTTAAGTTTAAAATTTGGATCAACCATGTGCGTTGGATCTTGATCGAATGACTCACGTACAAGTCGCCAGTGAAGTTACTGGATCTCGTTCCTTGGTGGAATCTGCAATTCCCTCCCCTATATATACTATACAAGTCGAAGACTACGACCCTCTATCCCTATCTCCTTCACATCCTCTAAATTCATATTCCCATTTAGAATCGTTGGGCATGGAGGTTCCCCCTGGTAGCTTTAGATCGAGCTTTTGTCGACGATGCTAATTTGAGAAGACTGCTCACCTACGGTTTGTGCTCTCAATCCGCACAACCTCCATTTTGGTGGGTTAGTACTTTCTTCACTAGGTTCATCAAGATGTATTTTAATTTGGGCTAACAGTCGTGTTAATTTCCTTGTATTAAGCAGTGCTGTTCGTGCAAGAAGGTTGCATGCGACAGCTGCGCTAGGAACCTGCCCGGTGGCGCGTGCCCGGGATGCCAGGGCGTCTTCCAAGGTGAAAGTCCTCCATCTGAAAGCATGTACTTTTCCCGTGAATGTGTTATGGAAAAGAATGTGGTGAGAAGAACGTTCATCTGCGGTTTGTGCTCTCAAATCGCACGACGTCCACTATAACGGGTTAGTACTTTCTTCACTAGGTTCCACCCAACTATATTTTTCTTTGGGCCAACAGTCATGTAAATTTCCTTGTATTAAGCAGTGCATTCGCATGGGGGAGGGACATCACATTGCATGCGGAAGCTGCTTAAGAAACCTACCCAGTCTCGTGTGCCCGAACTGCGACGGCATCTACGAAGAGGATGAGGATTTAAGTAGATTTGCCTCCTTGTTTAAGGTGGATTGCAGCAACGATGGTTGCGACATGAGCGGCGACTTGCTCGAATACTTTCAACATGAGGCGACGTGCCCGCATGCGCCAACGAGACGGTAGGTGGTTGATCTTGCCGGTCTCGATGGAGAAGATGATCACGCTTTGAGGCTAATCTGAGCTCGGTGGAGAAGGACCGGATGGAGTTTCCTTTTCTAGAACTAGAGTTCTTTTTGTACTTTTGGATGTCTTGTCTGTAGTTTCCTTTTACTTGGAGGGTCCTCCTAGCTTGCAGTCTGTAATCCCACCGTCATCATAATATAAAAGCAGTGTCGCGAGGTCCTTCGGGACATTTCTGTGTTCAAAAAATGTATGATTTTAGACATGTCGTCTATTTATGTGTGCGATGTTGTATCATCTATTACCGTGATTAGTTTGAACGTGTCCATGTCCTAGAACAAAACTTCGGCATGATGTACTTGTATGTTTAATTGAATTCGACCAAGTATAATGTGGAACCGATCATTGCGAGCATATGGAGATTGCGAACCGGTAATTGACAGGTGGTACATGCTCTATCTTAATCTTGTTTATCTAATGGTAATTGCAATTTATGCGGTACTGAAATAATTAGTTTTAGTTATAAACAGGGACTCTTCGGACGGGGGCTCCTTTTCAAACAAGACCGGGGAGATTTATGAAGTGCTAGAAGGGAACAAATTACTACATGAGTGTTTTGCGTGAAATGGTTAAAATTTGTAGTGGCAGATTGCCGCCAATGCAATTTTTTCATGTGGTTGATATGGTAGGATGGACATTTCAAAATTTCACGAATTATTTCGGTTTGTGACCATATATTAAATTAGTTCTGGGCTCATTTCCATATAATTTGAAATTTCAACGCGAAGTACACGAAGTACAATTAAAAAAGGGGAAACTATATATACGTGATGTGCACTAAATGTGTGGTACCCCCCAAAAAATGACCAAACATATGCGTTGCATCCAAGTACGTAACACCCATATGGCAAACGAAAGCATTGAGTAGTTGTTTGTGATGTAAGTAATCTACATATATATCAAAATACCAAACATGGCACACCAAAATATTTTTTAGAAGAACTTACCAGATTTTGGCACCATGCATGTTGGAGTTTTTTTTTTGACAGAATCCATCTTGGAGTTCGCATGGCTCTCTTCCGAAGTGAGAGGTGAGTTGGTTAATGCTAGAACCATGGCAAACTTCCGAATGTTAGTAATTTATCATGGATTCATCATTTGTGATGAAATACCTAGGAACAATGCCAAACATGACCTACCTATGTTCTTGAGAATATTCCCTTTCACCGATTTTGGCACCATGTGTGTTTTTAAGTACGTTTGCATGCCTTCTTGATTGGTTATTAAAATACCATGTCAAACTGTCGATACATGGAAAATTCCTTTGCTACAATCAAATAAACTTCGGGCTCCTTTTATTCAAAGGAATATGGAGGGCGTAGGAATATGAAAGGTGCATGATTGGAATGTTATGCCAAGTTGAATCCTATAGGAACATGATGTGTCTTTGATTGTGGCAAAGGAACTTTTCCATGAGGTATTAGCTAATGGTTTTTTTCCTATAAGATTTGCACTACAAGATTCCTATATGAATAGTTCCTATGAATCAAATGACTTGTATAGGAATTTTTCCCATAAGAACCGAATCCAACATAATTCCTATGACAATCATATGAATCAAAGGAGCACGATTCCCATAGGATTGAAGTAGACATGACATCCCAATTCTATGATTTTCCTTTTCCTATACTTTCCATTTCCTATGAACCAAAGGAGGCCTAACTAGTTGGCCATACTGAAACAATTGCCAAATAAATGCCGTGCATCCTATGGCCCCCGTGAGTTTGACCTAAATTTGAAATCATGGTAAAAGGTGCTTAAAATAGGCAAATAAAAGCATGTAGTCAATTTTTTTTAGGATGTAGTACTACCTAGGGAAAATACCAAACATGCCATAATGCAAACTGTGTTTTAGAGAGTAGCCCTTCAAAAAAGTTAAAGTGGTGGTTTGTGCAGCATATGGAGGATTGAGTAGTACAAGTTGGATGTGCACTACCGTGTGCCCGTGGTAAATGTTCGCCTATTATGATGATGGCAAGAAAAAATGATGTTTTCTCTGCTGAAACTGTCCCGAGCTGATTTGACGAGACAAAATACAGCTACACGGCGTGCAAGGGACGGCTATACAGTACATTAGCTTCTTCTCGGGTCACACGCCTGCACCACAGGTGCAGTAAGTGCAGCAGAGACCAGAGAGAGAAGGAACGCCCGTATTATATTTGATTTCAATTCATATTGTTTTTTTCCTTGCCTCTCCGTCTTCTTCACCGCCATCTTCTCGGTGTTTTCAAGAGTGATTATCAAGTGGAGAGACAATTGCATTGGGAAAGTCTCTCCACTTGATAATCTCTGTTGAAAAACTCGCACGTCTTGTGAAATGTGAAGGCTGCACGCGTGGGGAAGGGAGACGCAAACGCCGCACCGCATCATTAGTAGTATACCTTTCTCTCCTCAGGCACCCCGGCTGGCCGCCCGCCGCAATAGTTCCTTGCATAGCGCTTGCCGTCTCCTCCAAAAACCCCCAGCGCACTTGCATCCGCCATCCACCTAAATCCACCGCCGAGTACCTTTCTGTCCTCACCACCGCCGCTGCGCCTATTCCCCTGTCCAGCAGACGACTGCGGCGTTGCGTGTGTCGCCGCCGTGTCAGATGGAGGCGGAGCCGCTCAACTCCCGAAGGCGGGTCGAGCCAGATCGGGAAGAGCCTCCGTCGAGCCTCGACCTCATCAGCCGCCTCCCCGACGAGATGCTGCACATCATCATCTCCCTCCTGCCCATGATATCCGCTGTAAGGACAACATTGCTCTCCAAACGGTGGCGCCACCTCTGGCGCTCCGTCCCACTTAACCTCCTCGTCGGCGACAACGACCTCATCAGCCGCCTACCGGACCAGATTCTCCACATCATCATCTCCCACCTGCCCACTGTATCCGCTGTAAGCACAACCTTGGTCTCCAAACGGTGGCGCCACCTCTGGCACTCCGTCCCACTTAACCTCGAGATCGACGACGAACTCGCCAAGCAAAACCACAAACGCATCGCCGCGGTCTCCAGTATCCTCGCCGCTCACCCTGGCCCCGCCAGAAGCGTGTCAATCGACCCCTTCAGAACCACTTGCAAGGTCGACACCACGCTCGACAGCTGGTTCCGGTCCAGCACCCTATCTTGCGTCGAGAACCTCAGATTCGATGCTGGAACTGTGATGCGCTCCTTCCCGCTGTCCGCGTTCCGCTGCGCGCCCACGCTGCGCATTGTCAGCATTTCTACTTGCTATTTGCCCGAGATTCATGCCAACTCCATGCTTCTTTTCCCCCAACTCAAAAGGCTCTTGCTCTATGACGTCTACATCTGTAAGGCGACGAACATCGACCGCCTGTTCACCCGCTGTATTGTGCTCGAGGCACTTCACCTTGAGGGGGTCCACGGGTTCACCCAACTCAACATTCAAATGCCAAATCTTCGTACAATTAGTGTGGCTAGCTATTGGAAACGCAACACCACCGAACTTATTCAGTTAGACACGGTGCAAATTATGGATGCATCTTGCCTCGAGAGATTGGTCATATGCGTTGATGATGTTCCACTACTAATCCAGGTCGCCAACGCACCAAAGTTGATGGTGTTGGGCTTTGCGTCGTACCCTGGCTGCCAACTTGTTATTGGACGCATAAACTTTTTGGTAGAACAGCCTTCTTCTTGTTGAATTAACTCACATTTTTGTTATTTTTTTTGACATATGTACCATTGTCCTGTAGAGGATGATGCCCATAAGCTTGGAAAATTCTCTGTGCACAGTGAAGAACTTGGTTCTAAAATCTGACGGCCCTCGTCTGGATCAACTACTTGCATTTCTTAGATGCTTTCCCTGCACGGAGAAGCTATATATCCAGGTAAATTCGTTGTTGTTAACTGTTTACCACTATGAGCAAAAACTGTAGAGTTACATGGAGTTAACCTGTTATTACTTATTAGCCTAGATCAGTTGAACAATTGTACTAGAAGAACATCCACAATGGAGTTATATTATGTTGGTTCAAAACTAAACTTCTTGTCATACAATGTGTTGTATCTTGTGCATCTGTGAAGTTTCATATAAACACATGATAATATGTGATCTGTGTAAAAAAGAGAAGACATATGTAAATAGTGTGACTTACTATTTACACATCATTTGTTCTTTTTTTGTGTAGATCACATATTATCATATTTTTGGATGAAACTTCACAGAAGCACATGATAGAACACAATGTATGTCCAGACTTTTAGTTTACATTTTTTTTGGAAACTTGGAAGTGTCAAAAGAAAAATGGGGTGCACCCGCAACTAGTTGCGGATTGGAGTTTCCCATGTTGGTAACCTTTCCCCAACTTTACAATGACAATAACAGATGTAAAAAAGTGCATCTATCAAATTGGAACGTGTCAGGGGATTATGTTGTTCCACGGTCCTCAATTAACACATGATTCAACTCACCTGAGATATTCATTAGTTGATAGCTATGAAGTACTTTGTTATTGTACTGACTACTTAATTTGACTTCTTTGCAGTTTTATAGAACCGGCAATAAGGTTCATGTGCTGCATAATGAGCCAGCCTGTCCCATTGAATGCCTTGATCTCCACCTCAAAGAAATTTCGATTTCTGACTACCGAGGAAGGAGAAATGATGTTATTGTCTCCAGGTTCTTTATACAGAACACTAGAATGCTCAAAGTAATGAATTTTGGTGTAAGATATCATCACAAGGAGATCTGGTGGGATACCCAGTTCAAGCAGCTAGACCTGAAGAACACCGCTTATAGAGATGTTGATTTTCAGTTTGGATATTTACCATCCTTAGATAAGTTCAGCTCGGACGGTGTTCTTAGCTGGTTGGTACATGACTTGTCAGTGGTTGATCCCTTTGCTAGAGGGATATATGCAAGAGAAGGGCCAATTTCTGCATAGTGTTAGTTTAACTCCCTATATTTTGTACTGGTCTGAACAATATATTTTATCACTCTGTTAATGTAGTTCAGACTTGATGTTATTCTTGTGAACATGGTCTAATATTCTAATGCTTTCGCGATGTATGTACTACTAGTGATATTTACAGAAGCTAGCAATTGGTTGACAAAATTTACTAAAAAAAGCCTGTAACGCATGTTCACATTCAGTTCGTCAATGCTAGTGTTCACAGAGGAAAGGTTTATTGTTCACAGAGGCTGACATGTGGGGCCCATGAGCCAGCAGAGTCCTCAACGTTTCAAAGGCGGCAGGGAATCAAAAAAAAATGAAGTAGCCACAAATTATGGTAAAAAATAACTCCAAGAAAGGAAACTTCTTTTGTAAATAGAGGACGACATGCGGGTCCCATTTTGCACGGGATCGAAAGAAAAAAGGCAAGTGACCAAATATCAGGAGCCAAAAATAATCCACGAAAAGAAACTTTTATTGTACATAGAGGATGACATGTGGGTCCCATTTTGCAATAGCGGTCTCATAGTTTCCAGGCGGCACAGGATCAAAAGAAAAAGGAAGTAGCCAGAAATCAGGGTGTCAAAAAATCCATGAAAAGAAAGATTTCAATTGGGCTGCATCTGGACATCTGGGCCTTCGAACTATCGTGCTGGAAGCCTTTTGACTCGTACAATTTAAGCCCACTCCAAAACAGGAAAGTCCTATGCTTGGCAAAAACAAAAAACAAGGAGATTCAACATATAAGTTTGTTTATGTAAAAACAAAGATTTAATTTATCCCTTTGAAATAGCTCAGAGCGAAATACACTGTTTATTGTCTGCAAAATAATCAAGATATCACATGTTTCTTGTACGGGGAGGCTGACATCAGGGACCCATGAGCCAGCAGCGTCGTCAACGTTTTAAAGGCGGCAGGGGATCGAAAGAAAAAATAAACCAAAAATCAGTTGGTAAAAATCCAAGAAAATAAACATTTATCGTTCTAAGAGGATGACATGCGGGACCCTTGAGGCAGCAGCATCCTCAACCTTTGCATAAAGAGGATTTGCAGTACGGGGAGGCTGACATTGGGGACCCATGAGCCAGCAGCGTCGTCAACGTTTTCAAGGCGGCAGGAGATCGAAAGAAAAAATAAGCCAAAAATCAGTTGGTAAACAAAACCAAGAAAAGAAACAATTACCTTTCTGAGAGGATGACATGCGGGACCCATGAGGCAGCAGCATCCTCAACTATTCTAAGGCGGCAGGTGATGACCCACAAGTATAGGGGGTGTATCGTAGTACTTTCGATAAATAAGAGTGTCGAACCCAACGAGGAGCAGAAGGTGTTGACAGGATGAATTTACTGTAAATGCTCACAGACAAGTATTCAGGGGGTTTTGATATTGCAGATAAATAAAGTACAAGTAAATAAAATGCGAGAGAAATAATTGCAGCGAGTGGCCCAATCCTTTTTAGCACAAAGGACAAGCCGGTTTGTTTACTTATAATGACCAAACGTTCTCGAGGACACACGGGGATTTTAGTCTAGTGCTTTCGCTACATACAGCTGATTAATCTTCATTGTTTTGATAAGTGTTGTGTGGGTGAACCTATGCTAATGCACCGCCCTTCCTAGGACTAATACATACTTGTGATTATACCCCTTGCAAGCATCCGCAACTACAAGAAAGTAATTAAGATAAATCTAACCACAGCCTTAAACTCTGAGATCCTGCGATCCCTCCTGCATCGATATACTAACGGGGGCTTAGGTTTCTGTCACTCCGGCAACCCCGCAATTAGCAACCGAATACAAGATGCACTCCCCTAGGCCCATAAATGGTGAAGTGTCGTGTAGTCGACGTTCACACGACACCACTAGAAGAATGACACCACAACTTAAATATCATAACATTGAATATTACTCAACCATAATTCACTACTAGCATGTAGACTTCACCCATGTCCTCAAGAACTAAACGAACTACTCACGAGACATCATATGGAATACAATCAGAGGTGATATGATGATGAATAACAATCTGAACATAAACCTTGGTTCAATGGTTTCACTCAATAGCATCTACAACAAGTATAGAATAACACCGGGAGAGTTTCCCCTATCAAACAATCAAGATTTAACCCGAATTGCTACAGCGATGACGAGGTGCAGCGGTGGTGATGGCGGTGTAGATGGTGGAGATGATGATGATGATGATGGAGATGATGTCCCGCTCGATGACGATGGCGATGGCGTCGATTTCCCCCTCCGGGAGGGAATTTCCCCGGCGGATTCCTGCCCGCCGGAGAGCTCTTTTCTCTCTGGTGTTCTCCGCCCCGCAGAGGCGGCTGTAACCCTTCGTGAGGATCCCTCTGTGGCTTAGGTTTTCGGGACGAAGGAGTACGCGAAGAAAAGGAGGCGAAAAGGGTCGTGGGCCCCCCAGAGCATAGGGTGGCGCGGCCAGGGCCTGGGCCGCGCCGCCCTATGGTCTGGGCCCACAGTGGCCCCTCTCTTCTTCCCCTTCTGGCTACCTCCGTCATTTGGAAAAATAGGAATTTACGTGAAATTCCCTTCCACAGTTGATCTTCCGAAATATTGTGTTCTGACGGTGCTTTTTCCAGCAGAATCCTGGCTCCGGTGCTTGATCCTCCAATGATGATGAAACATGCAAAATAGATGAAATAACATAAGTATTGTGTCCCAATATGAAATATATCAATGAATAACAGCAAATTATGATACAAAATAGTGATGCAAATTGGACGTATCAACTCCCCCAAGCTTAGACCTCGCTTGTCCCCAAGCGAAACTGAGCTCGATAAACAAGACCACATGTTTATGGAGTGAAGAGTCGATAAATAAAATACGGACAAGAAGCATCATATTCATTCACACAAGACATTCTAGTAAACAACTTCCTCATATAACTCATCTCGAAATAAGTAAAGAGAAATCACAAGTAAAGGTGCATAAGAAATCATAGTTGGTGATGGCAAACTTTGTTCTTGGTCAGAGAACTGCTAACGGATTGTACTTCTAAGCAAAGCTTTCATATTAGAATTTATAGCTGAGCCTTCATATTTAAGCATAACAATCTCTTCATAATCATTGATAACTTCAAAGTCATATTCATTCAGATAAAATTGGTACTAAACAAGAAAGTATAAAAGACATGATCAACTGAATCATAGCATAAATGATTGGTTCACAACAACTCAATTGCTTGCTTAGGATAGAGGGAAATAGGTATACTGACTCAACATAAAAGTAAAAGACAGGCCCTTCGCAGAGGGAAGCAGGGATTAAATCATGTGCTAGAGCTTTTCAAGTTTTGAAATCATATAAAGAGAATAAAAGTAAAATTTTGAGAGGTGTTTGTTGTTGTCAACGAATGGTAGCGGGCACTCTAACCCCCTTGCCAAACGAACCTTCCAAGAGCGGCTCCCATGAGGGACGGCATCTCTACCAGCAAGGTAGATCATCCCCCTTCTCTTTTGTTTACACATGTATTTTAGTTTTATTTAGGATGACACTCCCCCCAACCTTGGCTTTCTCAATCCATGGCTAACCGAATCCTCGGGTGCCTTCCAACATTCACATACCATGGAGGAGTGTCTATTGCAAAATTAAGTTGCTTACTGATGAATCAGAGCAAAACATGTGAAGAGAATTATTAATGAAAGTTATTAATTGAGGCTGGGAACCTCATTGCCAGCTCTTATTGCAAAGTTATTGGGTAAGCGGATGTGCCGCTAGTCCATTAGGAAAAGTTCGCCCAACAAGATTGAAAGATAAAACACCACATACTTCCTCATGAGCTATAAAACATTGACACAAATAAGGAGTAGTATAGTTTGAATAATTTAAAGGTAGCACATGAAGTATTTACTTGGAATGGCAGAAAATACCATGTAGTAGGTAGGTATGGTGGACACAAATGGCATAGGTTTGGTCTAAGGTTATGGATGTATGAGAAGCATTCCCTCTCGATACAGGTCTTTGGCTAGCAAGGTTTGATAGCAAGCATAAAGGTTGAGGGAAACAAACAAATATACATATGATAGAAACAATCATGCATCTTTCTCATAAGCACAAGCAATTTTAACTTAAGAATACTAAGCATAGAGATAATGGAGTAATGTATCTAAGTGTATTTCTCTCTTTTATTAAACATCAGGATGTTGTTGCTATTGACCAATGCTAAGTTTGCCAAAACCAAATAGATTTACTTAATGTTCCCAAAGTGATATCAATACTCATGTCAAGAATAATCATATAATGGAGATTGCAAACTAAAATAAGGTGTGCAAAAAGTAAATGATAAGACTTCTCATTAATATTCCATAACGATAACTCACACCAACGGATACATAGATAACTAACTAAGAGAGATACTTCCACATTGCATACTATTCCATATGATAACTTCCCTACTCATGATATGACACTACTTGATAGTAAAAGATAAAGGTGGTGGTGATGTGATACCGCGGCACTCCCCCAAGCTTGGAACAAACCAAGGGGATGCCAATACCGACGATGAATTACTCCTTCGGTGATGATGGTGAATCTTTGTCGTCATCAGACTTCCATGGAAGAGGCCCTCCATCAACAAAAGACATCTTGGTTTCCGGAAACCTGAAACTAGCAGCATGACTTATGCGCTTAAACCTGTTTTCATACTCACAGTTCTGATTATGGACATCATAGAGTTGAGCTTGGAGTTTGTTGGTGGTGTCGTGAAGTGAGAAGATATCGTCCCACAGCTTTGCAGTCTCCTTCTTGTGTCCATCAATGAGTTCAGACACAATCTTGTGAAAGATATCCACTTCACGCTCAGCCATCTTCTTGTAGTTGAAAACCTCTTGTTCCAGCTTCTCCATCCTGTCTTCCAAGCTCCCTTCTCCCTTAGGACCCTGGACATCTTTGATCTGCAACTCTCCATCCACGAGCTGCAACTCTTTGGGGTGCATCTTCAGCTCGTTCATGTACGGGTTGACGACGTCCTCAAAGAAGCTGTCCTTCTGAGTTCCCGACGAAGACATGATGGATCTAGATCCGAAGCAGATCCTGGCAGAAAACAGCTCGAAACAAAACGCGACGAGAAAACGATATTACGGACCTCCAGGGGTCCGGGGGATTATATAGCAAATATTTTTACGACAAAAGGAAGGTTCCAGGTCGAAAACGAGTCGGAAAGGGGCAACGAGGCGGCCAGACCATAGGTCGGCGCGGGCCCAGGTCAGGCCGCGCCGGCCTATGGTGGCACCCCCTCGTGCGTCTTTTCCACTCCGTTTCGATTCCGTAATTTTTCATATTTTCCAAAAACAGCAGAAATAATGTTCGGAAAGGTAAACGCGGACTTTTTATTACCTATACTGTTACCTATTCAAAGTCGAGTTCTGGCGGACTGTCAATTTGTCCTTTGATGAAAGCCTCCGGTGTTTCCACTTGAATAATATCAACATCAACATTATAAGAATCGCCCGAGATATAATGCTTGAGTCTTTGTCCATTCACCACTTGTGTGGCATTGCCTTGGAGAGAGCTAATTTTAATTGCTCCTGAACGATACACCTCCTCAACAACATATGGTCCTTCCCACTTCGAGAGTAATTTCCCTGCAAAGAATCTGAGACGAGACCGATACAATAGAACTTGATCTCCAACATTAAATTCTCTTTTAATGATCCTTCTATCATGCCACTTCTTAACTTTTTCTTTAAAGAGTTTAGCATTTTCATAAGCTTCACTTCTCCATTCATCTAGAGAACTTAATTGCAACAACCTCTTATTACCGGCTAATTTAGGATCTTTATTTAGTTCTCTAACAGCCCAATAAGCTTTGTGCTCTAGTTCTAAAGGTAAATGACAAGCTTTTCCATAAACCATTTTATAAGGCGACATTCCCATAGGATTTTTATAAGCAGTTCTATAAGCCCATAGTGCTTCTTTCAACTTACTAGCCCAATTCCTTCTAGATTTATTAACAGTCTTTCCTAAGATAGCTTTAATCTCTCTATTTGATAATTCTACTTGACCACTAGTTTGAGGGTGATAAGCAGAAGCAATTCTATGATTAATACCATACTTGGCAAGAGTTTTTCTAAAACCTCCATGAATGAAATGAGAACCTCCATCAGTCATAATATATCTAGGTACTCCAAATCTAGGAAATATAATATCTACAAGCATTTTTATAGAGGTCTCACCATCAGCACTTTTTGTAGGTATAGCTTCTACCCATTTAGTAACATAATCAACAGCGACAAGTATATGAGTGTTACCGTCTGAAGAAGGGAAAGGACCCATGAAGTCGAATCCCCAACAATCGAATGGTTCAATAACAAGAGTGTAATTCATAGGCATTTCATTGCGTCTAGAGATATTACCAACTCTTTGACATTCATCACAAGATAAAATAAATTTCCTTGCATCTTTGAAGAGTGTTGGCCAATAAAAACCTGATTGTAGAACCTTTTGCGCGGTTCTATCTCCAGCGTGATGTCCTCCATAAACACTTCCATGACATTTATTCAATATCTCCTGTTGTTCATATTCAGGAACACATCTTCGCATAATACCATCCACTCCTTCTTTATATAAGTGTGGGTCATCCCAAAAATAATGCCTCAAGTCATAAAAGAATTTCCTCCTTTGCTGAGCTGAAAAGGTTGGAGGCAAATACTTCGAAACAATAAAGTTAGCATAATCTGCATACCAAGGGCTCTCTCGCGAGCTCACCTTTATTACAGCCAATTGTTCATTTGGAAAACTATCATTAACAGGAACAGGATCATAAGCAATATTTTCCAATCTAGACAAATTATCAGCAACAGGATTATCAGCACCTTTCCTATCTATAATATGTAAATCAAATTCTTGCAACAGAAGTACCCATCTAATAAGCCTTGGCTTAGCATCTTTCTTTGTCATAAGGTATCTAATTGCAGCATGATCAGTATGAATTGTAACTTTTGAATCAACAATATAAGGTCTAAACTTATCACAAGCAAAGACTACAGCTAACAATTCCTTTTCAGTTGTAGCATAATTTCTTTGAGCAGCATCAAGAGTCTTACTAGCATAATGAATAACATTTAATTTTTTATCTACTCGCTGTCCAAGAACAGCGCCTACAGCAAAATCACTAGCATCACACATAATTTCAAAAGGCAAATTCCAATCAGGAGGTTCAACTACAGGAGCAGTTGTTAAGGCTTTCTTTAAAGTTTCAAAAGCTTCCTTACAATCATCATCAAAAACAAAAGGTACATCTTTTTGAAGAAGATTAGTAAGAGGCTTTGAAATTTTAGAGAAATCTTTAATAAATCTCCTATAAAACCCAGCATGACCAAGAACACTACGAATACCTTTAACATCCCTTGGATAGGGCATCTTCTCAATTGCTTCAACTTTAGCTCTATCAACTTCAATACCTTTCTCAGAAATTTTATGTCCCAATACAATTCCTTCATTAACCATAAAGTGGCATTTCTCCCAATTAAGAACAAGGTTAGTTTCTTCACATCTCTGCAAAACTTTATCGAGGTTTCGCAAGCAATTATCAAAAGAATTCCCATAGACAGAAAAATCATCCATGAACACCTCTACAATACTTTCGCAAAAACCATGAAAAATAGCAGACATGCATCTTTGAAAAGTAGCAGGAGCATTACATAAACCAAAAGGCATACGCCTATAAGCATAAGTTCCATAAGGACAAGTAAAAGTGGTTTTCTCTTGATCTTTAGCTTTAACAGCAATTTGTGAAAACCCAGAATAACCATCAAGAAAGCAAAAATGAGTATTTTTAGACAACCTCTCTAACATTTGATCAATAAAGGGTAAAGGGTAATGATCTTTCTTAGTAACTTTATTAACTTTTCGAAAATCAATGCACATTCTATAACCTACAACTATTCTTTGAGGAATAAGCTCATCATTATCATTAGGCACAACAGTCATTCCTCCTTTCTTAGGAACACAATGCACAGGACTAACCCATCTACTATCAGCAATAGGATATATAATACCAGCTTCAAGCAGTTTTAATACCTCATTCCTTACCACTTCCTTCATCTTCGGAATTAGACGACGTTGATGTTCAACAACAGGCTTTGCATCTTCTTCCATATTAATAGCATGTTGGCAAATAGAAGGAGAAATCCCTTTCAAATCATCAAGAGTATAGCCAATAGCTCCTCGGTGTTTCTTCAATATTTCCAATAACCTTTCTTCCTCAATCTCTGAAAGCTTAGAACTAATAATAACAGGATATATTTTCTTATCATCAATATGAGCATATTTAAGATTATCAGGTAAAGGCTTTAGATCAAAAACAGGATCTTCCTTCGGTGGTGGTGTTGTACCCAGATCTTCCACCGGTAAATCATGCTTGAGAATAGGTTGGCGACGAAAAATTTCCTCAAGCTCATCTCTTTCTTTCCTAAAAGCTTCACTTTCACTATTCTCCAAATGTTGCTGCAAAGGGTTATTAGGAACAAGAACAATAGATGCACACTGCTCCATTTTAAAATCATTACTAGGCAAGTCAACTTTATAAGGAGTTTTGGTAAATTTAGAAAAGTTAAATTCATAAGGTTCACCAGCAAATCTAGTCAAAATTTTCTCTTTCTTACAATCTATAATAGCTCCACAAGTATTTAGAAAAGGTCTACCAAAAATGATAGGACAATAATCACTAGCAGCAGAACCAAGTACCAAAAAGTCAGCAGGATATTTAATCTTACCACATAGAACTTCCACATCTCGAACAATACCAATTGGAGAAATAGTTTCTCTATTAGCTAGATGAATAACCACATCAATATCTTCAAGTTCACAAGAACCAATTTCGTGCATAATCTCCGTGTAAAGTTCATAAGGAATAGCACTAACACTTGCACCAATATCACATAAACCATAATAGCAATGATCACCAATTCTAACAGATAGCATAGGAACACTAACTTGTTTGGGTTTATTAGGATGTGAAACAATATTAGAAGCATCTTCACAGAAAATAATATGACCATCCTCCACATTCTCAGTCACAAGATCTTTAACTATTGCAACAGCAGGTTCAATTTTAATTTGTTCTTCAGGTTCTTTAGGTTTCTTTTCACTTTTATTAACCGCACTAGATATGACAGAGTACTCCTTCATTTTAGCAGGGAAAGGAGTTTTTTCAATATAAGCTTCAGGAATAACATTATCAACAGTTTCAATCACTACACATTTGTTTACAGATGAATCAATTTTATCTTTATACGGTTCATGATACTTATCAAAATTCTTCTTAGGCAGTTCATAATGAGAGGCAAAAGCTTTATAAAGATTTGCAACAACTTGGGAATCAAGACCATATGTAGCACTCATATTACGAAATTTATCAGTATCCATAAAAGCTTCAATACATTTATAATCATAAATTATACCTGATTCTCTATCTCTGTCGTTCTCCCATCCTTCAGTATTTTCTTGGATCCGATCAAGAAGGTCCCTTTTAAACTCTTCATTCTTGCGTGTAAATGATCCAGAACAAGAAGTATCCAGCAAGGTCTTGTCTTGAAAAGAAAGTCTTGCATAGAAATTATCAATAATAACATTACCAGGAAGCTCATGAATGGGGCATTTGAGCATTAAAGACTTCAATCTCCCCCAAGCTTGGGCAATACTTTCTCCATCATGAGGCCAGAAATTATATATGCGGTTCCGATCTTTGTGAATTTCACTTGGAGGATAAAATTTGGAATAGAATAAAGGCACAATGTCCTCCCAATCAATAGAATCACCATTCTTCAGCAATTTATACCAGTGCGCCGCTTTACCAGACAGCGATATAGTGAATAGTTTCTTCCTAACTTCATTCATGGAAATACCTGCACATTTGAATAACCCGCATAATTCATGCAAAAATAGTAAATGATCACCAGGATGGACAGTTCCATCCCCTTCATAGCGGTTATCCATAACACGTTCAATAATTTTCGTAGGTATTTTATATGGTACTACTTCCTCACCTGGCGCTTCATCCACTACCGTTGCAGTAGTAGTAGATTTCCCAAATAGAAATTGAAGAGAAGATCTCTCCATAATGATTATAGCAGCAGGCAGAAATAAAATCAGCACAAACAGTAAAGGTTTTCCTTACCAATTCCACTTACCAATAGCGCTTCACTCCCCGGCAACGGCGCCAGAAAATAGTCTTGATGACCCACAAGTATAGGGGGTGTATCGTAGTACTTTCGATAAATAAGAGTGTCGAACCCAACGAGGAGCAGAAGGTGTTGACAAGCAGTTTCGATGAAGGTTTCACTGTAAATGCTCACAGACAAGTATTCAGGGGGTTTTGATATTGCAGATAAATAAAGTACAAGTAAATAAAATGCGAGAGAAATAATTGCAGCGAGTGGCCCAATCCTTTTTAGCACAAAGGACAAGCCGGTTTGTTTACTTATAATGACCAAACGTTCTCGAGGACACACGGGATTTTAGTCTAGTGCTTTCGCTACACAGCTGATTAATCTTCATTGTTTTGATAAGTGTTGTGTGGGTGAACCTATGCTAATGCACCGCCCTTCCTAGGACTAATACATACTTGTGATTATACCCCTTGCAAGCATCCGCAACTACAAGAAAGTAATTAAGATAAATCTAACCACAGCCTTAAACTCTGAGATCCTGCGATCCCTCCTGCATCGATATACTAACGGGGGCTTAGGTTTCTGTCACTCCGGCAACCCCGCAATTAGCAACCGAATACAAGATGCACTCCCCTAGGCCCATAAATGGTGAAGTGTCGTGTAGTCGACGTTCACACGACACCACTAGAAGAATGACACCACAACTTAAATATCATAACATTGAATATTACTCAACCATAATTCACTACTAGCATGTAGACTTCACCCATGTCCTCAAGAACTAAACGAACTACTCACGAGACATCATATGGAATACAATCAGAGGTGATATGATGATGAATAACAATCTGAACATAAACCTTGGTTCAATGGTTTCACTCAATAGCATCTACAACAAGTATAGAATAACACCGGGAGAGTTTCCCCTATCAAACAATCAAGATTTAACCCGAATTGCTACAGCGATGACGAGGTGCAGCGGTGGTGATGGCGGTGTAGATGGTGGAGATGATGATGATGATGATGGAGATGATGTCCCGCTCGATGACGATGGCGATGGCGTCGATTTCCCCCTCCGGGAGGGAATTTCCCCGGCGGATTCCTGCCCGCCGGAGAGCTCTTTTCTCTCTGGTGTTCTCCGCCCCGCAGAGGCGGCTGTAACCCTTCGTGAGGATCCCTCTGTGGCTTAGGTTTTCGGGACGAAGGAGTACGCGAAGAAAAGGAGGCGAAAAGGGTCGTGGGCCCCCCAGAGCATAGGGTGGCGCGGCCAGGGCCTGGGCCGCGCCGCCCTATGGTCTGGGCCCACAGTGGCCCCTCTCTTCTTCCCCTTCTGGCTACCTCCGTCATTTGGAAAAATAGGAATTTACGTGAAATTCCCTTCCACAGTTGATCTTCTGAAATATTGTGTTCTGACGGTGCTTTTTCCAGCAGAATCCTGGCTCCGGTGCTTGATCCTCCAATGATGATGAAACATGCAAAATAGATGAAATAACATAAGTATTGTGTCCCAATATGAAATATATCAATGAATAACAGCAAATTATGATACAAAATAGTGATGCAAATTGGACGTATCAGGGGATCAAAAGAAAAAGGAAATAGCCGAAAATCAGAGGGTAAAAAATAAATCCAACAAAGGAAACTTTTAGGATTTGCTAAGAAACAGTCGACTTATTCTTTTTTGGCCATCAGTCGAATTTCTGTCCAACCAATTAGGCATCGCGATTGTGGACTTGCACGTGTTTCTCTGAGCCACTGTGTACCGTACTTAGCCATCTGCTATAGCTGCACACGTTTGTGTGGGGAGGTTTTGGATGTAAAACGCGTGCATGACTAAGTCAGCGGATAGATATTTACTGAACTTTTTGTGTAAATTTGTATATGACGAATTACAGTCCATTACACTGGTATTTACATGATTTGGAACATGTAAAATTAGGCAAACAAGTCTGTAATTTTACTTTCAAATCATGTAGACGATTTTCTTTCAGTTTCCCCATCTCACAGTTTACAGTCCATTACAACTATGTTTACATAATACAAAACATGTAATTTTCGCCAAACAACGTTTTAAGGTCTTTAAATCATGTATTATGGATTTTTTTTCTGTTTGCAACTTGTTTGTCTGTTGCTAATTATAGGGATTTAGCCCACATACAAGGCTTGGTAAAATTCTTTTTTTATGGGCTTGACTGATTTTTGCCTATGCCATGTGCCGTCTTATAATTTGAAGAAAAACTGACTTACGCTGAATTGAAAATCAGTCAGCTGACAAATAGACATCCCCAACTTTTATTGTTCATAGAGGATGACATGCGGCACCCATGAGCCAGCAGCCTCAACGTTTCAAAGTCGGCATGAGATCGAAAGAAAAAGGCAAGTGACCAAATATCAGGAGCCAAAGATAATCCAAGAAAAGAAACTTTATTGTACATAGAGGATGACATGCGGGTCCCATTTAGCAGCAGCGGTATCAACGTTTGAGAGGCGGCAGGTGATCGAAAGAAAAAGGCAAGTGACCAAATATGAGGTGCCAAAAAAATCCAAGAAAAGAAAGTTTTATAGTACATAGAGGATGACATGCGGGTCCCATTTAGCAGTATCACCGTTTGAGAAGCGGCAGGGGATCAAAAGAAAAAGGAAATAACCAGAAATTAATTAGGGGTCAAAAATAAATCCACCAAAGGAAACTTTTATTGTTCATAGAGGATGACATGTGGGACCGACCTGCCAACAGCGTCCTCATCGTTTCAAAGGGGGCATGGGATCAAAAGAAAAAGGCAAATATCCAGAAATTAGGGGTAAAAAATAACTCCAAGAAAGGAAACTTTTATTGTTCGTAGAGGATGACATGCGGGACCCATGAGCCAGCAGAATCCTCAACGTTTCAAAGGCGGCAGGTGATCAAAAGAAAAAGGCAAGTGACCAAATATCAGGAGCCAAAAATAATCCAAGATTTATTGTACATAGAGGATGACATGCGGGTCCCATTTTGCAGCAGCGGTCTCAATGTTTCAAATGCGTCTTGAGATCAAAAGAAAAAGAAAGTAGCTAGAAATTAGGGGCTCAAAATAATCCAAGAAAAGAAAGTTGATGGACATAGAGGATGACATGAGGGTCCCATTTAGCAGCAGGTTCCTCAACGTTTCAAACGTGGCATGAGATCGAAAGAAAAAGGCAAGTGACCAAATATCAAGAGCCAAAAATAGTCCAAGAAAAGAAACTTGAATGTACATAGAGGATGACATGCGGGTCCCATATAGCAGCAGCTGTATCAACGTTTGAGCAGGCGATCGAAAGAAAAAGGCAAGTGACCAAATATGAGGTGCCAAAAAAATCCAAGAAAAGAAAGTTTTATAGTACATAGTGGATGACATGCGGGTCCCTTGAGCCAGCAGCTTACTCAACGTTTCAAAGGGGGCAGGGGATCAAAAGAAAAAGGCAAGCCAAAAATCAGAGGGTGAAAAAAATCCAACAAAGGAAAGTTTTATAGCACATAGAGGATGACATGCGGGTCCCATGAGCCAGCAGGTTCCTCAACGTTTCAAACGTGGCATGAGATCGAAAGAAAAAGGCAAGTGACCAAATATCAGGAGCCAAAAATAATCAAAGAAAAGAAAGTTTTCAACGTTTCAAAGGCGGCAGGGGATCAAAAGAAAAAGGAAGTAGCCAGAAATTAGGGGGCAAAAATAACTCCAAGAAAGGAAACTTTTATTGTTCGTAGAGGATGACATGGGGGACCCATGAGCCAGCAGCTTACTCAACGTTTCAAAGGTGGCATGAGATCGAAAGAAAAAAACGCAAGTGACCAAATATGAGGTGCCAAAAATAATCAAAGATTTATTGTACATAGAGGATGACATGCGGGTCCCATTTTGCAGCAGCGGTCTCAATGTTTGAAATGCGGCTTGAGATCAAAAGAAAAAGAAAGTAGCTAGAAAGTAGGGGGTCAAAAAAATCCAAGAAAAGAAAGTTGATGGACATAGAGGTTGACATGCGGGTCCCATGTGCCAGCAGCTTACTCAACGTTTCAAAGGGGCCAGGGGATCAAAAGTAAAAGGCAAGTGACGAAATATCAGGAGCCAAAAATCAGAGGGTGAAAAAAAATCCAAGAAAACAAACTTTTATAGCAAATAGAGGATGACATGCGGGTCCCATGAGCCAGCAGGTTCCTCAACGTTTCAAACGTGGCATGAGATCGAAAGAAAAAGGCAAGTGACGAAATATCAGGAGCCAAAAATAATTCAAGAAAAGAAACTTGATTGTACATAGAGGATGACATGCGGGTCCCATGTGTAAGCAGCTTACTCAACGTTTCCAAGGCGGCAGGGCATCAAAAGAAAAAGGAAATAGACAAAAATCAGAGAGTGAAAAAAACCATAGAAAATAAACTTTTATAGCACATAGAGGATGACATGCGGGTCCCACGAGCCAGCAGGTTCCTCAAAGTTTCAAACGTGGCATGAGATCGAAAGAAAAAAGGCAAGTGACCAAATATCAGGAGCCAAAAATAATCCAAGAAAAGAAAGTTTATTGTACGTAGAGGATGACATGCGGGTCCCATTTTGCAGCAGCGGTATCACCGTTTGAGAGGCTGCACGGGATCGAAAGAAAAAGGCAAGTGACCAAATATCAGGAGCCAAAAATAATCCAAGAAAAGAAATTTTATTGTACGTAGAGGATGACATGCGGGTTTTGCAGCAGCGGTCTCAACGTTTCCAAGGCGGCACAAGACCAAAAGAAAAATGAAGTAGCCAGAAATCAGGGGGTGAAAAAAATCCAAGAAGAAAGATTTCAATTGGGCTGCATCTGGACATCTGGGCTTTCGAACTATCCTGCTTGGCCTTTTGACTCGTACAATTTCAGCCCACTCCAAAACAGGAAAGTTCCGAATTTTCTAAAAAAACAGGAAAGTCCTATGCTTCGCAAAGACAAAAAAACAAGGAGATTCAACATATAAGTTTGTTTATGTAAAAATAAAGATTTAATTATCCGTTTGAAATAGCTCAGAGCGCAATACATTGTTTATTGTCTGCAAAATAATCAAGATATCATATGTTTCTTGTACGGGGAGGCTGACATCGGGGACCCATGAGCCAACAGCGTCGTCAACGTTTTAAAGGCGGCAGGGGATGGAAAGAAAAAATAAACCAAAAATCTGTTGGTAAAAAATCCAAGAAAAGAAACATTTTCGTTCTGAGAGGATGACATGCGGGACCCATGAGGCAGCAGCATCCTCAGCGTTTATTGTTCATAGAGGTTGACATGTGGGACCCGTGAGCCAGCGGCGTCCTCAACGTTTTAAAGGCTGCAGGTGATCGAAAGAAAAAATAAGCCAAAAATCGTTTGGTCAACAAAATCCAAGAAAATAAACATTTACCGTTCTGAGAGGATGACATGCGGGACCCATGAGGCAGCAGCATCCTCAACGATTCCAAGGCGGCAGGGGAAATATCCAGAAATTAATGAGGGGTTCAAAATAAATCCATCAAAGGAAACTTTTATTGTTCATAGAGGATGACATGTGGGACCGACCTGCCAACAGCGTCCTCATCGTTTCAGAGGGGGCAGGAGATCAAAAGAAAAAGGCAAATAGCCAGAAATTAGGGGTAAAAAATAACTCCAAGAAAGGAAACTTTTATTGTTCGTAGAGGATGACATGCGGGACCCATGAGCCAGCAGCTTACTCAACGTTTCAAAGGCGGCATGAGATCGAAAGAAAAAGGCAAGTGACAAAATATCAGGAGCCAAAGATAATCCAAGAAAAGAAACTTTATTGTACGTAGAGGATGACATGCGGGTCCCATTTAGCAGCAGCGGTCTCAACGTTTCAAATGCGGCTTGAGATCAAAAGAAAAAGAAAGTTGATTGTACATAGGGGGTCAGCAGCTTACCAAGTTTCCAAGGCGGCAGGGATCAAAAGAAAAAGGAAATAGCCAAAAATCGAGGGTGAAAAAAAATAAAGAAAATAAACTTTTATAGTACATAGAGGATGACATGCGGGTCCCATGAGCCAGCAGGTTCCTCAACGTTTCAAACTTGCCATGAGATCGAAAGAAAAAGGCAAGTGACCAAATATGAGGAGCCAAAAATAATTCAAGAAAAGAAAGTTTTATAGTACATAGAGGATGACATGCGGGTCCCATTTAGCAGCAGCATCGTTTGAGAGGCGGCAGGGGATCAAAAGAAAAAAGAAATTGCCAAAAATCAGATGGTGAAAAAAACCAAGAAAATGAACTTTTATAGTACATAGAGGATGACATGCGGGTCCCATGAGCCAGCAGGTTCCTCAACGTTTCAAACGTGGCATGAGATCGAAAGAAAAAGGCAAGTGAAAAAATATCGGAGCCAAAAATAATTCAAGAAAAGAAAGTTTTATAGTACATAGAGGATGACATGCGGGTCCCATTTAGCAGCAGCGGTATCACCGTTTGAGAGGCGGCAGGGGATCGAAAGAAAAAGGTAAGTGACCAAATATGAGGTGCCAAAAATAATTCAGGAAAAGAAAGTTTTATAGTACATAGAGGATGACATGCGGGTCCCATAGCAGCAGCGGTATCACCGTTTGAGAGGCGGCAGGGGATCGAAAGAAAAAGGCAAGTGACCAAATTTGAGGTGCCAAAAATAATCCAGAAAAGAAAGTTTTATAGTACATAGAGGATGACATGCGGGTCCCATTTAGCAGCAGCGGTATCACCGTTTGAGAGGCGGCAGGGGATCGAAAGAAAAAGGCAAGTGACCAAATTTGAGGTGCCAAAAAAACTCCAAGAAAAGAAAGTTGATTGCACATAGAGGATGACATGCGGGTCCCATTTAGCAGCAGCGGTCTCAACGTTTCCAAGGCGGCAAGGGATCAAAAGAAAAAGGAAGTAGCCAGAAATCAGGGGGTCAAAAAAATCCAAGAATAGAAAGAATTTTGGTTCATAGAGGATGACATGCGGGACCCATGATCCTGCATCGTAAACGGCTCGATCGGAGAACGTTGAACGAGATGGCGCGATCTAGAAAAAAACAATGCCAGAGAGGCTGCCATCTGGGCCCTACATCCCTCGGCGGTGCGGATTTGCGTTGACTCGGCCGGCGAACCCGAGATTTCGAGATGCACCACGTCCCGGGCCACCATACGCCACGTTTTGGCCGCTTTCGTCGGGCTAGGTGGCCTCAAAAACGAGAAAAAAAAGTTTTGACATGCACCACGGAGGGACCAAAATCGTCGGCCATGGTACACCAGCAACCACGGCGCGACTTCAACTTCGTCGGCCATGGCAACTTTTCTTGTAGTGTTTATGGTCGAGCACCTGAAAAGAATGGCTTATTTCTGTTAGATCTCGATAGTAGTGATACACATATACATAACATTGATGCTAAGCGAATTAGATTGAATGATAATTCTACTTATATGTGGCACTGTCGTCTTGGTCATATTGGAGTGAAACGCATGAAGAAACTCCATACCGATGGATTACTTGAATCACTTGACTTTGAGTCACTTGATAGATGCGAAGCATGTCTAATGGGAAAAATGACTAAGACTCCATTCTCTGGTATTATGGAGCGAGCTACTGACTTATTGGAAATCATACATACCGATGTGTGCGGACCAATGAGTGTAGCATCGCGCGGTGGTTATCGTTATGTTCTAACCTTCACAGATGATTTGAGTAGATATGGGTATATCTATTTAATGAAACATAAATCCGAAACTTTTGAGAAGTTTAAGGAATTTCAAAGTGAAGTAGAAAATCAACGTAACAAGAAGATTAAATTTCTACGATCTGATCGCGGAGGTGAATATCTGAGTTATGAGTTTGGCATGCATTTAAAGAAATGCGGAATACTTTCACAATTGACACCGCCAGGAACACCACAACGAAACGGTGTGTCCGAACGTCGTAATCGAACTCTCTTAGATATGGTTCGTTCTATGATGTCTCTTACTGATTTGCCGTTATCATTTTGGAGTTATGCATTAGAGACAGCCGCATTCACTTTAAATAGAGCACCATCAAAATCCGTTGAAACGACGCCGTATGAATTATGGTTTAATAAGAAACCTAAGCTGTCGTTCCTAAAAGTTTGGGGTTGCGAAGCCTATGTAAAAAAGTTACAACCGGACAAGCTAGAACCCAAAGCGGAGAAATGCGTCTTCATAGGATACCCTAAGGAAACTATAGGGTACACTTTCTATCACAGATCCGAAGGCAAGATCTTTGTTGCTAAGAACGGAACCTTTCTTGAGAAAGAATTTCTCACTAAAGAAGTGACTGGAAGAAAAGTAGAACTCGATGAGATTGAAGAATCTTTGCTCGTTGATCAGAGTAGCGCAGTACCGGAAGATGTTCCTGTGCCGCCTACACCGCAACAGAGGAAGCAAATGATAATGATCATGAAACTTCAAATGAGATAGCTACTGAACCTCGCAGATCGACAAGGGATCGTGCCACTCCAGATTGGTATGATCCTTGTCTAAATGTCATGATTGTGGATAACAATGATGAAGACCCTGCGACGTATGAAGAAGCGATGATGAGCCCAGATTCCAACAAATGGCAAGAAGCCATGAAATCCGAAATGGGATCCATGTATGATAACAAAGTATGGACTTTGGTAGACTTACCTGATAGCCGCAAGGCTGTCGAGAATAAATGGATCTTCAAGAGAAAAACAGATGCTGATGGTAATATTACTGTCTATAAAGCTCGACTTGTCGCAAAAGGTTTCCGACAAATTCAAGGTGTTGACTACGATGAGACTTTCTCACCTGTAGCGAAGCTAAAATCTGTGAGGATTTTGTTAGCAATAGCTGCATTTTTCGATTATGAGATTTGGCAGATGGATGTCAAAACGGCGTTCCTTAATGGAGACATTGAGGAAGAGTTGTATATGGTACAACCCAAAGGTTTTGTCGATCCTAAAAATGCTGACAAAGTATGCAAACTTCAGCGTTCAATCTATGGACTGAAGCAAGCATCGAGAAGTTGGAACCGACGTTTTGATAAGGTGATCAAAGACTTCGGGTTTATACAGTGTCATGGAGAGGCCTGTATTTACAAGAAAGTGAGTGGGAGCTCTGTAGCATTCCTGATATTATATGTAGATGACATATTATTGATTGGGAATGATATAGAACTATTAAGCAGTGTAAAGGGTTATTTGAATAATAGTTTTTCAATGAAAGACCTTGGTGAAGCATCATATATATTAGGCATCAAGATTTATAGAGATAGATCAAGACGTCTAATAGGGCTATCACAGAGTACATACCTGGACAAGATTCTAAAGAAGTTTAGAATGGACGAAAGTAAGAAAGGATTCTTACCTATGTTACCAGGCAAGGTCTTGAGTAAGACTCAAGGACCGGCTACGGCAGAAGAAAGAGAAAGGATGAGTCAGATCCCCTATGCCTCGGCAGTAGGCTCTATCATGTATGCCATGCTATGTACAAGACCGGATATAGCACATGTTGTTAGTTTGACTAGCAGATATCAAAGTGATCCAGGAATGGAACACTGGACAGCGGTCAAGAATATCCTGAAGTACTTGAAAAGAACTAAGGATATGTTTCTTTGTTATGGAGGTGACCAAGAGCTCGTTGTAACAAGTTACACCGATGCAAGTTGGAACACTGATCCTGATGACTCTAAGTCACAATCTGGGTACGTGTTTATATTGAATGGTGCTGCAGTAAGCTGGGCAAGCTCGAAGCAGTGCACGGTGGCGAAATCCTCAACAGAATCGGAGTACATAGCGGCTTCAGAGGCTTCATCAGAAGCGGTATGGATGAAGAGGTTCATTGTAGAGCTCGGTGTGGTTCCTAGTGCATTGGACCCACTAGTCATCTACTGTGACAACATGGGTGCCATCGCCAATGCACAAGAACCAAGGTCACACAAGAGGCTGAAGCATATCAAGCTGCGTTATCATTCGATTCGCGAATACATCGAAGATGGAGAAGTAAAGATTTGCAAAGTACACACTGATCTGAATGTAGCAGATCCGTTGACTAAAGCTCTCCCTAGGGCAAAGCATGACCAACACCAGAATGCCATGGGTGTTAGGTACTTGACAATGTAATCTAGATTATTGACTCTAGTGCAAGTGGGAGACTGTTGGAGATATGCCCAAGAGGCAATAATAAAAGTGGTTATTATATATCTTTATGTTTATGATAAATGTTTATATACCATGCTATAATTGTATTAACCGAAACATTGATACATGTGTGTTATGTAAACAAACAAAGAGTCCCTAGTAAAGCCTCTTAACTAGCTTGTTGATTAATAGATGATTAGTTTCATAATCATGAACATTGGATGTTATTAATAACAAGGTTATATCATTGTATGAATGATGTAATGGACACACCCAATTAAGCGTAGCATAAGATCACGTCATTAAGTTATTTGCTATAAGCTTTCTATACATAGTTACCTAGTCCTTATGACCATGAGATCATGTAAATCACTTATACCGGAAATGTACTTTGATTACATCAAACACCACTGCTGTTGACGTCAGAAACCCACCGGCGGGCAGCGACTGGCCAACACCGTAGAGCCGGGAACAACTAGGGCTGCGGCTGGCCCCAGTCCCTCAGAGCGACGGCCCGCAAAGCCTCCTGGTCACACGTCCGATGCTATCGCAAGGGCGTGCCACCTGACCTATACCTGGTCAGGAAGGTGTTGGATGATGCCTCGCTTAGTTTCCTGCATGGCATACACGTAAACGTTAAATACGAGCCTCGATCGGCTCTCAGGTTGTCCTGTGAATCGGCTCAAGGAGCCGATCCACCCATGATTCGTCCAAGGTGTCCGAATATATGGTGGTCCTGCTTGATCAAGATAAAGCCTATGAGATCTACGACGATTTAGGGTTTTCACCGCATAATCGGATCATCCTACTCACGATTGGGCCTCGCGCTCGCGTACGGTGATCGTAAGCCGATCCTAGACAGGGCCTAAAAACCAACACGAGGTTGATCCCCGGAACGTCCTGTCTAGGGCTAGCAAACTACACCCTACACGCCGCTGGATCCTCCAACCCTTTGTAAGGCCTAACTATTGCGGATGTTAAACTAATCCTTGAAGAATCAAGGAGCAACCGTAACGGATCAGATCTACTAAATAATGACCAAGCGGGGTGCCGCCCCTACACCTAAGATAAGGTGTAAGGGCGGCTAGATGCGTAAGGGTTGCACTACGACAGCATATGATACTAAGAACAATGCTAACCCTAACACATCTAAGATAACTACGTTGCTCGCCATCAAAAAGGCTTCAGCACGAGCAACGCATGAACAACGGGCAGGCTCGTGCTGCCTAGATCGCAAGATGCGATCTAGGCAGCATGGTGCTTACCCGAGAAACCCTCGAGACGAAGGGGTTGGCGATGCGCCGAGATTTGTTTGTGTTGAACGTTGGTTGTTGTTTATTTCATAAACCCTAGATACATATTTATAGTCCGTAGACTTTCTAACGTGGGAATAATCCCAACCGTGCACGAGGCGAACTCTAACTAACCGACACGGAATCTACTATGTTACAGATACAAGGGCAAACTAGCCCAAACTTAGCATATAAGGCCGATTCACCAATTTCTTCCATATCTTATCTTCAAGCTCATCTTGATCGCGGCCCACCTCTGACTTGGTCAAATTCTGGTGATAACACATGCCCCCCTGGTTTTGGAAATGACATTTCCAAAATCATTACGCCTTCCCTTCGTCGGGTCATGTCGTGGCAGAACAGCACTGCCGCAGAATCTTCCATCATTTCGTCTCACCTTCTTGGTTTCTCTGCACGAATTGATAATTTCGGCACCACGCCCTCGAGAACCGTTACGGCATTAAATCTCCACTATACCCCCTTCATGTATCTGTGCCGAACGGTTCGCCACTTCATCCCTTTGCTCTGTTCTTTCCACCAGCGCCCAAAAAACCCTCTTCCCCTGTAGCAATGTCTTCCTCCTCTTCTTCCCCCTCAGGCCTCCCTCTCCAATCGTCGCCGAAGAACAAGAACGAGGACGACCTCCACTCCGGGGCGAACCCCATCTCTTCCGACAAGGAGAAGAAAGAAGGAGCAATGGAGAAGACCAAGGCCTCCCCCTCCGCCAGGCTCCCGCCGAAGAAGCGCTCCCGCATGTGGGCGGACAGCGAGGACGAAGATGATGACGAGGAAGGAGAAGAGGAGGAGGAGGAAGATGATTCCTCCTCTTCCGCCGGGTATCCGCCGACGAAGCGCTTCCGCACTTGGGCGGACAGCGAGGATGATGATGATGACGAGGAGGAAGAGGCTCCGGCCAAAGGCTGGGACAACAGCGATGAGGAAGCCTCCGGAGGTAGCGCCGGCGGCAACTCCGATGCCGACGATGATGCTAGCGAGGACTAGCAATGTAGGACTAGTAACCCCTGAGCAATCGGCTCTTCTTTTGTTCTTCTTTGAGCAGTCGGCTCTTCACTGTAAGAAATCCCAATATTAATGAAGAATTTCCCTTAACTCGATTTCGCCGATCGTTAATTTGATCACAGCTCAACAAGCTGATGGTAACGCATCGGTAACCTGCGGACCTTGCCCAAATTCAGATCCCCGACCCTCCGACCGAACAGGTCCAATCCGCAGTTACTGAACGTAGTGTAGCAAGGGGTCCTTCAGGGCAAGCTGCCCCCCAAGCCTTAGTCAAGGCGAGAAAGGTAGCGAGCCAGCCAAATGTGTCGCCAAATCATGGCCGATTTCAACAAAAATCGGCTTCCCAGCAGAGAGCCTTCGTGAGAGCTGTCGAGGATCTGATGCAACCCAACCTTAAGCAGCTCTTGGCATTGTTCTTGAAGAGAAGATCTGAGCTGTTAAACCTCTCTTGAGGAGTTCTTTCGCTTCTCTTCGCCTGACCTTCCAATTGTATCTTGAGTCGATGGCCATGCATCGGCTTTTCCCTCGATGGCATCGGCATTTTAGGCCGAACCCATACCTCATATCCTCGTGTTTTATCCATCTGGAGCCGATTCCAAGAGAATTGATGGTATCGGCTCTTAGGTAGTCCCTGTTTCAAACTTGAACCCAGGCAGAATGGATGGTGAGGATAAAAACCACTTCATGTTTCTCTTCGAAAGGTTTACCGACCTTCCTATATGATCCTCGATGCAAATGCTTCTTGAAAGTCGTGCATCGGATTAAAAATCCTCTTTATGGGCCCCCATACTTGATACTCCTACTTCATATCCTCGTGTTTTATCCATCTAGGTGCCCCCCGAGCCGATTCTGTCAAGAGAATTGATGGTATCGGCTCTTTAGGTAGTCCCTGTTGGATCAAACGTTGAACCCAAGCAGAATGGATGGTGAGGATAATTTTGGCCGATTGCTGGAATCGGCCTCCACGTTGCTGGTTCAATGAAGGTTTTGTAATGTTCCTCCATAAATCCTTGGGGCCGATCTCCTGGATCGGCATCGCCACGTTTGCTCGTTGATCTGCTCCAACTACATGGCTGGGCCCGCGGATACGACCAGCCTAACTTCATCCTCTGTCACACTGATGCGCTCGCTGTCGTCCACTTTGAGTGCATCGTTTATTCCTCGAGCAGCAAACTCCGTGGGGAGGATGAACACCATGTTTGTGCCATGTTTCATCATCGGCTTTCCTTTGCTTGGGGCGCCACTCTTTTCTTTGTGGCGCCTTCTTCGTCCACAGTCCTGGGTGTATAACCTTTCAGCTTCTTCTAACCCACGTAGTCGCTGAACCCTTCGCTTTTGGGAGCGGCTGAGACCATCAGGGCATCACCTTGGCCGGTGGTACCTGTCTTCTTCTTCTTCTCCCTCGTCTTCTAAATCCTCGAGATCTTCCAACCGAGGGGACTCAGCGTGTTTGCTTCGAGGCGGGAGAGGCCCTAAGCATTGGAACACAGACACGTTGGCTGCCTCCTTCTTCTTCTGGTTACATTCTGGCAATTGCCGATTGTAGGCAATCGGCTCATTCCTGAATCCCAGCAGTGTCTGAAGAAGGGCAGTCCCAATGCCTGTCCACATCGTCTCGCTCCCTCGACTTTTCCTTGGCGTGGCGCTCATATCGCTCCTCATCGTGATCATGCCGACGATGTCTCCTGTCGTCCCTAGCCAGACGACCTTTTTCATCATCGTCGCTGTGCCGCCGGCGTTGGTCATACCGATTCACATACTTGTTGAGGAGGTGATCAGAGAGAGGTCGTTGATATCTTATGTTCTTCACTTCTCCCTCTGTGACGTAGCGCTTGCCGTCTTGGCGGAGCCGATCGCGTGGAGCGGCTTCCTCTGTGTCTTTGCTATGAGAGCAGCTGCCCTCATCCCCGTCCTTGTCGAGTGGTGCCCAAGCCCTACCATGTTGATGTTGCACGAGAGATCTGGCTGGCACCCTCCATGGTAAGTATACTCCACCATGTTAACGGCGGGGAAGGGGTGTGTGTCGACCTTCATGGCGTACTGGTTGAAAATTAGTCGTCCATTTTCTATCGCCATTTGGATCTGCTGACGCCACCCTGCAGTCGTTAGTGGTATGGGTGAACGTGTTATGCCACTTGCAGTATGGCTTTCCGTTCAGCTCCTGCACCGTAGGAACCTTGTGGCCTTCGGGTACCTTTATATGCTTCTCTGTGAGTAAGAGATCGAAAATCTGCTCAGTTTTGGTCACGTCGAAGTCGAACCCTTTTGGAGGTCCTGGTAGCTTCACCCATTTGCAGGATACGGGGCTGCGCTCGAGTCCATTCAGCCACTGCGACCTCTCGTTCTCCCGCAGCACCTTCATCCTCGTCTGCGTCAACCAGGGCACCACGCGCTTGAATTTGTCCTGGTAAACATCTGGGTGGCGTTGTTCATATGCTGACAGCTTCGCACCATGTGCGCCAATGAAGGATAGTCGCTTGGGAGGCCACGTCCTTAATCGGTGATGATAGACCCACCACCGCCAACTCGACCTTCTTTTTCACTTACGTGAACCGAATAGCATCGGTTCCTCACGGTCCTGAAGTCTGGATGTATTCGACACTGTTTCCCGCTCGTCGTACTTGTGCCAGATCGGCAATGCCAGCCTCGGAAGCCTCGAGTGATATTGCTCATGGAACCGCTCTTCCAACTGCTTCCAAGTCTGCGAGTTCGGTGGCAGCGATGTGTACCGAAAGCCGATCCTGTGAGGGACTGTGCGAAGAACCTCACACGTAGCTCGTCGACGAGATCGTGCCCCTGCGCCAAATATCGGCTCACATGCTCGATGGAGCTGGAACCATCTGATCCACTAAACTTTGTGAAGTCCGGGAGCCGATATTTGGGTGGTAGCGGGATCAATTCGTACTCGTTGGGGTACGGCTTGGTATAGCCGACCGTCTTCCTTTTCGGCATCATGCCGAACTGATCTTTCAGAATCGTACAAATCTGATCCGCGGTGATGGCTGAAGGTGTCGAACCTGAAGATTCGCCGGGGTGGCATACTTAACCAGCCATGCTTGTTTTTCCAGTTCTGAGCCGACTGCAGGAGTTGGGCTCTGGAGGTTTGTCGGAGTGGCGTATTTAGCTAGCCACATCTGCTTCTCGGGGTCTGCTCCCGATGTTCCTCCCGTTGTTCCGAAGTCCCCCGTTGCAGCCGGTTCGAGAGTGCCCAGTGCTGCTGGCACGTATGCGCACGTATCCGTGCGGGATCTCCTTGGGCGCCTCATGTAGGAATTGGTAGTCACTGGGGTCACCACCAATCTTGTAGACGACGTAGGCCGATGAGTTCGGCACTTCTGGCGCTGCCAAAGCGAACGGCAGCGGCGGACGGGACGGAGTGGCACCTCTCCTTGGTGAGTCCCAGAGCTGGTCCCGACGGAGACGATGGCTCATGATTTCCTGGATCACGCGAAGAGCGACACGCTCCAAAGTGTTCACCAGGCTCTCAGAGTGGCGGTGCAGCGAATGAGCCACCATGAAGTTGATCTCCTAACGCAGCGACCTGGTGCGTTCTTCTGACGGGGTGGATAGGTCCACTCCATCGAGCGCGCCTCAGGTGAGAACCCCTTCCACGATGCCATGGGAGCGGGTTGTGGAAAGAGCCGATGAGGTCGGCTTCGAGGACTGCCTTGATCTCGTCATACTTCTTCTTGAGCTCGCCAGTCAGATCCTCGTAATTGACCGGAGTGCTTTCCGCCATCTCAGATGTAGATGGCGATACGGTGGATGTCGAAGATTGTCCCACCGGGCGTGCCAGAATGTGTTGACGTCAGAAACCCACCAGCGCGGCGGCCAACACCGTAGAGCCGGAACAAGGCTGCGGCTGGCCCCGTCCCTCAGAGCGACGGCCCGCAAAGCCTCCTGGTCACACGTTCGATGCTATCGCAAGGGCGTGCCACCGACCTATACCTGGTCGAAGGTGTTGGATGATGCCTCGCTTAGTTTCCTGCAGGCATACACGTAACGTTAAATACGAGCCTCGATCGGCTCTCAGGTTGTCCTGTGAATCGGCTCAAGGAGCCGATCCACCCATGATTCATCCAAGGTGTCCGAATATATGGTGGTCTGCTTGATCAAGATAAAGCCTATGAGATCTACGACGATTTAGGGTTTTCACCGCATAATCGGATCATCCTACTCACGATTGGGCCTCGCGCTCGCGTACGGTGATCGTAAGCCGATCCTAGACGGGCCTAAAAACCAACACGAGGTTGATCCCGGAACGTCCTGTCTAGGGCTAGCAAACTACACCCTACACGCCGCTGGATCCTCCAACCCTTTGTAAGGCCTAACTATTGCGGATGTTAAACTAATCCTTGAAGAATCAAGGAGCAACCGTAACGGATCAGATCTACTAAATAATGACCAAGCGGGGTGTCGCCCCTACACCTAAGATAAGGTGTAAGGGCGGCTAGATGCGTAAGGGTTGAACTACGACAGCATATGATACTAAGAACAATGCTAACCCTAACACATCTAAGATAACTACGTTGCTCGCCATCAAAAAGGCTTCAGCACGAGCAACGCATGAACAACAGGGGCAGGCTCGTGCTGCCTAGATCGCAAGATGCGATCTAGGCAGCATGGTGCTTACCGGAGAAACCCTCGAGACGAAGGGGTTGGCGATGCGGCGAGATTTGTTTGTATTGAACGTTGGTTGTTTTTTATTTCATAAACCCTAGATACATATTTATAGTCCGTAGACTTTCTAACGTGGGAATAATCCCAACCGTGCACGAGGCGAACTCTAACTAACCGACACGGAATCTACTATGTTACAGATACAAGGGCAAACTAGCCCAAACTTAGCATATAAGGCCGATTCACGAATTTCTTCCATATCTTATCTTCAAGCTCATCTTGATCGCGGCCCACCTCTGACTTGGTCAAATTCTGGTGATAACAACTGCGTAAATGGGTGGTTATAAAGGTGGGATTAAGTATCCGGAAAGTATGAGTTGAGGCATATGGATCAACAGTGGGATTTGTCCATCCCGATGACGGATAGATATACTCTGGGCCCTCTCGGTGGAATGTCGTCTAATGTCTTGCAAGCATATGAATAAGTTCATAAGAGACCACATACCACGGTACGAGTAAAGAGTACTTGTCAGGAGACGAGGTTGAACAAGGTATAGTGTGATACCGATGATCAAACCTCGGACAAGTAAAATATCGCGTGACAAAGGGAATTGGTATCGTATGTGAATGGTTCATTCGATCACTAAAGTCATCGTTGAATATGTGGGAGCCATTATGGATCTCCAGATCCCGCTATTGGTTATTGGTCGGAGTGAGTACTCAACCATGTCCGCATAGTTCGCGAACCGTAGGGTGACACACTTAAAGTTGGATGTTGAAATGGTAGAACTTGAATATGGAATGGAGTTCGAATATTTGTTCGGAGTCCCGGATGAGGACATCACGAGGAGTTCCGGAATGGTCGGAGAATAAGATTCATATATAGGATATCATTTTATGTGTTTGAAAATGATTCGGAAGGTTCTATGGAAGGTTCTAGAAGGGTCTAGAAAAGTCCGGAAGAAACCACCAAGGAAGGTGGAGTCCACATGGGACTCCACCTCCATGGCCGGCCAACCCTAGGTGGGGTGGAGTCCCAAGTGGACTCCCCCGGGGCCGGCCACCCCCATATGGGAGGTGGAACTCCCACCTCTAGTGGGACTCCTAGTTTGGCTAGGTTTCCCCCATATGGAAGGTTGGTTGGGTCTTATTCGAAGACTTGGAGACCAACTCTTGGGGATCCACCTATATAATGAGGGGCCAAGGGAGGGGGCCGGCCACCCTAAGACCACAAGCTGGCCGCCCCATTGAAGTGGCCGGCCACCCCCTCCCAAACCCTAGCCCCTCTCTCCTATCTCCCGCGTAGCTTTAGCGAAGCTCCGGAGTTCTTCACCGCCACCGACACCACGCCGTCGTCTGTCGGATTCAAGAGGAGCTACTACTTCCGCTGCCCGCTAGAACGGGGAGGTGGACGTCGTCTTCATCAACAACCGAACGTGTGACCGAGTACGGAGGTGCTGCCCGTTCGTGCGCGGAACCGATCGTGATCAAGATCTTCTACGCGCTTTTGCAAGCGGCAAGTGATCGTCTACCGCAACAACAAGAGCCTCATCTTGTAGGCTTTGGAATCTCTTCAAGGGTGAGACTCGATAATCCCCTCGTTGCTACCGTCTTCTAGATTGCATCTTGGCTTGGATTTCGTGTTCGCGGTAGGAAATTTTTTGTTTTCTATGCAACGTTATCCTACAGGTATCAGCCTGCGAAAGCAGTGAAGGGACAGGTGTTGGCCGATCTTATTGCTGAACGAATAAACACGGATGTAGCAGCACTGTCTGTGCGTGCATGGGCCATGTTCTTTGATGGATCGGTCGTGAGGATCTGCGGCATCGCGTTCTACGTGTCGCCTCGGGGGGCAACATATTCCTTCTCCATCAGGCTACCTACCCCTTGCACCAACAATGTCGCTGAGTATGAAGCAATCTGCAAGGGAATGGAGTTGCTATTGGAAGCTGGGGCAGAGGCAGTGGAGATTTTTGGAGACTCCAAATTGGTGATTTCCCAACTCACGGAGGAATATAAGTGTGAGAGCGAGTCACTCTTCCCATTATGGATGCAATGCCGTGAGCTGATGGCACAGTTCAGGTATATAAATTTCAATTGGATTCCAAGGTCGCAGAATACGGCGAACGATCTCGCACGATGGCATCGATACGGACGTGGCGATGGAACCGATGTTCAGGTGCTCATGGAACAGAGATGAGAGAGCCGATATCTTCAATTACTTGAAAGATCCGGCTCGGGGGCACCTAAACGGATAAGATACAAGGCCATGAAGTATGTCCCGATTGGGGATGACATGTTCTACAGGACTTGGGGGTTACTGCTCAAATGTTTGGGACCAGCCGAGTCCAATCGGCTCTTACATGAGGTACATGAAGGTGCCTGTGGGACTCACCAATCGGCTCATAAGATGAAGTGGCTGATCAGGCGATCGGGATTTTATTGGCCCACCATGCTTGAGGATTGTTTTAAGTACTATAAAGGGTGTCAAGCATGTCAGAAGTTTGGGAGCATTCAGATGGTACCCGCATCGGCAATGAATCCCATCATCAAACCTTGGCCATTTCGAGGTTGGGGCATGGATATGATCGGCAAAATCAGTCCTCCATCGAGCAAAGGCCATGTGTGGGTGCTGGCCATTACAGATTATTTCACTAAATGGGTGGAGGCCGTCCCTATGAAATCAGTGGCATCGATAGATGTGATCAATTTCGTGAAAGAACATGTCATTCATAGATTCGGGGTTCCCCAGACTATCACGACCGATGGAGGTTCGGTCTTCGTTTTATCCCTAGTATTGCATTAAGTATGGTGCGTAATGTAATCAATAACTACATCCTCGGACATAGCATCAATGTTTTATCCCTAGTGGCAACAGCACAACACAACCTTAGAACTTTGTCTGTCCCAGGTATCAATGTAGGCATGAACCCACTATCTAGCATAAATACTCCCTCTTGGAGTTAAAAGTACAAACTTGGCCAGGCCTCTACTAATAACGGAGAGCATGCAAGATCTTAAACAACACATAAACATCAGATTGATAATTACCATAACATAGTATTCTCTATCCATCGGATCCCGACAAACACAACATATAGTATTACAGATAGATGATCTTGATCATGTTAGGCAGCTCACAAGATCCAACAATGAAGCACATAAGGAGAAGACAACCATCTAGCTACCGCTATGGACCCATAGTCCGGGGGTGAACTACTCACTCATCACTGAGGCGACCATGGCGGTGTAGAGTCCTCCGGGAGATGAATCCCCTCTCGGCAGGGGGAGGCGATCTCCCGAATCCCCCGAGATGGGATGGCGCGCGGCTGCGTCTCTGGAAGGTTTTCCGTATCGTGGCTCGGTGCGGGGTTTCGCGACGGAGGCTATTTGTAGGCGAAAGGGTAGGTCAAGAGGCAGCGCGGGGCCCACACACCAGGTCGGCGCGGCCGGGCTGGGGCCGCGCCGCCTGTGGTGTCGCCACCTCGTGGCCCCCGACTCTCCTTCGGTCTTCGGAAGCTTCGTGGAAAAATAGGAACCTGGGTCTTGATTTCGTCCGATTCGAGAATATTTCCTTACTAGGATTTCGAAACCAAAAAACAACAACTGGCTCTTCGACATCTTGTTAATAGGTTAGTTCCGGAAAATGCATAAATATGACATATAATGTGCATATAACATGTAGATATCATCAATAATGTGGCATGGAACATAAGAAATTATCGATACGTTGGAGACGTATCAAACAGCCGATGTACAGACATCGACTTTAGAATAAAACAGCCGATGCACAGACATCGACTTTAGAATAAAACAGCCGATGCGCAGCCATCGACTCTAGAGGTACAAAATATTATGATCAGGTATCAAGTTATCGTCTGAATTTGAGGAGTGTTTGCTCGAATCTGTCTAATTTGGTGATTGAGTTGGCCTTATGGGCGTTTGGTGGTGAAAGACCGGTACGCTGCTATCGGTTCTTGGTGCGTTGACCCGCTTTGAAAATCGGAAAATTAGAAGACACTCGGAAAATCAAATTGGGGGAACAATTTTCATTGATTCAAAGAGGGATTCAAAGAACAATTTACAAGGAAGAGCCGATGACTCTCAAAAGGATCATCCGATGCCTAATGCACTACCACTACTAGCCCTGCGCTACGCCCTAATCTAAGGGCCGTCGCTGCCCTCGTCGTCGCCGTCCTCGCCGCTATCGGCGCTGTTGCCGGCGACGTCCTCGTCGCTGCTGAAGCCGGTTTCATCCTCCTCCTCCTTGTCGTCGTCGTCATCCGACCCGCGCAAGCGCGCCGGTGGGTACTCCTCGGAGGAGGAGTCCTCCTCCGCCTCCTCTTCCTCCTCGTCGGAGGAGAGGTCCGCCTCCCATGAGAAGAGGTCGTCGCCGCTCGCCGCCTCCGGCTCCCCATCGACGAGGAACGGAGGTCTTCTTCCCCGTCGGTGAGGGGCTCGTCGTCCTCCGACTCGATGGAGGAGTCCCAATCCCTCGCGTCCCAACTCGGGGCGAGAGCCTCGTAGATGGCCGCAGTTAACTCCGGCTCTAGCTCGGGAGGAGGAGGAGTGGAAGGAAAAGAGGCAGAGGAGGAAGAGGAAGACATGGCTGCAGAGAGGGGTTTTTGCCGATGGCTAGTACGGAGCAGGGGGATGAAGAAGCGAACTGCTCGACGCGGTTAAATAAAGGGGACATAGTGGAGATTTAATGTTACGGTGGTTTCCGAGGGACATGGTGCCAAACTGTCAAATCGTGCAGAGAAGTTGAGAAGGCAAGACATCATGATGAAAGGATACTGCGATGGTTTCTCTGCCACGACGTGACCCTACGAAGAAAAAACAGAGTGGTTTTGAAATTATCATTGCCAAAACCAGGGGGGCATGTGTTATCACCAGATTTTGGCTAAATCAGGAGATGGGCTGCGATGGAGATGGGCTTGAAGGATATACACATGGAATGTCTCTGAATCGGCCTTGTACGTGAATTTGGGCTGGATTGCCCGTGTATCTGTACATTATGGTAGATCGCATCTTAGTTTAGAATTAAGAGATAGAGTTTAGCCCGTACACGGTTGTGTGTACTTCCGAATTAGAAAGTCCCTCGGACTATAAATATGTACCTAGGGTTATTGAGAAAGGAGGACGATCACGTTCACAACAAACACAATCTAGGCGCATCGCCACCCCTTGTTTCGAGGGTTTCTTCCGGGTAAGCATCATGCTTAGATCGCATCTTGCGATCTAGGCAGTATAGGTTTATTCGTTATCTTGTGTTGCTCGTCTGAAGCCTTGTTGATGGCGAGTAACACTACTTATCGTAGATGTTTTGGGGCTTGCATCGATGCTTTTCTTATATATATTTGCTTAGCTATGCCGTCCCTTGATATCTAGCTTACACCTATCATAGGTGTAAGGGCAGCACCTTGCTTGTTCGTTATTTAGTAGATCTGATCTGTTATAGTTATTCCTTGTTCTTCAAGGATTAGTTTAATATCCGTATGGTTAGGCCTTGCAAACGGGTTGAACGATCCGGTAGTGCGTGAGGTATGGTTTGTTAGTCCTAAGAGGGATTGTTCCGGGAATTGACTTAATGTTGGTTTTTAGGCCTCTTTTAGGATTAGCTTTCCATCATCTTTCGTATCTGCTAGGCTCAACTACGCGTAGGATGTTCCGATTATGCGGTGAAAACCCTAAACTGTCGTAGATTGGTTTAACTTTGTATTGATCAAGCAAGATCCCCATGCCATCGTAAATCCAACCTGAACCATGGGGCAATCGGCTATTTGAGCCGATTCACAGGGCAACCTGAGAGCCGATCGGCCTCGTATTTAATGTTTACGTGTGTCTGCGGGAAACTAATCAAACGATCCAACACCTCCCCGGTATAGGTCGTGGCACGCCCTGCGACCGTCGGGACGTGTGCGAGCATTGCGGCCGTTGAGGGACCCACCAGCAGTCTTGGGAGCCTCCCGGCTCTTCGTGTTGCTCGTCGCTGCCCGTCGGTGGATTTTGGCAGGCAACAGTTATTTCGAGCGGATTGATTGAGAAGTTGCAGTCCGGCTGCGATTGTCCGTCATGCTAGTAATCGTTCGATGAAAGATGTATGGCCCTGATTTGGTGGATCACCACCCTCTCTCCCTTTTAATAGTAGTGGTGATGATTTCCATTCCCGAACACGCCCTAAGATGGATTTCTCTTCTTCCGCCTCCCCCGTGGCGGCGGAACCTGCTGCTGCTACGGACCGGTACACGTTCAGCCCGAGGCTGCGGTGGCAGCCCGAGGTCGAGGAGTACTTCGCCTCGGCGTACGGCCGCGACCACTTCGCCCGCATCTCCCAAGCCCTCGCGTGAGCTTTTTCCTATCACATACTGCTCATTTTCTTCATTTGGTTAAAGTCCTGCTAACCTTAGGGTTCTTGCGTGTTCTTGCTTTGAGTTTGGATGAGGCTAATGGGAATAGATCCTAAGGTCTTTGCTAGGATAAGCTCGAAGTTTTTGCTGCGCGCGGGCTTGGCCTTGCGCCTGTGCTTTTTGTGTACTTTGATGTTCTACCGAAGAAGCTGTGCCGATTAATCTTTTTTCTGAGAAAACTCACAAAGCTTTGTGTCTGGATGCACTAATCGAAGAAAAGTTATTTACAAACCTAAGGTCCATACTTCGAATTTACAACGCTGCAGACCTGCAATCCTAGACAGTGCTGGAAGAACCCACTGGCTATGCATCCGTCCATAGACAGGCCTCACGCTTGATCGTGTGGAGCAAGCTGGCGATGTTGGGCTGTGTGTTTTTGAAGAAGGCAGACATGCGCTGCTTCGAGATCCACCATGCTGTGAGCATGATCACGGATTAGGTGCCCTTTTTCACAACTTCTTGCACCAATCCACAAAGTTTTCTCTCACAATTGGCAATCAGGTGGTTGATCGAGTCCACTAGAGGACCTTGTGTCATAACTGCGGAGAAGAGGTGCTGGTGAGGAGGTGGGCCATGCCGCCATGGTCTTGTCCAACTGGTTGCAGATCAAGCACCTTGGGGCATGTTGCAACCCACGCGGCGAAGCAGATGAATAACTT
This sequence comes from Lolium multiflorum, assembly GCA_030979885.1. Lineage (NCBI taxonomy): Eukaryota > Viridiplantae > Streptophyta > Magnoliopsida > Poales > Poaceae > Lolium > Lolium multiflorum. Next base: position 166,153,351 of record CM061753.1, on the reverse strand, counting down.
CACCTTTCGGAGGGGCCCAGGATTTTTTCTCAGCTTCCAAGATCTGGAGACAATAAGGTCCTCGTAGGTTAGAAGAATTTGAAGGATTTAAATTTCCCTACATTGGATGATAGGAATACTTTGGTTTTTCCATGAAATCTAAGAACTCCATGGGAATTAAAACATCCACCTCAACGGCTCTACCTCTTTATTACAATCCGACAATCAAACAAGCTCAATGATTTTCAGTCCTTTATTTTGCAGTGGCATTCATATCATATTACTTTGTAACCGGTTCATGCGAATCAAACTGACAAAACTAACCTGGAGACTATTCTAGCCTAAGTCATTCAACTATGATTCTGTACTAATCATGACATGGCAACAGCTGTGCACAAACAGAAACAAGCTGCTGATATAACTATGGGAGGTCCATTTTTAAATATAAAGGCTTAAAGACTACTAGAACTACTATTTCAAGATTCCGAGCTACTTGCTTGGACTTTAGACCTGCTACTTGGTTGTTCTGATGTTTGAAGGAAAAAAAGTCTAATTGCATATTAGTTAGTTAAGCAATTTTGTGAATAAGTAAAGGCTTAGGGATCTTTTGATTAGGTTTAAGGATGAAGAACATGAACATTTAAGCTGGAGAAATGTAACTCAAGAAGTGGTCTTCAAGAACATCAGTGTGCTATTAGTTAGTCAATTGGGTTCGAAGTTCATCTTCACATCACCAGTAAAGTTTATTGCTTGTCCAGTTTTCTGATCCCACGAGTGGCTTTTTCCAGACAAGAGTTGAAAAACAAGATGATTTGAGGTTGAGAGTTAAAGTTTGTGATGTTTAATCTTTCTCGCGAAAACGCAAAAAGCTTTGTGTTTCAATGCATTGATTTGAAAAAAAGGAGGTTTACATATTTACAACCTCAGGACGAGCTAACACCGCACCATACAACTCGACCCACTAGATCTAAGCAACAGCCGGATCAAGGCACTTAAGCCAATCCCGCTTGTGGCAGCCCAGGATTGAATCATGCCGAGGAGACACGTGTTAGGAGGCGCGTTGTCGAAGATGACCGCGTTCCAATGTTTCCAAATCCACCACGCCCGTGAGCATAATAACCAACGAAATTCCCTTGCGCATAGTGCGGGTGTTGTAGATATGCCAACTAGGTGTACCACAACAGGTTGTCAATTCCGGCAAGCCCGGATGGCCCACAGATGGTGGTGAGGCCTATGGCCCAACCGGGCGGCCCAGTTGATGGAGAATCAAGATGGAGGAGTCTAGCCTGGAGAAGGAGTAGTCGGATCTGCCCCACAGTAGATGTTAGTTGGATCCTTGACGTGCACAGCAAGATAATTAGCTTAGCTTAGACCTAGTCATATCCGGTTGGATCTTTACCATTGTAACCCTAGATCTGGACGCTTTATAAGCCGGATCCTGGGAGCCCTAGAGGCATGACACATATCATTGTAATCTTGCACTTTTTGCCTGATAATTCTAGACAAGCTGATGTAGGGCCTCGCCACCGTCGTGAGGTTTTCGAAGCTGGGTAACTTGTGTATCCCTGTCCCGATGACTCCTCGCCCCGTGGCTCGCCCTCTCTCTCCCCTCTGTGAGGCACCCCTCACCGGAGTAGCGTTGAATATGCAACGACAGCGGGGGTAGATCCAGTAACCATCGACAACCATCCCACGAAGTCGTCCTCCGCATCCGGTGGTCCAGCCATGTATCAGATCCAAGACAACTCCTCATACCAGATTGTCCTAGACAGCCGTGATTTTTCTTGAAGACATTATTCTGTGTCCTTGGCTTCTTTCGCATTATACTACATTTTTTTACCATGTTTAGTCGTGGGAAACCTTGCAAAACTAGAGTGGCTCATGACTTCAGCATCCAGTCAAGTAGAGTTTTTTTTGAAGGCTGGGTCAGGTAGAGTTTTTTTTGAAGGCTGAGTCAAGTAGAGTTCGGTGGTGGCAGTAGTAAAAGGAGCTAACTCTGGAGTTTTGTGCGGAATTTTCCAATAACTAACGGTTATTGATGTTTTCTTATGACTATGTATAACTTTCTTGATCAGGCACCCGTCTTGTTACTCTTGTATCCGTGTGAATACCCTAAAATCTTCGACTGATGTTGTCATGCAAAAACTGCTCAGTTTGGTTAATCAAAGTGAACTTTGTGGTGGAATGGGTGGTTTGGAGATAGGTGAGCAGAATGGTGAAGAGCAAGCACATGAAGGGAGTTACCTGGTGCATAAGTGCCCGTATTCTGGCCTTGAAAATGTTTTATTCATTCGAGGTTCAGGGCCACATGTTCTGCACTGCGATGGCCAACCTGGTCAATCTATCAAGGAGATAATTGTTAGTCGAAAATGTGCAGAGTCAGTTCTTCGAGGAGCCCAGGTATGGTGTCTTTCTCCCTCTCTCTCCCTCTCAGCCCACCAGTTGTTGGCCACAACCTATACCAAATGTTGGGCCGTTGGGCGCAGCCTTCTCACAATCTCTCAGCTCATTCTTAGTGCAAAAACTGCTCAGTTGTCTAGGAGAACAGATGAGAAACAGGGGAGGAACTTGCTTGAGCAACAAATGCTCTTTCACCATAATATAGCAACATATGCTGCATCTCATACAAACTCAGCAACTAATGCCTTACAAGCAACACATAATTGACATGCAACAAATGCATTTATATGAGGAGCTACATCCTGCCACTAGCTTACACACATATGTATGACACACATACATATGTGCTTCAACCTGACACACATGCTTTCTACCACCTCTTGCCTTGCAACTGGTTTCTCTCCATATGGGGTGCCTATCCTTATATAGAGGCTTTAGGTCGGTGCTACAGTGACCGTGTGCTACAGTAACCGACCTAGGCAACTAATGTCTAGATGGCTTCTACTGCTGCTGCAAGCAAAACCAGATTTAGACTACTGCACCTAAGCTGTCACACAACAAGCTTAGAAGCTAAGTAAAGGCAAACCAACCTGTCCTACTATTATTACCTATTAAAAGGGACACAAGGATTGTAGCTAACGCCAGTAAGGGTGGAAGTGGGAGAGGGCCTTTCGTGATTCCGCATAATACGTCCCACTTAATGTAGCATGCATGTGCCCGAGGATGTACAATGAAAATATGCGGGATTCGTTGGTCGTCCCGCTTGGCCCACATCGTAACCCAATTTTTTCCGTGTGGTTTGCCTAGAGGCATGATCTACTGGCTTCTGCAGTGATTCTTGTATGTTGCATTTTGTTGGGCACAAATGAAAACAGCCAGCTACAACAATTCAGTGCTCGTGTCTCATGCTTTGACTTGATCTGTTGATCATACGTGTCAATGGGCATTGTTGGTTGGCAGGCTACCGCAAATACCTGCATAATACATGTGGGATGGTGCGGGTAGTCCACAATTAGTCGCACTTGCACCCTGAGCCACCATCATCTTCCAAAAGGCAGCTGTTGGTTATTCTTTCCGTATCTACTCAGACGCTTCAACTTGATGTGATTTAGGACATTAGACTTGATATATGCCATTCAAGTCTTAAATGAAGTCCAAGATTTGCGTTGTCACCCCCAGCCCCCAAATTTACCCGCCACATCTTTTTTGTGCATATTTATGTACTTCTCGGTAAGTAAAGCCATTGTATTTTACTGCCACAAATATATGTACGATGCACAGGCAATACCTTTTATATTCTACTAGACTGCCCTCAACAAGCTCGGAATGATTATTGTTGCTTTTCTACAATCAAACTAATTTATTTCCTTTTTTCTAATTAAATGTAATACACTTATATTGTTATTTCCTCAACTGACCATTGCATTTTTTTTTTATTTTCTTGTGATCTCCGGGGAAACCTCTGGAATTCTCATTCATCCCTTGCACACTGCATGTACAAATACAGTAGACTGGGCCTTTTGGGAACTTACACCCATACACACTGCATGTACACCGAGCCCAACACTAGAGCTTTTTGATCAGCGTGGATAAATTAGTGAACGAGTTCTCTGAATACCTTGGTGCTAGGCAGTATGGTGTACTTTAATCTTCAGTGTTCTTAATCAAAAAAACATTCCCCCCTTTTCGTGCTGAAAATTTCACTGCTATTCCCTCTTTGTATGTTTAAAATACCACTAGATTTTATCTTACTGCGAGTTCACTGTCATCGTAACGCTCACACTCCTCTTTATGCATGTTTTGACCTTTCCTGTTCATTTACTTTTATCTTCAGGTGTATGTCCCTGGTGTTTTGGCTTGCAGTTCACATGTTGAAAAGGGTGATAAGGTTGCAGTCTCAGTCGCTGTTGAGCAACCTGTTAAGGATAGTGGTTGGGCTGTTGGTATAACGCGAGGAATTGTTCTACAGGGGTTGCGGTCAGGTGAGCTTTTGTAGTGGAAGTCTCCAGTTCTTGTTGAGTCCTTATTGGATAACATACATATTTTTCCAGGGGAAATCTAAATAGCATATGCATGCAGATCTGCTCTCCCTTGTGGCGTATTCCATTGGGGCTTTGCCCCCTATAGGTTGAGGAGATGCATGCATGCAAGAATCTTCCACCTCATGCTCGCTTCGTCATTAATTGCTAAACCTGAAAGTCCAAAATGATTATCTGACAAACCGTTGAATCCAATTAGGGATTTGTCTTCACTGCTGAGTTCTATTCACCAGGGCTTCAAAACAAGATCCTATTTTGTTACGTTTCGACGATAAATTCGTTGCCACCAGTTGCCAGGTTAAGATTTATAGATTTATATGTTTATAGGCACTGCGATATTATGTGAAGCTAGAGAGTGAATATTCAAGTGTTACCAACAAGAGATGGTATCAGACCATAAAAGTAGTGTCATGCAAGTCTTACATGTGTAGAGGGTAACATACAGTAACTGGTAACCAAGGTAATATGACCTGTTAACCAAGTGGCTATAACTTGTCAATAACCTGCTGATTACTGACGGGAATTTTTTGTTGAACCATATCAATATGAGATCTAGTTCTGAAGATCTCGTCACAGTTAGGCCAATGGTGAAACAGGACAGTTTGAGAGAATAGTTTTTGAACATTCCAAACCAAAATAATCTTGTTGATGTGCTTGCATGCATTGATCTCTTTGGTTGCATGTATTTGAGTGAGAGAGAATGGATAGGTGCGACATGGGAAAGCTGTCCTGTCCCTTTTATCAAAATATTTGTTTTCATTAAGCCATCAAATAGATGGTTGAGTTGTATTGTTATAGTTTGGAGTAGAAAGTTTATTTTCCCTGATCAAAATACAAGGTCATAAACTGTAAAGTCTACTCAATGTTACAGATGCACATTATGAAGAGAGAAAGGGTCTGTACATTGGTCAAGGGATCGCTGCAATGTCAAGGGCTGGAATTTTTCGTGTTCTTCATGGAGTTGCAGTAGAGATGACTGAGAGGGTGTACAAACTCCCATCTTTTAATGGTACATTTTTCCTATTTTTTGGTATACTTTTTTATATTTTGCGGCAAAGAACCTTAATATCTTAAGTACCCATTCTGTTTTTCACACTTTCAATACCAATGTAAGAACTGTCTAGTTGGCGAGCAAACTTTTATACTGTAATGCCGCACGTGACCGCTTATGTGATGTGGCAGAACTTGCTGATAGCTATTATCAGTTTTTTTTTTGTCTAGGATAGTGAATGTACTTTGTCATGTCACTTCTTGATCTTCATTAGTAACAAAGTGCAATTAGCCATAGTTTTTGCCTTTTTGGTTACCTGTAAAACCTTTTGTGCAATTTTGTAAGAGAAGTACCGAAATACATGGGGAGGGAGACTCTCCAGCAACTAAAACACGAGATATTAATCAAGCAGAAGAGCTTTGTTGCAACGGAGTTGAACTCTATGAGTGAAGAAGAAAGTTGCGTTGAACCTCATTTTCCACCAAGGGAAGACAGCTCATTTCTTTGTAAAATTTCCCACTGTTCCGTCCAAATGTTCCAGGCCATAAAGGCAAGAATCTCCATGAAACATATCTGGCTGAAAGCTAACTTTGCCTTTGCAATCTGTGGCAGCGAGTAGTGCCATTGATCCCAACAAAGTTCCCATTAGCCATAGTTAGCTTCCATATTTCCATCTGTTGTTTCACTGTAAATCATGTCTGTTGTTGTTCACAAGTAACCAAATGGTCACTATTTATCAGCTTGATTTGCTACTTTGTGGCTATATTCTGTGGCAAAGCTCAGATATGTGATATGGTGTGGATGGTGCTTAATGCTTTAATTAGTTCAATTTATTGGCATGCCCTACTTTTGAAATCCATTGAGCTTGGCTTCAGACCTTCAAAGTCATGACCAACTAACTGCACTTATCTTTTATTATTTAGATGTTCTTGAAGGTGAAATATTTCTTCAAAATTTGCCAAGTATTGTGGCTGCTCGTGTCCTTGGTACGATATGTATTTTTTTCTACAAATTTTTTCTGTTGTTCCATCTCTTAACCAGAAGTGTGATTTAATCTGAAGAATTCTTGCAATTGTTTGCTTTTACAAGTATCAAGTCACTTTATCTGTTATTGTGGTCTTTATTTGTGTGTGTACAATACATTAATGCGCAGTATCTGAACTGAAGCTGCTGCTTGCGTTCTATCAAGTTAGGGTTAAACACATGTAGTGGATAAACACTGGAATGATTACAACTAAGAATATATAAGTAGTTATAGGATGGTGGGGCATTTGCTAAATAAAAAAAAAGAAATAGTGGTGAACTAGAAGAGAAGTATATTCCATTTGAACATGTGAGTCTGCTGAGTTGATCAGGTTCTTGTACTGAGAGAAAACTAGGGCCACCTTGAAGTTTCATACTCCCTCTGTCCTGAATTAGATGTCACCGATTTGTCTAGATTTGCATGTATCTATACACTAAAACACATCTAGATACATGCGTATCTAGACAAATCTGCGACAACTAACTTCAGATAGAGGGAGTATTTTATATAACTGAAACAATTTGGAAGCTGCTGGTTGGAATAGTCTACAGATTTACACATCTGGAAACAAACCAGTTGAAATATTGAATCTTGCGACATCTGAATAATTTTTACTCCTAGAAATACGCTTGTCCACATATGGTTGACCTACACGACATTACCTGCATTCTTTAGAATTTTGCTGCTATTATTATACTGACGTTTTCTTTATGCAGTAAACATATTAAACTATTTTTTTTGCCTTGTTATGATTTTTTTTTTCTTATTGACTACAATATTTCCAGTCTGATTTGTAACATACTGGATATGTGTGCAGTAAACATGTTTTTTTCAATTTATTCAATAGATCCACAGCAAGGAGAGCGAATACTGGATATGTGTGCTGCTCCAGGAGGAAAAACAACAGCAATTGCTATCCTTATGAGGGACAAGGGAGAAATTGTTGCCCTTGATAGATCTCACAATAAGGTAATTTCATTATGTCAGATTCAGCATATGAAAGTTCCATCTGAACTTATGTGGTCATGTTTTGCCCCTGCATCTTGATGTCTAGGACATGGTATGAATGCCTGATAATGCGTCATCAAATATTTGTTTTCTCCATGAAAAAAAGGCAAAGACAAATTGAAGTGAGTCTCTCCGATCCGCTCACCATCGTGTGCGCCAACGAGTCTCTGAGCTATTGTTGATTTGGAAAAGGCAAAAAAAAACCCTGCTAAGGCAATTACCTATAGATTGAAAAGAGACAGCCGCTGCCCTTTTTATCCTAGTCTGGGCGATCCTGACTAAGACTTTGTAGTCCGACTTACCAGGATAACTCAATCCTAACTCTATCCTTTCCTCCTTTATCGTCTTGTATGCAACATAGTACTTCCTGTTTGCTTCTCCAAAAGGCTAAAACTTCTAGTGATCTGGTCTTGTTAGACCTCACCCCACTTCTAACTCGGAGTCTCGGACTCAGTGATCTGGGTTCATCCTCCTTCAATCCTCGAAGTCCTTTGCTCAGTCCGCCTTTTCTCCACCTTGAGGCTTGGGACTGTTGCTAATTTTATTGGAAGAGTGACTGCTCCTTTGGACTTCCTTATTGTACCTCCGAGGCTCTTACATGTGTGACTGCAAAAGGAGTTCACAACATGAAGTGAGAGTAGAAGACCAATTAAATAATGAAAGAAAGCTGAAAATTTTCAGGGATCTCTTCAAGTCGCTAGGGTGCTAAATCAAGTGGCAATTTGCATTCAGTATCTAAGGTTTTCACCCTCAAAACAACACAAATTATAAACTTTGTCTCACCAAGACATGAACGCAAATTTCAAACCGTGTGAGGAAACTTCACCAAACTTCGCATATATGTTTGCCTAGGTCCCTGACTTGTATTTTAACTTTTTTTTCTGACAAAACGCATAATACTTGCGTTTCATTTCAGTTTCACTGAAAGGTGGAGTTTTTTTTGTTACAAACCTCCTAAGGGGCACACGAATAGAAAACAAATGACAGCTTTAGTGCACATCCCAGGTCTGTGGCAGGACAGGCCAAAGTCTATCAGTGACGAGAGACAAAAGAGATAATAAAATAAAGTAAACCGAACTAATATCTAGTACTAGCTTCTACACACTTCTACTATATTCTAGGTAATATGTTCCTCTAGTTACATGTGTTGTAGTGGTTAGTATTCTAGTATAAGTTGTAACTAGAATATTTGTTGTTCTTTCCCTAGCTTATGTAGTGTTCTCTAGAACACTCTAGTTGTAAGTAGAGCTAAGTCGTGGAAGGCTCATGTAGCCTATAAATAGAGGTCCAACCTCTACCTATGTAATTGGACTATGTACCCCCTACCGATCAAATAAATGGAACCTTGTGTTCTGTCTTAGATCTTGGACTAGATCTTTTGTGTTGAGAGTTTTGGATTGAACTCTTGACAGCCCTGGCCCTAGAGCGATATCTAGCTTACGCCTCTAGAGCGATATCTAGCGCAACACGTTGAAGCAGTTCCTTCAACAATTGTGTTGTCCACGTTGTAGCAACATGGTGGAGTTGTTCCTCCACAACATTGTGCTGCTTCAGGTGGTATTAGAGCCTTGCCGATCCGATCCAGTTGTTGGTCTCCTCATTGAGAGCCGCACCAAGCAATGGAGGAATTGGGGAAAAAAGTGGATGTTGTAGATCAACAAATCCAAGCGCTGCGTGAAGATCTTAACCGCAGATTTGATTAGCTAGTTGAGATGGTGAAGAAAGGGTGTTCCTCCTGTTGCCAATGAAGAATCATCAAAGGAGGCAGATGATAGGCGTCGAAGAATGGGAGGTCGTCTTGAAGCAAAAACACCTCATTCACGTGTTGTTCAGCGTACTTCAAGGAGGCCAATGTATGCTGAAGGTGACGAATATGACGAGAGCCTTGAAGAACCTGATCTCTATATATATCCGAGAGTACACAACTCCACATATGCGAGGGATACATACAAGGATACATACAAGGTGAAAGCTGAGATCCCTACTTTCAATGGAAATGTTGATATTGAAGGGTGCCTTGATTGGTTGTATGAGGTGGAGACTTTCTTTGAGGTCATGAATATTCCAGAAGACCGTAGAGTCTCTTTGGTCGCATACAAGCTGAAAGGAGCTGGTGCATGGTGGCATTGCTGGCATTGCCTTCAAGAAGACCACAAACTAAGAGGAAAACCTCATGTGCGATCTTGGCGGCAAATGAGGAACCTTTTGAAAGGGAGGTTTTTGCCTGCAGATTATGATCAGATCCTATTCATTCAGTTTCAGAATTGTGCCCAAGGTAGTAGGACTTTTTCAGAATATATAGAAGAGTTTCTAAGGCTACAAGTGAGGTGCAACCTTGCTGAAACCGAAGATCAACAAGTTGCAAGGTATGTCAATGGTCTCAATGATGCTATCCAAGACCGTTTGATGATGCAACAAATTTGGTTCGTTGAACAAGCACAAGCTCTAGCCTTAAAGGCACCCTTAAAGGTTGAAAGGTTGGTGTGGACAAGAAGGGAAAGTAGACTCCATACCCTCATACAGAAGGCTCATCTAGGAATTACTCCCATGGAGTTGAAGAAAAGGAAGTCCAACCTAAGGCAAAACAACCTGTCCCAAAGCAAGCTGGAAGCAAGAGTAGGGCAGAGCCAGTGATGAAATGCTACAAATGCGGTGAAGAGGGTCACGTATCTAGCAACTGCCCATTGAGGAAATTTGTCAACACAACAATCCATGATGGCAAAGACGACGAAAAATATGAATCTGAAGATGTAGAAGGACAAGATGTTTGTGAAGAGGAGGAGAAGAGGTGATATGCATGATTCAGCCCCTCGTGTGCTCAACACCACGGCCCGACAACACACAACGGTAGAAAATATTTGAAAGCAAATGCTCGGTGAAAGGCAAGGTATGCAAAATAGTGATTGATAGTTGCAGCTGTGAAAATCTTATCTCTCAGAATTTGGTGAACCATTTAAAGCTTGAGACACATGATTATCCAAACCCCTACACTATTGGATGGATTAAGAAAGGAGTGGATATGAGGGTCACCAAACAATGCAACCTGCTACTCTCTTTGGGCAAGTACTATCGCTCAAGTGTGTTATGCGATGTTGTTAATATGGATGCCAACCATGTTCTTCTTGGGAGACCTTGGCAATTTGATGTGGATACAACACACAAAGGGAAGGAAATTCTTACTCTTTCACTTGGAACAAGCAAAAGATAAATTCTTACTCTTTCACTTGGAACAAGCAAAAGATCATCATTCTACCAAACCAATCAAATCGTAATAGCTCCAAGGTGAAGGAGAAAGTGCCTACAAAAGGAGGCTAAAATCATTCCAAGTTGGTGATAAGGTGATGGTATACCTCCGGAAAAAAAGACCGCCCTTAGACATTAAACAAAAACTTAGACGGCGGAAATATGGACCATTCTCTATTCTAAGGAAGATAAATGATAATGCTTATGCGAATAGATCTTCCAACTGAGATGGGAATCTCCAACACATTTAATATGGCAGACTTGGGTCTTTTTCATCCAGAACAAGCACTCTATGAAGATAACTCGAGGTCGAGTTCTAAACAACCAGGGGAGGATGATGAGGGACAAAAGAGAAAATAAAATAAAGTAAACCGAACTAATATCTAGTACTAGCTTCTACACACTTCTACTATATTCTAGATATTCTAGGTAATATGGTCCTCTAGTTACATGTTGTAGTGGGTTCCATAGTATTCTAGTATAAGTTGCAATTAGAATATTTGTAGTTCTTTCCCTAGAATATGTAGTGTTCTCTAGAACACTCTAGTTGTAAGTAGAGCTAAGTAGTGAAGGCTCATGCAGCCTATAAATAGAGGTCCAACCTCTACCTATGTAATCGGACTATGTACTTCCTACCTATCAAATAAATGGAACTTTGTGTTCTGTCTTAGATCTTGGACTAGATCTTTTGTGTTGAGAGTTTTGGATTGAACTCTTGATAGCCCCGCCCCTAGAGCGATATCTAGCTTACGCCCCTAGAGCGATATCTAGCGCATCACGTTGAAGCGGTTCCTTCAACAATTGTGCTGTCCATGTTGTAGCAACACGGTGGAGTTGTTTCTCCACAACATTGTGCTGCTTCAATCAGCCCTTGCCTTGGCCAAGAGAGCTGCTTTGTCCTTGATGCGTGCAATGAGATTGCGGATTGAAGGTTGGGCGCCCTCTAAGACGCAGTCATTGCAGTGCTTCCAAATTATCCAAGGAGTGAGTAGGGGTTGCGAACGCGAGACATTTGTGCATGAGTTTTGGCGTGCGCTGCCTCGCGGCGAGCCACCCGTACAGCAAAGATGTGGTGTGCACAGGTCATACACAGCCAGGAAAGCACTTCGTACCAGACCTTTTTGGAGAAGGGGCAGCTGAGGAGCAAGGGATGCATCGTCTCAAGGCTTTGTCCAGAGGAGTGTCACACTGGCCCCCTTGCCGGTGTGATTGCCGACGTGAGGTCCTCCATTTCGCCTGACTTGGAGGAGGAGAAGAAGAAGAGAGAGAGAGAGGGGTAGCGAGTAGAGATTTGCCTTCTGTTCCAAAGTTCAGACTTGATCGATGCCATCTCCGAATGCCGCTGCTTCTCTTGTAGTCCCAACCGACGCTGCCAGCCCATGACCACGAGGCCCATGGTCCCTGACATCCAGGCCCATCTCTTCTATGGCACCGGGTGTGACAATACCATCCCCAAGAAACATTGCTTGTCCCCAAGAAATGGCATGAGCTGGTGGTGGCAGATGATAGCTCCAACTATTGCAACATGATCCTTGTCTCAAGCAAGTCCGACCAGTAGCCTCCATTGCTCTTATCATCATCATGTTGAAGGCTGCATCAAGAACCCATGGGACACCAGGATCGCATTGCTTGTATTGAAGATGGTTTGTCGGACGAATCGATGAACAGAAAGTCTGGCCTCTGTATATCATGTAAAAAATGACAAGCAATTTCCCAAGATCCTGTAAAGCCCCGCCATCGTATGTGATCCTAGTTTCCAGTCCCATTGTGAAATAGTAATGGGGGGCCTGCAGCTGCCACACTTGCAAACTGTACTGACTCAAGCACAATGTTATACTCATTTGTAGTGGTTTGCCTAAAACATTGAGGCACCTTGAGCCCCACGTCTCGAAGACAGCTGTCCCCTGCTGAACTGGACACCTGGCTAGGCACCCTTGTGGCATGACGGATGATATACTCCACGTCAAAGTTGCTGCTGGGGATTTCGCCACCATCTGCTGCCCAATCCCAACCTCGCTCTTCATCAAAGATAACGTCACGAGCGATGCGGACACGCCTTGTGGCTGGGTCTAGCAGTCTGTATGCCTTTACTCCATCCTCATAGCCAATGAAGACAGCGGGAGAGCTGCGGTCATCGAGCTTGCGTAGGTTCCCCTGTTCCTTGACATATGCCAAGCACCCAAAGGTGCGAAGGTAGTGGACAGCCGGCTTGCGGCCATGCCACGCCTCGTAAGGCGTCTTTCCTGTGAGGGCTTTGGTGGGAGCTCGGTTTAGGAGGAAGACAGCAGTGCTGACCGCCTCCCCCCAAAATTCAGCTGGCATACTCCTCTGTTTCAGCAAAGAACGTGCCATTGCCACCACTGTTTGGTTCCGCCTCTCGACGACGCCATTCTGCTGTGGGGCATATGGCGCGGAGAAGTGGCGCTCGATTCCGTTATCAGCACAGTAGGCTGCAAAATCAGTTGAGGTGAACTCACCGCCGTTGTCCGTGCGGAACACACGTAGTTTGCGTCCGCTTTGAGCTTCCGCTGCTGCCTGAACTCTTTTGATGGCATCTGCTGCATCATTCTTGGCTGCCAGGAGCATCACCCACATGTAGCGAGTGGCGTCATCCACCAACAGCAAGAAGTAGCGCCGGCCTCCAGGTGTCGCCGGCGAAATGGGACCGCAGAGGTCGCCGTGGACAAGCTCAAGTGGCTCCTGTGCTCGATACCTTGCTTGCCGAGGGAACGGGCTGCGGCGATGCTTCGTGATGACGCATGTGTCGCAGAATTGCTCCACGTGTTCCAGCCGTGGCAGCCCACGTGCCATGGCGAGGCGTCCCATCTTCTCCAAAGCATCAAAGTTGAGATGCCCAAATCGCTCATGCCAGCGCCAAGCAATATCATCGCGGCGGGCAGAGAGACAAATTGGCCGCTCAATCTCAAGATGGAGGAGATAGAGGCGATTCCGGCTGCGTGTGACCCGAACAAGGAGTCGTCCTTGCTGATCCCATATGCGAAGCACACCTCTCCTGATCAGCACACATGCGTCGCTCTCGTCAAGTTGACCAATGCTGATGATCGAGTTCTTGAGGCGTGGGATGTAGTAGACGCCGCTGAGAGCCTTGTGTTCACCATTTCTGCCTGCAAAGGTGATGGTGCCCATGCCCTTGATTTCCACGACTGAGCCGTCGCCAAATTTGACAGTGCCGGTGATTGTACGGTCAATTTCAGCAAAGGCGTCCCATGGCCCGTCATGTGATTTGTAGCCCCAGTGTCGAGGTACCAGCCCTCGATTCGCTCGTCGTTGCTGCTCGTCCCAAGGTAAGCTTTTGCCTTCGGCTCGTCGATGTGAAGAGGAACATGCTCTGGAGCTGTGATGGTGCTATCTTGCACCACAATGGCCGGGGCTGGAGCAATCTCTGCACCACCATGGCAGCAGCTGGAGCTTCACTTTTCTCCACCGGCATGGCTGGAGCTGGAGTAGTGCTTTGCTGCACCACCATGGCAGGGGCAGGAGTGGTGCAGACCTGCGCCATGAGGAGTGCAGGCTCCTCATCATCTTCCTCTGGGCTGCCTGCAGTCCTTGGCCCAATGGCCGCGACGGCCGCAGTTGCGGCATGTGTCATCTCGCGGGCCGTCCCTAACCGCTGCACGATCGTCGTTGCCTTCTCCACCCTTCTTACGTGGTGGCCGTCGTCGTCGCTGTCCGCTCCCGCGTGCAGGCCTGGAGGAGCTGCCTCCTTGGCGCCCCTTCATCCTCTCTAGCCATTGCTCCTCGGTGAGTAGGAGCTTGCCCTGCTCACGCGCCGGCTCAGGCGACTCGAGACGATCCTCAGCTGCCTTCAGCCGACCGGTGACTTTCCAATGACATATCAGAAGTGTCAAGGAGGGTCTCGATCGCAAGGGCTATCTGCGACAGCCTTGGCGGCACAACCCGCAAAAACTTCTCGACGACTTGAGTTTCGTCGATAGGTGCTCCGAGCGTGGCGAGGCTTGTGACGAGGTTCGTAAGGCGTAGCGCGAAATCATCAACAGACTCTCCGTCGCGGAATGAGATCATCTCAAACTCCTTCTTTAGTTGCTGCACCTTGCCCTTCCGCACGCGATCTGAACCGACGCGCATGGCTCGAATCGCCTCCCACGCCTCCTTCGCTGTCCGCTTGACGGCTAGTCCAGCCATCATTTCTGGTGGCACCGCTTGCAAGATGGCCTCCAGCGCCATTCGATCTTCCTGGTAGTCGTCGGCACCGAGCTCAATTGCATCCCAAATGCCCCGAGCCTGCAGCTTCACCTTCATGAGTAGGCTCCATTCGGTGTAGTTCGTCCGCGTCAGCATCGGGTAACTGCCACCGCCGACATCCTTCACAACTCGCTCGACCACAACCTCGCGCCTTCCTGCATCACGGTGGCGCGGTCGTCTCGGTGGTGGTGAAGGGGAACGGCGCTGCGGCTGGCGAGGCAGATTGCCAGCAACACCTCGAACTGGAGCCGACATCTCTCAGGATCCTAACTTCACCAAGGCTCTGATACCAATTGTTAGCTTTGCTAGCTAGTTCACAGGTAGTGTAGTGTGTGGGAAGTGGTCTGGTTTTGTGATGCTGCCAAAAGCTTCATGCAGCTTGTATTGCATAGTGCTATTTATAGGATACAAGCTAGGTACAACATGTAGATTTCTAAAGCCTTCTAGAGCTTTCTACTGCTATCCTTTTATAGCTATCTACTACTAGAGTTCTCCAGAGTGTTCTATTGGCTAAGACTTACATATGAAATGTACTCCTAGAACATACCAGCACCTACAGTACTACTAGAAGGTACTAGCTAACTCCTGAGCAAGGATTACTCTAACAGTCTCTCCATGGGATGATTCTATTGGCTTAGTCTAACCAGCTAAGGGGGTTCAATTTGGTTTGTATCTAGGTTGTGTGAGTGTGTTTTTGTGTTGGAGTTCATTTCCCCTCTTTTCCCATCCCCTCATCCACCAATTTTGGGCCAATTCGTGAATTGGGACAACATCTAGAGGCTCAAGCCTCATCACCACCCACCTAGGGTTTCTTGTTGAGCAAAACACTAATGGATGGTGGTAGCAGCATGAACATCCTATATGAGGAAACCTTCAAATGAATGAGGATGCCACGTTCCATGCTCCACCCCACCACGACCGTTTTCTACGGCATCGTGCCGGGGCGAAAAGCTTCTCGCATTGATCAAGTCAACCTGGAGGTAGCCTTTGGCATAGAGGCCAAGGAAATGGTGTGTTTTAAAGATGTCGACTTATAGAGCCCATACCATTGTATATTCAGACGCCTTTGCTAGATTTATGGCACGCCCTGCTGCACATACAACAAAATCAAGACCGTGGGGCCAAAAGGACCTATCGTCGTCACAAGAGATGTCGACAAGGCCATCGAGTGCATGAACGGATGCGCTAAAGAAGCTGACATAGTTGATAGTAAACCAGACGATGACACTCTCATTGTGGCCAACTCGTGACTCGGACTCGGGTGCCACATTCAAGTCTGCTCAAGACACCAATAATATTGACTTAGTTGAGGGAGACTCCAGCAAACAAGCCGTCATTGGGGCCATTATGGACCCCACATATGAAAGCGCGTTCCTCGAGTTCCTCCGTGAGAATTGCGACATGTTTGCATGGAAACCTTTAGACATGTCGAACTCGCTGAGCACCACCTAAGTGTCGAAAAAGACGCGAAACCGGTCAAGCAACCGCTTCAGCGCTTGAATGAGGAAAGACGCGAAGCAATTGCTGAAGTTCATGTTAACATTGATGTGTTATAAAACTTTATGAGATGTCAGCACCTGAGCAACACAACCTATACCACTCCACAAATGAGCCTTAGCATGGCAAATATAAACATCACCAACATGGGGTACAAATACCACTGTATGGTCTCAATCCTTATGCAATATAAAGTTCATCTAAGTTCATGTTAACATTGATGGGTTATAAAACTTTATGAGATGTCAGCACCTGAGCAACACAATTTATGAGGATGCACATGAAAGTGTGCCCTTGTTTATGTATTTAACATTTTTTATGTACTCCTTGATGGCATATATCGTCATGTTGAGAATCATACTATTCGTTGTACTCTTGTAACATAAAGGTTGATTCCAGGTGATGGGTATTTTGAACTTGGCTGATGAGATGGGTCTAAGTTGTATAAAAGCTTATAAGCTTGATGCTCTCAAATCTGTACGGAAGATGAATGAGGCAAGAAATCTTGGTGTGGCAGATAACTGCTCTGAATCTATTGTGACAATGGAGGAGAACTCTGTCCCTTGCCATACTACAACCGTTGCCAGGGTTACTAATGCAGGTGAAGACAGCTTAACTACAACAGTTTTGCAGACTGGTAAGCAGCATTTGTACCAATGTTTTCTTAAGTTTCTTCCCCCACATTAGCTCTATAGCTGTGTGCATCATGTTCCTGGGATCCTTTTTGTTCACTGGATGGAATCGGATGGATTTTTCAGAGCTCAGCGTCACATGGATGTTTTAGAGCTCCAGTACTGCTAGTTTAGAGAGGACTATGTCCGAGTTGTTTAGACACTAACCTAAATTCTGGAATTACACAATTTATTTATAGATGACCCAAAACCGGATGCTGGAAGGTATGTTAGTAATGCAGACCTCAGGAAGAATTTAAGGCGTATGAGGAATGGAACAGGAAGAAGTAACATCTCTGGAGGTAGAGTTGAAGACTCAAAAGGATTTTTTCCAAGCAGCTTTGATCGTGTCCTCCTTGATGCTCCATGTTCTGCACTTGGGTTGAGACCTCGGCTCTTTGCTGGTGAGGTAAGATACTACTATATCTAAATTGCCTACATGGTTGATCGTCAGATTACAGTATGCATTCTTATTATTGTATGTTGCTATTGTTTTGCCTCTGAAAGAGCAACAAAAGGAGTAATCATAATTCGTAGCTACTGATCCTACTATCTTTTATACATTAGAAAACTCAGATCTTTCATGTTTGACATGACATCTGGTTACGCTCCAAGTTAATCATCATACATTAGCTATATATATGGACTATGGACAGCGAAACAGAAGGTGGTGGGCATGATGTTATGGTATTGCATCTAAGATTACTGGCGTGGAAATACTTTTGGGAAGTGGATAACAACCAAACTTTATTTCGTTGCGAGGCCAGGGAAAAGAGCCAAGGATGGAGGGAGGGAATTTTCTCAAAAATATGATACTTAGTTTTTTCACCTTGATGGCCAATTGATATGCATTCTGTATTAAAGACTAAATAGGATATGCGTGGATCTGGTAGCATTCTCAAGAACTATAATGATCAAATTTTTGATGATGCTAAAATTACAGATTTTTAACATGTTCATTGGCAATTACCTTTTGAACTGTTGATTCAGAAGTTCAGATCATCAGTGTCTTGTGTATTTCTTTTGTGATTGTAGAGTATTGCTGCTCTGCTTCATCTGGATGGCTAATTTTACTTCAAGTTGTTGATATTTCATGCATTGCATTATTACAGGAAACATTGGAATCCCTGAGAAAGAATGCAACATATCAAAGGAGAATGTTTGATCAAGCTGTCAAGCTAGTTCGCCCTGGTGGGGTAATTGTTTATTCCACGTGAGTCTATTCAAACATTTTGTATTGTTACTGGGGTAGAGGTTCAAAAACTGTGCTACACAGTTCTCTTAGCTGGTCTGGTAAATAGTATATTAAATGATTTTTTTCTTACTCGACATAGTCACATAGTTAATAGATAGTGAGCACCTAGTGTAATTCACTGCGATAATCTGAATATCTAGGTAGTATCTATCTTATGGATATGTAGTATGAAGTATATAAGACTATTTTGATAGTATAGATACAACCTTTTCAGGTAGTACGTGCAATTTTTCCACATACCCCCTCTTTTATGTATAAATATGAAGTTATTCCGAATATATAGTGCAAACTATGAGCCCACTTGCATTTTTTCATGTAACTTGTTTTTAAGTATCTTACATAAAGTATATGATTGTGCTCCCATAAAGTATCATACATATTTCCGTATGGTAGTATATGAGACATGGGTGTAACTACACCCAGGAGTAGGAAGTATTTAATCGACAAATGCATAGGCGCTCCCGTGTGCTCCCTCTCCTAACAACGCAGTTAACACCTGTCCTGGGACCACCATTTTTCAGACGTATAATGTCTAGTATCGATTTTAGGCATGTTTTCGTCGGTCACGTATTCCCATGGATAGGAATACCATGGGCCACAGGCGCCGAGCCTCCTCGAGTAACAATGTGCGCGGAATCCGGTAGTGCAGTCCAAGATGGGGTAGGAGGCGGCGGTTGGATGCTGGAGTTGGTGGCAAAGGAGGTCTCCGGCTCTTGGTATTAGGTTGGTATTAGGTGGGTGGGAGACAATGGCCATGGGAAGGTGCAGGTGAGCCTGAGTGCGGGATGCGGCTGTCGTGTCGTAGTTTCCGACACCGCGGAATAGAGCTCCCCTTTTTAGTTCGGCGTGGGCGTAGAGCACGGGGTGCTCGATCGACAACCGAGACGAAGGACATAATCACATAGAGACACATGTTTTTTTACCTAGGTTCATGCCGCATCATGCGACACCCTACGTCCTGCAACTATGTTGTATATGGTGAATCTCAACTGATACATGGTTTGTTCTCAGGGAAGGAGTAGCTGGTTCCTTCCCTCGTAAGCCTTGTTCTTTTTTCCTCCCCCTCCCTTTCCACAATCATCCTGGCTCGTGGAACTGGCTTAGCCCTGTGCCTCAATGGTAATGGATGCCACCAGGGCCGGGCATGATTGGGAAATTGTCCGCTCCTGGGTAGATGAGGCCTAGGCCCTGGCTTGGAGAGCCTTCACGACCTGCTTGTCAGAAGGGTGTGCCCGGTGTGCTCTCCGGGCACAGCTTGAGGCCCCAGTCCCCGCGGACGAACAACCGAGTTTGGCCGAGAAGACGACTGAGTTGGACGAGGCCTTTTGGGTTTCCGTGACTCGGGAGCTCAAATCCATGGCCCGAGCTGAGGTACTGAGGCAGCAGCTTGGCACCCTTCGCAAGGGCTTCACCTAGGGGACCAGCTGTCGAAGGCCGAGTAGGAGGCCGAGCGTGCATTATCGGCGCTCCTTTCCAAGAGGGAGGCGCGCGACGCGCAACTGTTGCCGTTCCTCCTAGTGGATGGCCAGCTGGCTTCTCTTCAACTGCGCCCCATGGACCTCTCTGATCCCCATGAAGACGTCTGCTCCAGTTTTCTCTCCGCCTTGCTGAAGCGGCTTGAAGGCCTTCGTTGTTCAGTCGATGCGCTACTGTAGGAGCAAGCCAGGGATGTGGCTGCGGGGGTGGCCTGAGTTCTGTTGTCCAGGCTGCACCACCACATCCAGGACTTCAATGACAACGTGATCTTCAAACCCCTAGCTCCCGGCAGGGACCTCATTGCTTCCTGAGAAGCAGTTGAATCCGCAGTTACCCGAGTGGTGGGGCAACTGCAACTCGAGACGGTTGATTGAGGACATCTCGCCTCCATTTGCTATCGCTGTCGAGTATAAAGGAGCAAAGCACATGGCTTTGTAGACACTGCATTTGTATCTTTCCGCTTTCATTGTTCTATTCGCCAAATAAACTATCGTACTTCACGATTTTTGGTTTCCCTGTTTTACTTTGTGTATATATTGCCCCACGTCTTTCCAAGGTGTTGGTCAGCACTCGTGGAACAATCGTAGGACTATGGACCGGGCCGCCCCAATGCTTAGGACCCTGTGTCTGGACCCAAGCAAACACTCATGGGGACGCTCCCTCGCTTTGGCGCCCTTTGTACTGCTAGGCATACACTCAGTCATTCGGGGAAACGAGAAGTGGAATATAGCGAAACAATGAAAGAGCAGTAGAGACTAGTTCTTCTGTGAACACTTATCTTCTTAAACTTAGGAAGCTGTTGCATCTGGGCTACAAGAAGGTAATGCTCCTCCTCAGGACCTTGGGCTTTACTTGATCCGAGTTCCTGGACTTAGTTGCTTGAGATGGCAGTTTCGTTCGTGGGGTCGCCCATTTGACCTAACATTCCTGGGTGGTTGACCTTCCCAAAGCCCTGAAGTGGCCAACGAGAGGCCGCTTCGGCTATGGGTCCTGAGGTCAATCGTCCCTCATGTTTCCTCAAACGTGTACCTCCGTGCAACCAAAACCGCCCTAGGCCTGAGACATGTCCTTACGAAACTTGAGGCGAGGTGGCCCTCCGCCCCGCTTCTCCGAGATGGGAGAGGGACTCGGGTAGCGACTCTTCCCGGCCTTGGGGAACTCCGGGAACGACCCTTTAGGCGGGGCTCTAGTCACATACCCTAGAGTTCCTCACCCCTTGCGAATGCCAACTCGTCTTCTCCGATCTGAGCGCAAGGGTCGGCCAACTCGAGCAATTCCAACATCGTCTCGATACGCCTGGCTCTCGTCTCCCTCCGGAGGAGCGCATTATGCGCTTCCCGTCAAAGGGCTGCGATGACGAGAGCCGTAGGCGCCTCGTGGATGGTGTGGAGGATACAACTGAAACGACGTAGAAACTCTCGAAGGCGCTTGCTCGGTCGGCGGTGTAGCTCGAGGAGGTCACCGATTCGGCTCGGCCGGCTCCGCCCTTAAGGCAACAATATTCCCCAGCGGGGTCTCCACAGAGCATTGTAGATAGGGCGCCCTTGAAGGACGACAGTTTGCACCACCGCCGAGGGTCTGACGGCGGCCTCCGCCGAGCCCCCGAGTGGGTCGCGAGAAAGAGGATGCCATGGCTTGGAGATTTTCGCTGAGCCCCCGAGAGGGCAGCCTTCCCGCTCCGAGGTGGCGACAATTCCTCCGAACCGACGGTGTCAAGACATTGCTGTTGTTGACGAAGAGGCCCGATGGCACCCGCCTTGATTGCGCCCCTTGCCTGGCGCGCTAGATGTCATGGTTTCCGACACCGGGGAATAGAGCTCCCTTTTTAGTTCGGTGGGAGTCGCGGAGCACGGCGAGCTCAATCGACGAAGGACACAATCACACAAAGAGACAAGTTTTTTCCCAGGTTCAGGCCACATCGTGGAAAACCTATGTCCTGCAATTATGCTGTTATATGGTGGATGTCAACTGATACAGGGTTTGTTAGTAGCTGGTTCCTTCCCTTGTACGCCTTGTTCTTTTTTATACCCCCTCCGCATGCACAACCTGGCCCTCCTTTTATAATATCAGGATCCACACGGCGAGGCGAGCATGGGCTCGACGTGGCGGCGTGGATCTTCAGCCCGACGAGATGCGATGCAGCGTCAGGCGCGCAGGAGGCCGAGTCTTGTCCACCGGTCAAGTTCCTGCTAGGCATTGACGGCCCGTCGGGACTAGCCTTCTGCGGACGCTGTCGCAGGTGTACGAAGAAGCTCCTGACTAGGGCCCTGCCAAAAGTCCTTGAGTCTCTACAGTCGCGGCCTGCTCGTTGGATCTAGGGACCCTCGGTCCCTATGGAGACGCTAGTAGCCCCCGAGCGTTTTTATCTTTTGTGGAGCCGAGACTTTAATCATACCTTCATCATGTGGGTCTGCTTGAGCTCCGTCTTTTTGGCCCGCTAGGGGTCGCTTTCGCCTCGAACTCCACGAAAGGCGTGAGTAAACCTGAGAATGGTCGGGCAACTAAACCATATCTAAACCTAAACTAACCCATTGAAAATTTACGGCAACCCAACCAAACCCAAACTTGCACGATTTTTCATCCAACCTTAACTAAAACTAGTCTTTAACCGTGGGCTGAAACTGGGCAAGAACTGTTTGATCAAATGGTTTGGCATAATGAAGAAAGCGACCTCATCTACTCACCTCATCTACTCAGTGCAGCACGGTAGGCGAGGTACCTCCCGCAGCCGGACGTGCTGTTCGCGCAACCCGTACGTGCGTCCACTGCAAGGCATGAGGCGGCCGACGGCTTCGCTGCCGCCGCCACGGCGTCTTGTTAAATTTTAATTAGCACTTCAACACGAGCACCAGGTGTGCACGTACTGCCGCGCGTCCACGGCGAGGCATGCGGCTGCGGCCGCGCTGTCGGACTCTCTGTCGCTGATGGATTCGCTGCCGCCGCCACAGCCTCCTGTGACAAGGTACAACTGCGACGTGTGGGGTGTGATGTACCCGCGGACCATGGCCCCGGCGAAGCCGCCACGGTCGATGCCGTTGGAGTTCTCGGCAAGGCGGCCGGCTCGAGATAGGCGGCGTAGTTTTCCTTGGCCCCGGCGAAGCCGCCACAGTCGGTGCCGTCGGAGATCTCGGCAAGGCGGACAACGCGAGATAGGCGGCGTAGTTTTCATTGGCCCCGGCGAAGCCGCCACGGTCGATGCTGTCGGAGATCTCGGCAAGGTGGACGGTGCCGGGCAAAGGTCCTGGACATGGCCGAGGGGCTAGCGCGTGACGGCGGGAGTGCACAGGTCCTGCCCATAGTCGAGGAGGAAGTCCATGGCAAGCAAGGCTGCAGCTGCTCAAAACTTCCGGATGAGGAGAAGGGCCCGGCGAGCCATGGCGGCCGCTATCGCAAGGAAGATGCAATTGGCTTGGACTTGGTCGTTTTCTTGCTTACATGTAGGAACCAATCGAAGAACCGGTTCTTGACTGCAGTTCGTAACTGTTAGCGATCAAACCATTCAGGACCACACCCAGCCGTACCCAACCTTTTCTTCCGTAAAACCAAACTAGACCTAACTGCCAATAGTCTAGTTTAACCCAATCAAGCCCGGAACGAAAAACTGAACTGTTTAACCCAGTTTATCAAAAACCATTCTCTCGTTTAGGCGTGAGTGACCAGCATGTCTTGGATAGGTGCAGCTGTAATTGTCAGGTGTATGAATTCCCTAGGCCTGAGCCTGTAAGGAACCAGTGGCGGCAGCTCCTCCCACCATCCTTTCTTTATTCCTCTTACTGTTGTCCATCATTGTAAGATCCCTGCAGATTCCTAAGAGTATTCGAGCAAATCACAGGAGTAGAAACAGGAATTAGGGTTCCATTGCTCTCCTCCAAACCTCCCCCGAGCAAGTTCACATAAACACGGCACTGCCGTCCATCCGTCCGAATCCTAGCCAGGTCCTAACGAAGCAGAACGATATCCTTATAACGAGACAGCTATCCTATTACATGGGCTTATGGAGGCCCAACTGATAATCCTTGAATCGGGCCGGTAGCTTGGTCTGCCTCCTGGGCCTTGCCTCGCTTGCAACAGAGGTCGCCGTCCAGTCCTTGTCCAGGTCCTCGCTGGCAGGTGGCAGCGGGTCGTTGACATCCCCCCTTCCTTGAAGATCTGCTTGACCCCAAGTAGATGCTTGAGGAAACTTCTGTTGAAGCGACTCCAGGTCTTCCCACGTGGCCATGGATTCTGGTTTGCCACTCCATTGCACCAGGCCTTGCACGATCGTTCGTAGTCCTTGCTGACGAACTCATCGCCGAAAAACTTCTGTATGAACCTGCAAAATGTCATTAGCAGATGGAAGCTGAGGAAGAACTTGCTGTCCCGGGCCTAAACATGGCTGAGCACCTCTTGCTCAGCTTGACCTGCCACTTGTCACGTTGAAGAATGGCCAACACTTCTTGCACATGTCCCAAGTGTTCTTCATACAAGTGGCTGTAAATTAAGATATCGTCAAAGAAAACCAGAGCAAACTTTCGCAGCACAGGAGCTAAGGAAGCATTCATAGCAAATTGGAATGTAGCTGGAGCACCAGTGAGACCAAACGCCATGACCTTGAACTCATAATGTCCATTGTGAGTCTGGAATGCAGTTTTATACTCTTCCCCAGGTGCCAAGCGGATCGGGTGATAATCAACCCTTAAGTCCAGTTTCGAGAACCATTTGGATGCAGCTAATTCGTCGAGCAACTCTTCAATTACTGGAGGAGGATATTTTCCTTTAACTGTAGGGGCATTCAAATGTCGGTAATCAACTACCAATCTCCACGTATGGTCACTTTTCTTCACTAATATGACTGGGGATGCAAAGGCACTATTGCTGTGAGTAATGACACCCTGTTTCATCTGTTTCTCCAATTCAGATTTCAATGCTGGAGCAACTCTGTAAGGTCTCATAGATACTGGTCTAGCTCCAGGAATCAATGGAATTTATTGGTCATATTGCCTGCTGGGGGAAGGCCCGTGGGATTATCAAACACGGAAGAAAATTTGTCCAGTAATTCTTGTACTTCTGGTTTGTGCTGTTCTGCATCTTGTTCTTGAACATCTTGCACCACGTGTAACTCGATGAGTGCATGGGTAATATCATCCGCCCCTTCTCCATGCAATACTAGTAATTGTCCGTCTTGGAACAGTGCCAACCAATGTTGAGACCAATGGGTGAGCATTGGACTGTGCTTCGCTAACCAGTCATGTCCCACTATTCCATCATAGCTTTTGAGCGGTAACACCCTGAATGAGTCCACAAATTCATGACCACCTGCTGACCAACCGAGCGGTAACACACTTCTCCTCCAGCTACTTGCACCTTAAGTGTTCTGTCCATGCTCTGATCAATGAAACAAGCAGAGCTGCCAGAATCGACCCAGGAAAAGCATAGTGTGTCCTTGCACAGTAACTCTAAGTTGCAGGGCTTTCTGGGATAAGGTGTTGTGATTCAGTGTCTGATTCATCTTCCGGCCCTTCATCAGCTGTCTGCATACAGTTCAGCATTTCTTGTACAATGTGTAGTTGAACAGCTCCTTTACACACATGTTCGTTACCCCATTTTCCCCCACAGACGAAACACAGTCCCTTGGCCCTGCGGTAAGCCTTTAGATTGCTCCATCTGTCATCAGAACTACCTCTGGTTGCTTCAAGTTGTTTCTTCTCTACTGACTTTGATACCCATTTCGCTGGCGGTGGTGGAGGAAGCTGCGGTGGTGGAGGAAGCGGGTAAGTATGCGGTAGAGTTCTGCCAGTGCCTTGACGAGGAGGAGCAGTGGCCGCAAACTCCTAATTCCTCATACAGGAGTGCCAAGGTAAAAGCCGTGTCAAGATCTTCAGGTTGCTGTATAGCTACTAGAACCCTGACGGCTGGCTTCAGTCCATCCAACCGTGTCATATTCCGAATTGATCCAGGGTGTGGCTCATAGCTGATCCACTAAATCTGAGAATCGCTGAACATAATCTTCTATGGGAGCAGTCTGAGAAATGTGGTAGAACCTGCGGAGCAGAATTGTGTGCTGATTGCGCATGAATCAAGCCATCACGCCGCGCACCAGTTTGTCCCATCCGGCCCGAGGAGACTTCGTTAGGAACGATTCAAGCCACGTAGCTGCAGCACCGGTGAACTGAGACGATCCATAGGAGACCCAGAGAGACTGGGGTGTGCTCTACCTCTTGAAATACTCTTCACAGCGACGCTGCCAGAGTTTAGGATTGGCTCCATCGAACTGGGGCAACTCAATTCGAGGCGCATATGCGTTGGCGTCAGTAATTGAGGAAGTTTCTCCATGGTAGTACACAGAATCGGAAAAATATGGGAACGAATTGTTACCTCCTACCGGAGGAGGCGCTGGGGCCATCCCCCGGTGGTTAGTTGCGACGCAGTGCCCATGAGGGCCGGCAACACCAACTACCGGCGTCCGCGGAACGGACCCGGGGGCTCCCTCCACAGGGGTTGGTCGAGGAGCCTGGAGGGCGCGGCCAACGGTAGCGGCCAGCTGCGAGATCTCAGTGCTGAGGCCTCCCTTGATGATGGCCAGGTCGGCGCCTAGAGCCTCTTGCACTGCCGCGAGCTCGACGCCCATGGAAGCTTGTACAGTGGTGATGGAGGCGTTAACGCTCGTGAACTACTTGGTGGTGTCTTCGACGAAGGCCCTGACGGCGTTGAGGGATTCCTTCTTGTAGTCGAGGAAGCGGTTCTCGTAGGCCTCCCGAGTCTCCGCCGTGAGGATCTCGTAGATCGCCCCCCGGGCCTCCGGCGAGAGATTCTCCATAGCTTCCGCTCGGTGTCTGCCGGCGAAGCGGGTGTGGTGGTGGTGTTTGGGAATTTCTAGGACGGTGGATCTAGGATCTCTGATACCAGATGTAAGATCACTGCGGATTCCTAAGAGTATTCGAGCATATCACAGGAGTAGAGACAGGAATTAGGGTTCCATTGCTCTCCTCCCAACCTTAGTGCTGCCCGTGTGCGACGCAAGAGGCGTTGTTGGTGGAGTGGAGCCAGAGTGGGTCCAGGGTTCATGGGAAGGGAGCCATGGGACCTCTTCTGATACCAATCCCCTCATCCCGTAGTCTTCCGTGGTGGCTGGTTCCTTCGGGGAGCAGGATGCTTACCTCCCGTGGAGACTCCTTGCCTCGGGAGAGGTCGAGCCTGGGAAATTGTCCTAGGCCCTGGCTCGCAGAGCCCTCACGACCTGCGAGTCGGAAGGGAGTGCTCTCCGGTGACAGCTTGAGGCCCGCCAAAGGCCCCAGTCCCTGGGGACGAACAACCCAGTTTGGCCGAGAAGACGACTGAGTTGGAGGAGGCCTTGAGGGTTTCCGCGACTCTAGGAGCTGGAATCCGTGGGCCGAGCTGAAGTCCCGAGGCATCAGCTTGACACCCTTCGCTAAGGGCTCCCCATCTTGGAGGAGAGGGCCCTTCACCTAGGGGACCAGCAGTTGAAGGCCAAGTAGGAGGATGATTGCGCGTTGCCGGCGCTCCTTTCCTAGAGGGAGGCGCGCGACGCGCAACTGTCTCTGTTCCTCCTGGTGGCCTCCTAGGTGAATGGCCAGCTGGCTTCTCTTCAACTGCGTCCCATGGATGACCCCTCTGATCCCCATGAAGACGGCTGCTCCAATTTTCTCTCTGCCTTGCTAAAGCGGATTTAGGGCCTTCGTTTATCTGTCGACGCGCTGCTATAGGAGGAAGCCAGTGATGTGGCTGCGGTGGTGGCCTGAGTTTTGAGTGGATCATCTTTTACTTCTGTGGGGGCAACGGTGGTGGCCTGAGTTTTGAGTGGATCATCTTTTACTTCTGTGGGGGCAACGAGAGGTGTATGGTTCAGGTAGGCATACCGGTATTGACTTGTATTGTAATTTCCGAGCCATTTAATTTTCCTTACTTAGGTCCGTCTCAAAGCCATTGTGGGAGTTAATGGATGTGGTGTCCATGAGCCAAAAGTCCGAGTTAGAAACACTATTCAACACCCACGCTGCATAAAAGTTATTTTGCACGCAGCATATTTTTGTATTGTTACAATCATAAAATATGTTTATGTTACGCTCGTATTGATTGACAACAAAAAAATCGACATAAAAACGCACTATATGAGTCATTATATTGTAAAAAACACCAAAATATGTATTTCACGTTGTATTTTTGTAAGTATGTAAACAATAAAATGTGCCCTATCTATTTTCTTTATGTTCTACTCGACTTCTAAGGTAAGAAATTTTTTTGCATGACTTAAAAATCATTCACGGTAGTATGTTCCTACCATACAGACGTATATACCAACTTTATCAGTTTGAGTATGTTCCTACATTATATCTAAGATACTTCAAACCAAGTTTGGTGTGAAAGAAATGTGGTAGTATATACACTACTATGTAGGTATTATGTAAATTTTTAAGTATACTTACTTTTACGTATAAATATGTATGTATTTTAGATATATAGTGCAAACTACGCGTTCATATTTTTTTCACCAAACTTGGTTTGAAATATCTTAGATATAGGAACATACTCAAACCGATAAAGTATCGTATATACTTCCATATGGTAATATATTAGACATGGGAGGGGTAGGAAGTATTTATCCTATAACACGGAGCGGATTTTATGAACTTTGCAGCTAGTGATCTATCAGAGTTTTATTGTCATACATACAATATTTTATTGGCAGCGATTGAAATGACCAACTTTGTTCCATATACATGTATTGCTATTTGATGAAAGACCTTGATATTTGATTGTAGTTGCTCCATAGATGGCAGAACTTGCATAATTATTCTATCTACAATCTGGATGTCATTTATGCCGATATACCGTGTAGATGATATACAATTTAAATGTTACCGCCTATACCTTGGTTCTTTTCACTTTTCCAGGTGTACTATTAACCCAGGAGAAAACGAGGGTTTGGTCAGATATGCTTTGGATACATACAAATTCCTGTCACTAGGATCACAGGTAAATTCATTGATTTGCATATTGTGGTGTCTTTGCAGGGAGTGGATTAATCTATGGGAAGATTCTGTTTATGGCACTACATGTGCACGTAGTTTGCTCTTTTTGAAAATTAGTAAATAAGCAATGTGTGTCTATTTGATTCCGCTTTAAGTGGGATCGTATCTTGTTTTAGACATTCCAAGTTTCAACTCCCTTCTATTTTTGCCACTTGCATAACTCCTTGTAAGCTCAACGACTGTATTTAACTAAATCTGGAACTGGATCAGCTTAGTCCAATGGATATTGGACTGAAATTTGGTGGATCCAATTGGACTAGACCTCAACTAGGCATGGATCAGTTGGCATTAGGTCCAACAATAAGCATGCATATAAAAGCTGAGTGCTTGTGTCATGTGTGTAGTTAGAGAGAACTAAACCTATGACTCATGGCTGCATTACCGACACCATATGTATTGTTGATCTTTTTTCAGCACCCAAAAGTTGGAGGACCTGGTATTATTGGCTCGTGTAAGCTGCCCAACAAGGCATATACTGAGTAAGATATGAAGATTCTTGTTATGTCTTTGTTTCAACTTGCTTCTGAACCTGATACCTGGATTATAGTGCCCACTATTTGGTGATTGCATGCCAAACTATGAGGGTTTTGTGTGAGGATAATAACATGATGAAGCGTTTCATGTAGCATCAGCAATCTACATTAGTTTCTTAAGCTGTCCTTGTGTATAAGACTATTGGAAAACATAAAGTGGCTGGTGTCCTTTTATAATCCTGGATTTTCTTCTTAAAAGATCTTATGGTTGATAATATCAACAATTTATTTTATTAGTTGTTATGTTGTCAGGCGTTAAGATTAGTAGTCCGCAGTTGGCTTAATAAGTATATGTTTTTTTCTTACTGCGTGTAATATAGTCTTGTAGCTACCTTTTACTCATGGCACTTATATGTCGCAAGTGTGTGTAAAAGTTGCCTGACAACTCTAAAACATATGCCCTTACAGGGAGTGGTTGACGGAGCATGAAGCACAACTTGTCCAGAGGTTTGATCCGTCATCATCGCTGGATACTATGGGTTTCTTCATTGCGAAGTTCAATGTTGGAGAAAAGGAGGACTGAGCAAAAAGTCTTTTTAGCTCCACATTGTATGCTACAATTTTACATTAAAGATCGTTTCCCTCCCAGACATATTCAGTGGTCAGTCACAGCCTCACAGGCAGGTATTGTACCTGCATTTCTGCATCCATAGGTTTGCTGAGAAATTTTGTTATCTGTGGTCGCAGGTTCTAGTGAAATCTCTAGACGATTATGGTTTGACAATGTGTAGGTATGATGTGACATGAGAACGTATCCAGTGAAACGCCCCAATTCATGCACCAGCTGAACCCATCCATTATGGATCTTTGGATAGAAAATGAAGGGACATAATCTAGCAAAAGGATAGGATGCTGGCATATTTACAGGATGAACCTCGTAATCGATCGAATTGTCCTAAATGATACCTGCCCGTGTCTCCACACATGCACAAATCCAATCGTCTCTCTACCATAACTACTGTTCTGTTTTTGTACTTCTGCAGCAGATCTGTTGCTAGCCAGAGCCAGCCAAGCTTGCCCTCTCAGATTTGAGGATTTCTGATGGAAAAGGTCAGGATTGTATTGTATTCGGATTGGATCTCGTTGAATCTCAGCTAGCTAGGGGTATTGGTGATTTCTCATGGGAGCTCGTCAGATTAGCCGAGTAAATGATTTCAAAATATGGAGCTAACAAGGATTGTTGTTTGACTAAACATTCTCCCCTTCCCTCTTTCTTGTTTGATCCTTGTTTAGGCGTCTCTTCTTGTTTAGGCATCTGATAGCTCATGAATGAATCCTGTCGTGGGGAGCCGCTGCTACACGAGAGGGCAAGGGAGAGATGATGGAATTGAACATTACATTCAATGTAATTCCATAACGTTACAAGGTTGACTTTGTAAAATCTACCAACAGTTCTTCTTATGGTAAGATCTGATACCTTTATTTTCCATCAAAAGGTCCACAACCAATAGGTGCAGCGGGTGCATAGATTCCTTTGTTTCATATGATACGTCGATGTGACATCACCTGAGGTGTTTGATTGCTGGATAATGGGTGGAGGATTGGAAGAACATAGTTGAGTCGAGTCTTTGCTGAACAGGTGCCTAATTGTGCCATCGTTCCTCGAGTAGTATTATTTCCATAGGACTAGCAAAAACGTCCGGCTTCATTTTATTTTTGTATAACATGGTGTCGTGTAGCAGTTGCCGCCTAAAATACTTGCCTTAAAATGGATCGACCCGTATTACATTTCAGGATCAGTTTGCCCTTTCTCATTATCTCGTTCAGTATCAGTTTGAACGAGCGATGACTTCTCTCCTTATAGAAGTCTAATTGAAAAGTAAACATTTGTTGCTTCGGTTTGCACTCAATATTTGAGGGGATCTTTAATTCTCACCATGGATTTCATTGACCCATGATTTGTAAAATTTCTTGTAATTACCCAATTGATATAATGCAACAATACACACAAACTCCAATAAAAATTCATATACACAGATAAAAAGGTACAATAAATTTAGACAAATCTAAGACATTTTTGTGGCAAAGAGGAATGGAGGGAGTGCACGAAATTTAATCATTAACACTTAAAATATTTCCTAATTTAATTTAATATTAGTTTTCTTGTAATTCGCTATGGCATCTCCGGTGGCGTGACCCAAACGGTCTTATCCCGTCTGAACAGGTCCGTGTGGATACGACGATTGGACGCGCACGTTTCAACGGTGGGACCCAAAGAGATTGACCTGTCCTGCGTGACCCATCGGTCCACAAAATTTGAGGGATGGATGCGTCTACGCAAACAACGCGCGTGTCCTCTCGTGCGAATAGTTTGCTCACATGGCAATGACCTGATAGCAGAAGGATGACCAACATCGCTGACCATGACCGTGAATGTTGTTGCTAAACGCTGCGCCGCCGCCTTAACTCCTGTAATATCCCAGGAAATGGGGTTACAAAAATAGAGGAAGCTGATGTGTGCATTGCATTCATGCATATAAAATTCGGGGAATTTTCGCGCTTTAAAGTAAAACAGTCACAGTAACTGAAGTTTCACTTGATCTTGGTGGAATTGAAGTAGCTTATCAAGTCAAGCGCTATAAACCTCAATGTGACTTTGTTATAACCTTGTTTTGGGTAGAGATGATTTGATCTAAGGGGTTAGATCAAATGGAACTAATAATCAACACAACAACACTTTACTCAATGATAAATTGCTTGATCTTATAAAAGATTATAATATGGTAATCCTTGTCATAACATATGAACACCTATTCAATTGCAAATCAAGTAACAATAAAATAGAGAAACCATTCTAGACTTATCTTTTTCATGTCTTAAACTAATCCTTGATCCTACCATGAACCTCATGGTATTCATTTTACTTCATTCTTGGAATCATGACAAGGAGATCAACCCTAGGAATATATATTCTTCTCTATTACAAATTATTATACATCAAACCTAGAGAGGTGAGAGTTCTATGTTAATTATTAGAGAAGCAATGACAAACCTTAAGCTAAACCTTGGATATACATCCATGTACTCAAAACATCATCTTAAGAACATAACCTTGGGATAATATTCAAGTCCTCCCCAAATGAGAGAGACCATTCATACTAATCCCAGTTTTACCTATTTTAGAATAAAGGACAACCTTTGAACTAAAGTATTAGGTTGTAAACCATTTCCCCTTGGAGTGGTGAGATAACCTAATATCACATGGAATAATACCATATCCATGAATTGATAAAGTAAGGAGGAGATTAATTCAACCAAGATAGCCAAGTGTGGTTTTAGACTTGATACCTATTGAGATATTGTGAGTACACCATAAACCCTAGAATAACTATTCCTATGAAAGAGAATTCAAGCTATGGTGCTACACTCAAGTTAGATGAGGCAACACTTGAATTTGAGGGAGAGAACTATTCCATATAACCAGATGATTAAATCATCATTCCTGGAGAAGAACTCTAAGTGAATATCACAGGCATTCTCCGGGGATATAAACTATTGAAACAACCATAGTATGCCTATCCTAGAAAGTAAAATAGAAGTGCTATACCTTAATTGATCAAGACAATGCTTGATCATGTGAGTGAGAAACCTAATTCTTGAGAGATAACTTAGGAAGCCAAACCTTGATCATTATAAATTGTGATCATAAACCCTAAGAACTTAATGTAGAGGATATATGCACATAAGAAAAGCTTAGAGTCAAAGCCTATAATTTACATGGTGAGAACCCATTCATCATTATAACCAAAGTTAACTATAAAAAGAAATATAACTACTTTAGTTACTACAACAATAGATTAAGGATAAAATAGAAATCTATTGATATAAGATAAAACCAATTCTCAAGTCCTTAGCAACTAAAGGTGAACATCAACTATTAAGCAAGTAACCACCTTATCATAGATAGTGGAGACTAAAACCTAGTTGGTGCATCATTTGGGTGATCACAACTATAAACCTAGTTCACATTTGAGTTCCAAACCATATGCCATTAGATGAATATGATTAGAACCCTAATGGTTCATTAATTAAATCCTATGCTTCAATTATAGAACATAAGAGACACCTAATGCTAATTCCTATAATTAAAAACCATAGATGGAGATCAACCACTTATCATTATAACCAAGGCCAAACCATGAGGAGAGTAGTACCTACTCTATGAATTTTTAAGGTGTTACTAAACTACAATATTAATACTAAACTTGGAAGAAGTTCAAGTAGAGTTTCCAATTCATTAGCACCTAGTTATGCACATAAAATAATAGGCAAGTGACAACATTCTCAAATAGAATGTCAAGTCCTTAGAAATATTTTAGCACATGAAATCATGCTATTAAAACACTTTCTTATTTGAAATCTAGTAATAAGTATTACCTTGAGATTGTTTCTTGCAAAGTAATACTAAATAAAACTCTACATACCACTAAGAAAGAAAACTATCATTTAGGAAACAATTTGAATAATTCCAAAGATAATATTCAAATTCATGTCCATATGGAAATTTAATCCAAATATCAATACTAAATCATAAACCAATGTTATAGTATTATATTAACATTGCTAATACACCACTAAAGATTTTGTAGTACCCTGAACTAATCTTTGTATGAATTAAATGAGCAAGACCTGCAAGATAGAAAATAATTCAAATCTGAATTCAAAACATAATTCAAAACAAGAAATAGAAACATGAAAAAGAAACAGAAAAAGGAGAAAGAAAAAGAGGCTTACCTGGCTGGCCAAGTGATGAGGACATCCCATCTATTGATACAACCGCTGTACCTATAGCCACACAAATACAAGGACCAATCACTCGAGCTCGTGCCAAACAACTTAACTATCAGGTACTTTCGTTTCTTGGAACTATTCCTCATATACATGAGAATATGATGCTGCCTAAATTAGATATGTTTGTTACTCTTAGGAATGATGGACCTAGCATGGATGAGGAGGACAAGCATTGGAGCATGATCACACATGGAGGAGATGGCAGCAAGCACTTGAGGATTGAAGATGATGCCACAAGTGGAGATTTCAGAACTTTGAAGCCACCATAAGAAGAGATGAAGACATGGACGAAATATAGAGTTCTCCACTTCATAATTTCGTCCATAGCATAATATGGTGTTGCGTCACCTTTAGTTTTGGGCCAGGCCCATGTCATTTTCGCAGGAATTAAGTCAGCCACATTTTAGAGTCCGTATTGAAGGGGAAAGGCCTTCTAGGGTTTGGTTCGGCCACCATATGTATGGCTGGCCGAAACCTCACATTTTCCTCCTTTAAATACCCCCATAGCCGTCACGTTTAGACTCGGATTTTGATTAGACTAAAAGTTAGCCATTGCTGCAACTCTCGTGTACTTCTTTTGAGGCCAACACCCAGAACAAGACCGACTATTCGGAATCCCACCTTTTTAATAAAGCTTTCATCTATATCCGCAATAATTCTGATTGCATTATTAGTTCTTACTTGTTCCCGATTTTAGGTAGGAATTAAGACCCTCGCTGGTCAGACTGATCGTGCATCCGCAAGATCAGTAACTCCCGGAGATTGTCCTAGCGATTGCATTGGCGCATGAGCTTTGCACATGTAGTCGGATCGTCAAGCTCGAACTCCACCAACAAATCGACGTTATCATACTCTCATCGAAAGATCGGACACCTTTGCCCTATCAAGTATTCAGGTTGCTCGGTGATTTTACTGTTTTAGTGTAGATTGCATCTGCCATCATACCCATAAAAAAGCCAAAAAATAGGGTTTAGATCATATCATATAAACCTGCCACGCCTTGCATTGTCTTTTCAGTTTTGCATAGTTGAATTTGTGTCTGCATCTTCGTGTCGAGTTGCTGGTCTTAGCGTCTAGTTCCTGTAGAGTTTCGAGTTCTGGTCATATTAGTCACGCCGTCGCCGCCCACTCGCACCATACGCAAATCACCGCCATATACATCCACCATATATTTCCGCCACTTCCATATACACATCCGCCACAGACATATACATCTGCCATATACCCTGTTTCCTACCGCGCCACGGATTCGTGTTGTTTCTCTGCCGCGACAGAGTCCTTGTCGACTTAGGTTTTCCGTGAGATAAGTCTCGGCCGCCGGTCAAGACTTGCAAAAAAAAAAATTGCAAAAAAAAAGTCAAATCCGCATCCAAGTCGGGTTGACCACGATTTCCACTAGTCAGGTCATTTTTAGTCCGAATTGGGCAGTTTTGGACAGCAAACTTTGACTGGCCATAACTTTTGCATACGAACTCCGTTTTGGACGTTTGACCACTCAAAATCACCGGGAGAAAAAGTTCTATCCAGCCACAACCGCTTCATCGTTGTGCGCTTTTCCGAACTCTCAGAATTTCCAAAAAACATTGGGAAGGTTGAGATTTTTGACGTTTAAGTTTACTACCCGGAATTTCCTGTGTTCTTCACTTATATCCTGCTTTTGAGCTATTCCTTTATGCTTGTTGGAGCCAACCGCCACCATATATCACTTCATCGTTGCTTGTTGCTTGTGTGCCGCGCCGTGACTTCGTTGGTGAACTAGGCTCGCGTCTCTAGTACGGTCTAGCCTAGGACCAGCACAGTACCGTTGTTGAGCATACTTTCAATATTGCATTGCTGTTTTGACATTTGTTGTTTGCTACCATATTAGCCTTCCTACAGCTCTACATATTGTCTCCACGTGCTTTGTATCGACACCTGATAATCGCTTTGGCAATCTTTGGAGACGCTGATTCTTGTTGGTTGCTACATCGCCTTCCTCCTGTTTGGTAAGAACTTGTAAGAGCTTCGTATTTTGCTTGACGGATTACGCGTGAACCACCATATTCCGTAGTTTGTAGGCATATACATTGTTGCTTGTTGCATACTAACCATGACAGGCACAGAGTCGGCGAACGTTGACCCGGATAAGATGACGAATGTAGAGATGCATGCTCACTTCCTCCACCTTTTGGGCGGGCATACAACCGACGTGGACGGGCGCCTCGGTGATGTTGACGCCAAACTCACCGACGCGCTGGACAAGATCGATGGCCTCGAGGCAGCCTTCAACTCCAAGCTCGACGCCAAGTTCCAGGAGCTGCTGACTCGGTTACCGCCACCGTGCGACGTCGTGCACGCCGCGTTCCCTTGCGGATGTACCTGCGGGTACCGCTCCTGCAGCAGCAGCCGCACATGATGCGCCTTCTGATGAAGGATATGCGGATTATGGAGGGAACGAGGATGAGCAAGTCGATGAGAACGCGCTGGATGACGAGGAGGTCCAACAACCTGCACCTGGTCGTCCACGGCAGCTGAACCGCCACGCTCGACCACCTCCACGGCCGGTACGTGATGATGATCATGTTGCTAAACTAAAAATGAATATTCCACCATTTGAGGGTAGATATAATCCTGATGCATATCTTACATGGGAATTGGAAGTAGAGCAACGCTTTGCATGTTTACGCTATCCTGATCATTTGCGTGTTAGTGCTGCTACTTGTGAGTTCACAGATTTTGCATCTATTTGGTGGTCTGAGCATTGTAGAGTACACCATGCTAATATTCCTACTACTTGGGTTGGTTTAAAACTTGCTATGCGTACTCGTTTTGTTCCTCCACATTATCAACGTGATTTGCTTAAGAAATTGTCTCGCTTAGAACAAGGAAAAAATTCTGTAGAAGACTATTATCAAGAATTACAAACTGGCATGATTCGCTGTGGTCTTGTAGAGGATAATGAGGCTATGCTTGCACGTTTCTTTGGTGGTTTGAATAAAGAGATTCAGCATATTCTAGATTATAAGGAGTACAACACTATTACTCGCTTGTTTCATCTTGCTTGCAAAGCTGAACGTGAAGTGCAGGATCGTCAACCACCATGGAGAAAAGCTAATGTTTCTGCAGGTCGTACATCGTCATGGACTCCGCGACAATCAGCGCCACAATCTCGTGGGGCTACACCAGCACCTTCTACCTCCAAGTACACCGCGCCTGCATCACGAGCACCACCGGCTGCTACTCCACCACCATCTGCTGGTCCTCCTCGGAGTTCATCTTCGATGGCCTCCACGGGGAAGACGCGCGACATACAATGTCGCAAATGCTTGTGATTTGGACACATAGAGAGAGAATGCAGAACCAAGCGTGTCATGTTGGTGCGTGAAGATGGCAAATATGATTCTGCAAGTGACTTTGATGAAGATACATTGGCCCTTATTGCTGCGCGTGATGGTGCCAATTCTTATTCTGAGAGAGAGATGGAGGTAATGGAAGCTGACACTGCTGACCAGTACAGGAGCTTAGTTGCATAGCGTGTGTTGAGCGTGCAATTGAGCAAAGCTGAGCATGATCAACGCCACAATCTGTTCCAAACAAGAGGCATTGTCAAAGAGCGAGCTATACGGATCATCATTGATGGAGGGAGCTGCAATAATCTGGCTAGCGTTGAGATGGTGGAGAATCTTTCTCTCCCTACAAGACAGCGTACTCATCCATACTACATTCAATGGTTTGCGAGCTCTCGGAAGCTCAAGGTAACAAGAACTACACGTGTGCATTTTACTATTGGTACATATTCTGATTTTGTGGATTGTGATGTTGTACCTATGCAAGCTTGTTCTTTGTTACTTGGTAGACCATGGCAATTTGATAGAGAATCTGTTCATAATGGTAAAACTAATCAGTATTCTTATGCATGATGGAAAGAAAATTGGTCTCAAACCTATGACTCCTGAACAAATACTAAAAGATGATCTTGCTAGAGCTAGTAGAGTAAAAAACGAGGAGAAACATAAGAGTGAGAATCAGATTGTTGCTGCAGATTTTGTTCCACATAAGACTAATACTAAATCTGATTCGAACCATGCTACTGAAATTCGTTTGAAAAATCCTTGTTTGCTTGCTAGCAAATCTGATATTGCTGAACTTGATGTGAACACTACTCCATGCTATGCTATTATTTGCAAAGAAGTTCTGTTTTCATTTGAGGATATGCATCCTTCTTTGCCACCTGCGGTAGCTAACCTTTTGCAGGAATTCATTGATGTGTTCCCACAAGATGTACCACCTGGACTACCACCTATCCGTGGGATAGAACACCAGATTGACTTGATTCCAGGTGCTTCGCTGCCCAACCGTGCGCCATATCGTACCAATCCGAAGAGACCAAAGAGATCGACAAATTCAGGTTCTCCAAGATAAAGGTTACATTCGTGAGTCTCTTAGCCCATGTGCTGTTTCTATTATCTTGGTACCTAAGAAAGATGGTTCTTCACGCATGTGTACTGATTGTAGGGCTATTAATAATATTACCATTCGATACCGTCATCCAATACCTCGTTTAGATGATATGCTTGATGAATTGAGTGGTTCTATTATGTTCTCTAAAGTTGATTTGCGTAGTGTTTACCACCAGATTCGTATGCAATTAGGAGATGAATGGAAAACAGCGTTTAAAACTAAGTTCGGCTTATATGAGTGGTTAGTAATGCCTTTTGGTTTGACTAATGCACCTAGTACTTTCATGCGACTGATGAACGAAGTTTTACGTGCTTTTATTGGACGTTTTGTGGTGGTATACTTTGATGATATTCTGATTTATAGCAAATCTTTGGAGGATCATTTGGATCATTTACGTGCTGTTTTCAATGCTTTACGTGATGCACGTTTGTATGGTAATCTTGAGAAGTGCACCTTTTGCACCAATCGAGTTGCGTTTCTTGGCTATGTTGTTACTGCGTAGGGAATTGAAGTTGATCCAGCCAAGATTGAGGCGATTGAGAGTTGGCCGCAGCCAAAGACGGTCACACAAGTGAGGAGTTTTCTTGGCCTCGCTGGTTTCTATAGGCGCTTTGTGAAAGATTTTGGATCCATTGCTGCGCCGCTGAATGAGCTTACAAAGAAGGATGTGCCCTTTGTGTGGGGCGATGCACAACAAGAAGCCTTCATGATATTGAAAGATAAGTTAACACATGTTCCATTACTCCAACTTCCTGATTTCAATAAGACTTTTGAGCTTGAATGTGATGCTAGTGGAATTGGTTTGGGAGGTGTGTTATTACAAGAGGGCAAACCTGTTGCATATTTTAGTGAAAAATTGAGTGGGCCTAGTCTGAACTATTCTACTTATGATAAAGAATTATATCCGCTGGTTCGGACATTAGAAACTTGGCAACATTATTTATGGCCTAAAGAATTTGTTATACATTCTGATCATGAATCTTTGAAGCATATTCGTAGTCAAGCTAAGTTGAATCGCCGCCATGCAAAGTGGGTTGAGTTTATTGAGTCTTTTCCTTATGTTAAAAAAAAAAAAAAGGGTAAAGATAATGTTATTGCTGATGCTTTGTCGCGCCGTTATACTATGCTATCTCAACTTGACTTCAAGATTTTTGGATTAGAAACTATAAAG
Organism: Lolium multiflorum; assembly: GCA_030979885.1. NCBI lineage: Eukaryota > Viridiplantae > Streptophyta > Magnoliopsida > Poales > Poaceae > Lolium > Lolium multiflorum. Next base: position 166,113,580 of record CM061753.1, on the reverse strand, counting down.
GAACAATACTTGCATGATGCCGATTTTAAAGATGTGTTGCTGAATTGTAGAGATGGTAGAACATGGAACAAATTCGTCCTCAATGATGGATTTGTGTTCCGTGCTAACAAGCTATGCATCCCAGATAGTTCCGTTCGTCTTTTGTTGTTGCAGGAGGCGCATGGAGGAGGATTGATGGGTCACTTATGTGTGAAGAAGACGGAGGATGTACTTGCTGCACACTTCTTTTGGCCACGTATGCGTCGAGATGTTGAGAGATTTGTGGCACGATGCACTACATGTCAAAAAGCTAAGTCTCGACTTAATCCACATGGTTTATATATGCCTCTTCCTGTTCCTAGTGTACCTTGGGAAGATATTTCTATGGATTTCGTTTTGGGATTGCCTCGTACACAAAAGGGGAGGGATAGTATCTTTGTTGTTGTGGATCGGTTTTCTAAGATGGCACATTTTATTCCATGTCATAAGACTGATGATGCTACACATGTTGCTGATTTTTTCTTTCGCGAAATTGTTCGTTTACATGGTGTGCCAAATACTATTGTTTCTGATCGTGATACTAAGTTTCTTAGCCACTTTTGGAGATGTTTATGGGCTAAGTTGGGGACTAAATTGCTGTTTAGTACTACATGTCATCCCCAAACTGATGGACAAACTGAAGTAGTAAATAGAACTTTGTCTACTATACTGCGGGCTGTTTTGAAGAAGAACATAAAATTGTGGGAAGAGTGTTTGCCTCATATTGAATTTGCTTACAATCGTCCGCTGCATTCTACCACAAAGATGTGCCCTTTTGAGATTGTGTATGGTTTTGTTCCACGTGCACCTATTGATTTATTGCCTTTACCATCTTCGGTGCAAAATGATTTGGATGCTTCACAACGTGCTGAATTGATATTAAAATTGCATGAGACTACTAAAGACAACATAGAACACATGAATGCTAAGTATAAAATTGCTGGGGATAGAGGAAGAAAGCATGTTGTGTTTGATGTTGGTGATCTTGTTTGGTTGCATTTGCACAAAGATCGTTTTCCTGCATTGCGCAAGTCTAAGTTAATGCCCCGTGCCGCTGGTCCTTTTAAGGTGTTAGAGAAAATAAATGATAATGCATATAAACTTGAGCTTCCTGCAGAATTGGGTCCGGTAAGTCCTACATTTAACATTGCAGATTTGAAGCCTTACTTTGGTGAAGAAGATGAGCTTGCGTCGAGGACGACTTCAATTCAAGAAAGGGGGCATGATGAGGGCATCCCATCTATTGATACAACCTGTACCTACAGCCACACAAATACAAGGACCAATCACTCGAGCTCGTGCCAAACAACTTAACTATCAGGTACTTTCGTTTCTTGGAACTATTCCTCATATACATGAGAATATGATGCTGCCTAAATCAGATATGTTTGTTACTCTTAGGAATGATGGACCTAGCATGGATGAGGAGGACAAGCATTGGAGCATGATCACACATGGAGGAGATGGCAGCAAGCACTTGAGGATTGAAGATGACGCCACAAGTGGAGATTTCCGAACTTTGAAGCCACCATAAGAAGAGATGAAGACATGGACAAAATATAGAGTTCTCCACTTCATAATTTCGTCCATAGCATAATATGGTGCTGCGTCACCTTTAGTTTTGGGCCAGGCCCATGTCATTTTCGCAGGAATTAAGTCAGCCACATTTTAGAGTCTGTATTGAAGGGGAAAGGCCTTCTAGGGTTTGGTTCGGCCACCATACGTATGGCTGGCCGAAACACCTTTTCCTCCCTTAAATACCCCCATAGCCGTCACGTTTTGACTAGGATTTAGATTGACTAAAATTTAGCCATTGCTTGAGGCCTCGCCTAAACAAGGGCTATTCGGAACCCATTTTTTCAATAAAGCTTTCATCTATATAGCAATAATTGTGATTGCATTATTAGTTTGTTTTCTGATCAGAATTAAGACCCTCGCTTCAATCGTGAGGAGAGATTTCCTCGATAAGCATTGGCCACGAGCTTTGCACGTCGGATCGTCCACCTCCACCAACAAATCGACGTTATCATACTCTCATCGAAAGATCGGACACCTTTGCCCTATCACCAAGCCCAGCACCGCAGCCCAACACACAGCCCAGTTTCAGCCCAACACCAACCCGAGCACGACCACAAGCCGGTCCAGCCCGATAACTACTCAACGTTACGTGGGCGTCGTCTTCAACCTCTGTCACGCATGGTCGCCACCACGACGCCGTGCTCGATTTCGCTCGCCGCCGTCCTTGACCATTCGCGGACGCGAGGACTGGAACTAAGACGAAATCAACAATCCTCCGTGCTCATCCATATCCTCGTCCCGCCAAGATTCGTGCACGGAAGCAGCACCGACATCACCGCTCATCCCGACCGTCGCCGGCGTCATGCCGTAGCTCCCAAGCTCTCCTCGAGCTATAAAAACAGGGAAAGAACCGCGACAGCACCCTGAACTCTAGCTACCACATCTCAGTCTCTAAATCTCCTTGAATCTTGCATTTTCTTGATCAACACCACCGACACCGGCACCGCAGAAATTTCCAATCCCCGTCGATTCGGACCATCCCCGGTCTGTGGGGTATCGGAGGAGCAGCGTAAGGCCGTGGGGAACCTCCTGGCAACAAGAATCGTGAAGGGGAGCTCGGAGCCAGGGGAATCGACCGATTTCCCTCCGTCGGAGTTCGTCGGAGTTCATGGTCGTGCCGTCGTTTCTGCCAGCCCCAAGCCTCACCGAGCCAATCATCATCTTCGGGTTGATCCTGCGCACTCTTTGAACCTTTTATTCGGTCTTAGCATCAACGAGAGCCCTCCATTGAAATCTTGCCGGAGTTCACTGCCGCGGAGATGCTCGCCGGAGCTCATTCCGGTGACCAAATCTCGGGGGCGCCACCCTTATCTTGTTCAACGTATCAAGCTAGGTCGATTGGACCTACTTGTCCATGTTCACGCGGCCGGAATCGCCATCGCCGGCAACGACTGGCTCGCCGATGATGTGCTCCTATCCCAGTCAGCACTTGGACTTGGTCCACGCCGATGTGGCCACCACGTGGACCATGGGCCACCTGTCAGTAGCTGTGGGTAGAATCAGTCCGGGTGTAATTAGAATTTTCTATTTAATTCAAATTCCATAAAGTGCTGAAACTTTACAGAAATAAATAAAATTCATTTTAGCTCATAAAAATATAAATAAGATAACAAAATTCTTATAAAAATAAAATCTATCCAATAAAAATATAATATGAATTTTTTTAATAAAAATTTAATTGTTTAACCATTATTAGTTAAGCCTTTTCTTTTATCCTTAATTAAATTAAAAATTCAATAATTAGGAAAACTTTTTAAATTAAATAAAAACCAGTAAATAAATAAAGAAAACATTAAAAATAAATTTTCTATATTTGCTATCTTATTAAATCCTTATTAGAAGGATTTAAACCCTAATTAATAATTACCTTAATTAATTAATTCTAGAAAAATAATAAAATGCTAAAATCCAATGTTATGTTTAATTCAAAGTTATTAACAACTTTAACTTCATAATGAAGTTATTAACCAAGAACTAAGTAATAATTATGAAACCCTAGTTCCATTACGAATAAACTTATACTTTCATAATTGTATGTGAAACCCTAAAAACCTAATTCAATTATGAACAAACCCTAACTCCACTATTTCATATGAACTTAATTTGTTTCTAAACCTAAACCCTAGGTTAGAACATGGGATCATGATACTTTGATTTCATAGCTCCATAGTAGCAATTAAACAATTGCCATGTCTTCATAAAATAATAGAGACCCATCTCTATACATTGGTATTACATGTGTTCATGCCTAGATGATCAAATAGGACCAACCCTAGTTCCTATCTTCTGAGACACCAACCCTAATCATCCATGATTAGCATCACATCATTGTGATGAACCCTAATAGCAACTATGCCAATATTGTACATCAGATTCTATACACACTAAACCCTATAAGTACTTCATAATTATTAATCATCCTATTTAGGAAACCACCATTCCTTACTTAGGGGGTCCAATAGCAAAACCTAGACCACCTCAAACCTAATTGATATACTTCTTATTACTTAAGAAGTATGTTCTTCAAAAGTTATTCTTTTGAAATAAATAGGGAGTATCCGTCAAACCTGCTTAATAGGATCTATAAACCCTAACCAGCTATCACCAATAAGATGAATCAACCTTGATAACAACCATGTATAAACAATTGCTTAGGATGCCTAGACTTAACTCAACCTTACAAGCTCTAGGTGTTGATGAATCCAACATGGTTGGGATCCATCTAATACTTACTTCAGAGACCAGTTGGAACTATAGGAAACCATAGAACCCCACAAACCCAACTGTCTTACTTGTTCATTATTAAAGAACATGTTCTTCAAAAGCTATTCTTTTGAAGAATATAACAAGCAATCATTAACCATACCAGATAGTACTAAAATTGACAACTGTTCCTTACATATTAACATTATACCAATTCTCATTTCTTGTGTGCTCAATTGATTACTATGCTTTATTATATAACTTGTACATGATACCAAGTAATCAAACCTAATAAGAACCTTGTTTGGGAATCACTCTAAAAGTGCAACACACCCTAAGCAAATCATTTCAACTAACTAATCCTAAATCATCGGGGTTAGATCACGCTTAGAGCGATTGCATCTCATAATTATGCATTATTGCATCCTTGCCAATCTTTTAAACATCGTCCTTACCGGACGATGATGCTATTTCAGAATTTGGAATTATTGCGTATCGAAGACCTTGTCTGCATAATCTTGCAGCCAAGAAAGGCAAGTTCATCGCTTGCTCATATCATTTGAGTATTTTTACCAAATTACTTGCAAAGTACTATACTTATCACTCTTGCATAAAAATCAAAAATACTATTTTCATAACTATGAATATGACTATGTGGTGGGCAATGGAACCATGGTATGTGTTGATATGGTGGAGGTTCCATTGCAAGGGTTTATATCCATCTAGGATTAAACAACAAATGTCGTCCAGTGATTCTTGTGCCGTAATACCCGTGTTAACCATAAGATCTGGAGTGGGACGGAATAGTCAATCGTATTTCCACCTCTTGTACATCAACGGACGCGCTCTACCATAGACACTTGTAATCCAAGGGGGCAAGCGGTAGGCTGGGGAAGCCAAAAGTTCCCCACGGTAGAGACCGTAGTACACTTTTCGCCCGAGGAGCAAGCGGTAGGCTGGGGAAGCCAAAAGTTCCCCACGGTATTGCGGTCTATGAGGGGTTGCATCTACCAGCGAAGGAGTTTGGTTCGATCTTAGACTGTCGTCGTGGCCGGGGTCCATCCTTAATTGGTATAAGAGGACCGGCGAGGACCCAGGGTCGGGGCATGCAACAAAGGGTTGGTGTGCGAGGTAGCGGAGGAATATCATTGGCTATGACCTTATACCGGGCCTCACACCAAAGGAAGTGTGGACGGGGAAATTGCCCGGTTGGCACCAAGGTTAAGATCTCTTATGGGTAAAGCAACACACCTCTGCAGAGTGTAATGAATCGTGACCTGTCACTCCTTCGGGTTTTGGAACGCTGCCGGAAAGGAACTCCATGAAGTTCTAGTAAACCGGTGAAGGCTGACGGACATAGTTCTTCTGAATAAAAGCAACCTTTTGAAGAAATGATTATCAAAACCTGCATTGGTATTAGACTTTCTGGTCTAATGCCGTAGCTAGTGCATTAAACACCTCTTTCCTATAATGAACTTGTTGAGTACGCTCGTACTCATCCCACTCTTAAATCCCCTGCTTAGATATGGAGGCATCGAAGTAGGATCTACAATGCGACTCGAAGGCCGAGGAGTCAACAACTACTTCACGGGACATGATCTATCAGAAGAGTCAGATATCACATACAACAAGGAGAAAACCTAGATTAGCAATAGAAAGGAACTAGTTTCCTAAACCTAGCTCCTATTTAGCTAGAATCTATTCATAGCCTCTGTAGCTAGCTAAATACTCTACAAATAGAGTTCGTGATAGGATTAGACTACGAGTCGTTCTTCTGGAGTTTATTTGCAGTTTTACCTCATTGTAAAGTAGGAGGCTGTGATGATCTTATGTAATAGAGTCTGTGTGTAATTCTATAGACATGCCTTGGTCCCGCATATGTTTCTGTTGTACCACTCTGAGCGATATAATACTAGTGGAACAGTGTTTCATTGGTGTTATATCAGACTTGCATACTACACCATGCAGTGGTATGTCGGGTCACCACAGTTGGTATCAGAGCAAATGCTTTGACCTTAGGGTTAAAACCCTTTAAAGGAGACCTATAGGATTGGTAGTGTCTATAGGAAGTTGTCTTAGCTAAATCAAATAGTTCTTATGACTTGAGATGGATATTCACTTGAGAATAATCCTGACACACTTGAGTCAACCTTACCTACCTATCTTTCCTAAGTGAAGTTAGTTAGCTAATCCCAGACATGTAGCACACCTTTACATTCTTAAAACAATAGATGAGTAGATTACAATTGGTATACAATACATGGTAGTCCAAAGAGAGGATACAACCATAAGGAAGATATCCTATTGGAAGATGTATACCAACACATGTTATGTTCAAGTAAGAGTTATTTAGACCTGTAATAGGAACAATATCAAGTGATGAAGATTAGTATATAAGAAAAATATCCTATTATAAGGTGTAAACTAATACAAGTAATAGGTAAATAAATTATCCAAACTTGTAAAACAACTGATAGTTAGTGATAAAAACAAGTGATATTAGGTAGTATAAACCATGATGAGTCAATCATGGGAGGTAAGGAACAGTGATAGGAATAATATATGTCTACTTCCATGGCAGGGATAGTAATCATATAAGATTCACCTGAGAATCATTATGTGATGGAGTAGAACATCATAAATATTTAGGAGGAGAACAATAAGAAGCCAGTTGTTCAACAATAGTACAAGAATTGTGTTCCAAAACTATGGGAAGTGTGCCAAGCACATCATGACCATAGTCTTATGATAGAAACACTTGGAAGTATAGGAGCTATATTCCAATAATTATGTGTTTAGAGTAGCCATGTTAGAACCAAAAGATATCATGGGAGACAATCCTCAACAAAATAGAAGTTAAGCTAATACTTCCAAAGAAGTTTAGGTCAACCTTAATTATCCCAACCCACTTTGTTTCAAGTTTATCTCATTGCAATTGTGCAATTCAGGTAAATGGCAAGACAAATAGTAGTACGCCATATATATACATGCTAAGTATCACGATATAAACCTATCTTATGTGGTGTTATATACTACACATCAGAGCCTGATGTTTAGAGACGTCTTACTCAATTATTATATTCATGCTTATGATGGTGTGTATTATATGCACAAAGCTGATTCTTCTTGGATTTTATTGGATTTTTATTGATTGACTAGATCCATACATGAGGTTTGACTTTGATATGCAAATGCATGTTGCAATATCAAGTTCTTACTTGATGTTATAGATCTAGAGGGTAATGGTATTCGTGTGAGAAAGTGATGAATTCTGAAGATCTTGAAGACAAGATGAAGGTACATCACACAAAGGAAGAAAACTTGTGGGAAGTAACCACAATACTCTGAAGGAAGTACCAAGTAAAACTCATGCTTTACCTCAACAGAGGAGTACTTTAGTACATAAGAAGCATGAAGATGAGAAATATGGTGATTATGGAGAAGTAGAAGTAGAACCATAGTCATTATGGAAGAGGGAATGCATGGGAAATCACTTAGGATACTATATTCATAGTGTCAGCCAGTGGTTTTCTTGCAAAATAAATCCTCGAAAAAGGAAGATGACCTATGAAACCATAGTTGATATAAGAAGACCACAGTTGGTATCAGAAGACCACCGTTGGTATAGGATCAATACTGCTAGATAAAGTAGAAGATGTCTCGTCCAATTGGTCAAAACCTATAATAGAGTACACTTTTAGAATGACAAATAGCCACAATTGGTATCAAGTAGTCCATAATTGGATTATTTGTACCAAGAAGTTGAGAACAAATAAAATTTTGTCAGCCAGATAACTATGAACTATAAACATTCAGTCGAAGGATTCACATTGGATGTCCACAATTGAGTGGATACACCACAAGGATTCTTCACAAGACCTTAGAAGAATATAAACCATAAGCTACACCTAGACCAATATTCTAACCATCAATCCAATGGTTGGAAGAAAAGGAGTTGAAGACCATAAGAAAACTCAAAGGGGTAGAGTAAAGATTGAGATGGATGTACAATAACTCAATATTTTGAGCAGGATAGAAGAAGAAGGTCTGAACTGAGAGGAAATCGATCTTATTTTCATAAGATTGTTGAACACTACTTTCAGAAGGATGTCAGACCAGAAGCCGAGGTTTATACCTCGAGGAAGTAAGAAGTAGACTATAACTTGAGAAAGTGTGTAGTATTTACTCAAAAGTACGAAAGCTCAAGTAAGTCAAGCATAATGAAGTTGGATGAAGGAAATACCATAGACCAAATGCAGCTCAAAAAGGCCAAAGACCGAAGAAGATTGAACATACCAAAACCAAAGACTAGTTGAAAGATTCCTTTCATGGAACCTAAAGGAACCAAAATTGTTAGAGGTATCAACTATAATTCATGATTGGATAGACTAAATAAGTCTAATACATTAATAGTGTAATAAACCATCAAGACCATTTCCATGGTAAGTACCTTACTAAGTAGCATTATTGCAGTTTTGGTAGTAAGGGAAAACAAATACCTATTTTACCAAATAGGAGTATGTTATTAAAATAGTCTTCACTTAAGACTAGCAACACCAGAAGGAGTCCTAATCATTGAATTATGAGAAAGGAAACAAGATTATAGTAGAAATCATGGAATTGACGTAAGAACCCATGGTTCAGAATTAGACACTCATGGATACCAGGAAGAATCTAGACAAGGGATATATACAATTATATCAAGTGAGATCAATACGGAGTTCGAGAAAAGTCGTAGTCTGCACAAGTCAGATCCACACTCCGGAAACGTGAGAGAGTTCAAACTTCGAGGACGAAGTTTAGTTTAAGGGGTAGAGACTGTGATATCCCAGGAAATGGGGTTACAAAAATAGAGGAAGCTGATGTGTGCATTGCATTCATGCATAGAAAATCCGGGGAATTTTCGCGCTTTAAAGTAAAATAGTCACAGTAACTGAAGTTTCACTTGATCTTGGTGGAATTGAAGTAGCTCATCAAGTCAAGCGCTATAAACCTCAATGTGACTTTGTTAAAACCTTGTTTTGCGTAGAGATGATTTGGTCTAAGGGGTTAGATCAAATGGAACTAATAATCAACACAACAACACTTTACTCAATGATAAATTGCTTGATCTTATAAAAGATTATAATATGGTAATCCTTGTCATAACATATGAACACCCATTCAATTGCAAATCAAGTAACAATAAAATAGAGAAACCATTCTAGACTTATCTTTTCCATGTCTTAAACTAATCCTTGATCCTACCATGAACCTCATGGTATTCATTTTACTTCATTCTTGGAATCATGACAAGGAGATCAACCCTAGGAATATATATTCTTCTCTATTACAAATTATTATACATCAAACCTAGAGAGGTCAGAGTTCTATGTTAATTATTAGAGAAGCAATGACAAACCTTAAGCTAAACCTTGGATATACATCCATGTACTCAAAACATCATCTTAAGAACATAACCTTGGGATAATATTCAAGTCCTCCGCAAATGAGAGAGGCCATTCATACTAATCCCAGCTTTACCTATTTTAGAATAAAGGAAAACCTTTGAACTAAAGTATTAGGTTGTAAACCATTTCCCCTTGGAGTGGTGACATAACCTAATATCACATGGAATAATACCATATCCATGAATTGATAAAGTAAGGAGGAGATTAATTCAACCAAGATAGCCAAGTGGGGTTTTAGACTTGATACCCCTATTGAGATATTGTGAGTACACCATAAACCCTAGAATAACTATTACTATGAAAGAGAATTCAAGCTATGGTGCTACACTCAAGTTAGATGAGGCAACACTTGAATTTGAGGGAGAGAACTATTCCATATAACCAGATGATTAAATCATCATTCCTGGAGAAGAACTCTAAGTGAATATCACAGGCATTCTCCGGGGATATAAACTATTGAAACAACCATAGTATGCCTATCCTAGAAAGTAAAATAGAAGTGCTATACCTTAATTGATCAAGACAATGCTTGATCATGTGAGTGAGAAACCTAATTCTTGAGAGATAACTTAGGAAGCCAAACCTTGATCATTATAAATTGTGATCATAAACCCTAAGAACTTAAAGTAGAGGATATAAGCACATAAGAAAAGCTTAGAGTCAAAGCCTATAATTTACATGGTGAGAACCCATTAATCATTATAACCAAAGTTAACTATAAAAAGAAATATAACTACTTTAGTTACTACAACAATAGATTAAGGATAAAATAGAAATCTATTGATATAAGATAAAACCAATTCTCAAGTCCTTAGCAACTAAAGGTGAACATCAACTATTAAGCAAGTAACCACCTTATCATAGATAGTGGAGACTAAAACCTAGTTGGTGCATCATTTGGGTGATCACAACTATAAACCTAGTTCACATTTGAGTTCCAAACCATATGCCATTAGATGAATATGATTAGAACCCTAATGGTTCATTAATTAAATCCTATGCTTAAATTATAGAACATAAGAGACACCTAATGATAATTCCTATAATTAAAAACCATAGATGGAGATCAACCACTTATCATTATAACCAAGGCCAAACCATGAGGAGAGTAGTACCTACTCTATGAATTTTTAAGGTGTTACTAAACTACAATATTAATACTAAACTTGGAAGAAGTTCAAGTAGAGTTTCCAATTCATTAGCACCTAGTTATGCACATAAAATAATAGGCAAGTGACAACATTCTCAAATAGAATGTCAAGTCCTTAGAAATATTTTAGCACATGAAATCATGCTATTAAAACACTTTCTTATTTGAAATCTAGTAATAAGTATTACCTTGAGATTGTTTCTTGCAAAGTAATACTAAATAAAACTCTACATACCACTAAGAAAGAAAACTATCATTTAGGAAACAATTTGAATAATTCCAAAGATAATATTCAAATTCATGTCCATATGGAAATTTAATCCAAATATCAATACTAAATCATAAACCAATGTTATAGTATTATATTAACATTGCTAATACACCACTAAAGATTTTGTAGTACCCTGAACTAATCTTTGTATGAATTAAATGAGCAAGACCTGCAAGATAGAAAATAATTCAAATCTGAATTCAAAACATAATTCAAAACAAGAAATAGAAACATGAAAAAGAAACAGAAAAAGGAGAAAGAAAAAGAGGCTTACCTGGCTGGCCAAGCCCAGCACCGCAGCCCAGTTTCAGCCCAACACCAACCCGAGCAAGACCACAAGCCAGTCCAGCCCGATAACTACTCAACGTTACGTGGGCGTCGTCTTCAACCTCTGTCACGCATGGTCGCCACCACGACGCCCTGCTCGATTTCGCTCGCCGCCATCCTTGACCATTCGCGGACGCGAGGACTGGAACTAAGGCGAAATCAACAATCCTCCGTGCTCAGCCATATCCTCGTCCCG